>OZ026614.1:46585630-46933130 GCA_964020975.1 Hermodice carunculata | reverse complement strand
TTGTGATTCAGCTTGGGTATATTGTGACTGTTCACCATGAGAAAAATTAAGATTTAGCTGTTACTTTTGTGGGAGAAATATGCGTGACGGACGTGACGCCTGCCAGACATGCATTTAAAAAAATGTTTAACACCAAAACTCTGATCTGTTCTATACCACAACACAAAGTAAATCACTGACTGTATTGTTAAAATAACTCTATTTTGCAATGACATCGACAGAAAATAAGAAACTTGCCAAACATTTTGTACAAAAAACCAAGCTTTTATTTTTAAAAAAAGTACACTGACGTACATGTGTATGTGTATGTACATGTACATCTATATATGTATGTATATATGTATGTATGTATATATGTATATATATATATATATATATATATATATATATATATATATATATATATATATATATATATATATATATAAAATCAATGACATTTTGAAGTTCCTGCACAATTCTCAGTGACAAATAAAAGTGTCAATCTATCCCATATTCCAATGGAATAATTATTCAATCATGTTAATGACGTAAGCAGGGACAGTATTTCTCATAATAATCACCTTTCAATGAAAAAGTATTTTGTAACTGGCAGTGCATTTTCAAACATGTAACGTCCTCTGTTGTCCATAGCTACGGTGTTCAGAGTTCCAACAACTTGGTCATGAAGGACCCATGACTGGTTCACATTTTCGATGAATGAAAATACCTTTTAACGTTGAAGAGATGCTCTTAAAAGTTTATCTTCAGTTTCATCACCGACCAGGTGAGACACTTGCCTTACAGTTTCGGGTCATGCTCACTTGACTAAGTATGGCTAGAAACTGATAAATTAAGGTGCCTCTGCCGCTCACCTGACACTACACAGGAATTAAGAACAGTAATCTTGAACACCATTGTTCCTTATATCCTGGGGATAATAGTACTCAACCACTGCTGGTATTGTTCAGACTTGACAAACAGTGAAAGGATCAAAGTTTGCTTGAAGGGCTGAAATATTCAAAAGCCATATATTTTGTTTTAATGATTTCTTAGTGACCACTGGCTAACCCTGTTTTGCTGTGATACTCATACATAAGTGGATGGGGGCAATATGGATACAGTAAGTGTGAAAACTTGCATCCAGTCTGTTGTTTTTATAATCAAAAGATTATGTAGTAGAGAAATACTAGTATACTTTAGCCTGTTGAAATTAAAAAAAGAAAAAAAAAAATGCTGAATACTGAATACTGAAGCCCAGGTGAGACAGGAATACCTTGAGGACACTATATATACCTTGAGCAAACAGAATGACAGAAGGGACCAACGGTGCATAGATTTACCGTCCAGGCCAGGTTTCCAGGTATATATTCTTGGCATGGTCACATCCGTCACGAAGTGTCACATCCATCACAAATGAAAATAATTTATCAATTTTATTGCAACAATATTACCAAATTTTGATTGCATGCTTTATTCAACCAAGTTTGGTTATTTTTGCTTTGTTACTTTTGGAGAATATCGAACATTTTGCTTTAAAATGTGACGAACGTGACAAGGCCAACTAGATATTACCCATGATCAAATAATTTCTGGGAATTTTATGGAATAACTATATCAAATCAATAAGTACATAGATTATTATGTCCATACAGGAAAAAATCAGTCAAAATGATTTTGACGAGGGCACGCCCGTCACACAAATTTATCATTTTTGAATAAAAGAAAAAGCCTGTAGGACCATTCCATTTTAGTTTTCAGATATGAATATATTTTTATGCCCTTGAAGATGTTAACCGTCAGAAAATAAATAGTTTTGCCTATAAATTTGATTTTGAAAAAGTAGTGTCCATGTCACAAATACCACGGAATGCCCCAAGCATGAGCAGACATATGGTGAAGCTGATCAACAGACTTCATGTTTCCCAAATCCTAGGCATTTGGTGAACCTCATCAACAAACGTCACACGTTTTGCAAACTCAGAAATTGATTTATGTTACAAGTTGCTGCCAAGTTCATATTGACATGTAATTCCCTAAAAGCGAAAAGAAGTGCTGCTATCGCTAGGTGGCTAATTGTATGTTAATTATATGCATGAGGCAGATAGTATACATAATCTCCTCTTAGCTCAGGAAATGGGTAACACCTCAACCAATGTCCCCCCCCCCCCCCCCCCCAGCTGGCATACCCGGCCCACAAACAGAGATAAAAGAAAATCTAATTATCACATGACCATTGGAGAATAACATCACAGCTGAAGAGCCCACCCAGGAAGTAAAAAGTGGCCCACTTTTTCTGTCCACTTCCTATTACCTTTAAAAGGCAGTCTGTGGAAAGTTATTCTCGTTTGTGGCAAGGCACGACTCGTGATTCCATTTAAGAATACAATACACTGCATGCTGTACCGGGACATCCTTATTATTCTTCAAGATCGTCATACCCTCTGTATTCAAAGTGTGAGTGCACAAGTTTCTCTTTCTGTGGCGACGCCGCGTCCAAGTTAACTCGCAAGGCCTTAACAGTCCTTTACAGTTCTTGTTGAGTACCAGGCGCAAAACAAGTCTTACATAAAACAAAAGAATTGTGTAAAATGTAATTATGAAGAATAGTTCAAACAATAACTCATTTTACCTGATATACACCTTGGATCGCTTTTTTATATGTTTAAGTTAAGCGAACCATGATCGCTGTGAGCATATTTGTTTTGCAGGAGCCACATTAGCCAAACGACTCCTCCAAAAGTACATTTTATTTCTATAGACAAGTGTTGTCAACAAACAAAAATATGTACTATTTCAAAAGGATATTATTGATTATGGGTGTGGATTAATATGCAACGAAGTTCGATCTTTCATGCGATTTTAACACCTTTACATATTCCACCTGTTGTTTGTTGCGTTTGTTTCGTGGTTTCTTATTCTATAGCCTTTGGCGGCAGCACGATTGCGGGGAAAAAAACTTTTGAGAAAAGTATGAATCATGCCAACTTTCTGCATCCAGATATTGCTATACGGTTATTGCAACGCAAATGGATTCTATGTTTGGCAGTGAATAACCAATCTCCAACGTGAATCCCAAAAGTTGTAATCCACGAGATTGGTCACACGTCATTCCCATTGTTTCTTGAGCGATCATAGCTCCCCCAAACTACCTTTTCACTCCATGCGTGAAGTCGGTAGAATGGCTGTTGCGAATAGTGCTGATGTTCGTTTTACGAATTATAATGAGGAAAAATACTGAATGAAAATTGTTTTATTTTCACTTTTAAACTTCACACATTGTCGCTAACATCTCAAATGTGCGGATCTCTCCGAAACGCATTCATATATTGTGCTTAAACCTCATGGCTCAAAGTGATAAGTTTAAATTTCAACAAGACAGCGCCACTTCCACCTGAGGACACAAATAACGGTAAACACTACATCAAACGTAGAATAAACAAATTTTTAGATAGTTGGGAGAGTGTTACTATTTTTTCCTCGCGTGGAATCGTTTTTTTTTGTTTGGGAAACAGTAATTCACAGGAGTTAGGATATGCTCATTTGACCAATCAAACACATAATATTTCACAATTCATTAGTATCAGATGTGATGGTAAACATTATGCCTGTGTGCCAACACAGACATTCTGTTTCAATACTCTTTGCTTTTCTGTCTTTCTTTCCTCTTCCTTCTTCCCTCTTCCTTCCCTTCTCTCTCTCTCTCTCTCTCTCTCTCTCTCTCTCTCTCTTCTCTCTCTCTCTCTCCCTCTCCCTCTTTTCAAAAGTATGTCTAAATCTATGAACAAGCCAAATACGAGTTTGTCTCATGTTGCGCCCATACAATCCTCGATTTGAACTAACCGGCAAATTTGAATTTGCATCCTCTGAAAATATTACTTATTTGCTGCAGGCTGGTGGGTTTTTTTCAGCAAGGGATTAGTATGCGCATTATGTTGTGCGTAAGTTGTTACTCGAGCTTTTTTTTTGAAAATTGATCTACTATCATATATAATCCGATATATATATATATATATGCCTATAAAGCAATAACTCCAATTTTTAGTCTTTTGAGAAATATTCCAATTTCAAGGCTTTAAGGCTTTAGTGGACATTATCTATGAGTCTATGAGACATTAAAGGATTTGAGAAACGGGATATTCTGAGACTTCAATTCAATTTTTAGTCTTTTGAGAAATATTCCAATTTCAAGGCTTTAAGGCTTTAGTTATTTAACAATATTAATTAGCTGTGGTATTTTTGATGAATTTGAATGTTTTTGTCGAATTACCAGGAATACCACTACTGGATTTGGACTTCGGATTATCTTTCACTGTATGCACTCTGTCCTCATCTATGTCATTAAATTTGAAGATGCCGCTTTGTGTTTTACAAAATATTGTTTGCATTAGTCAGGTGACCAATTTACAGGACTAAGATAGGTCATGAGCAATATTGGTTGACAAATATATTGAATTCAATGGCAATTTTTCCACTGTCCTATCTTAAATGTATTCAGATGTTTTTTGAGCAATTCATTCATGATTATCCATTTAATTGATTTTTAAAAAAATTAGATTTATGGTACTTTTTTGACCCTTCGTATATTCTTTTTGGGATTGTGTTGTAAGTAGGTAAATGAATTTTGAATGTTATATGAGAAGGGAATGTGATTGGAATATATTTTAATCTCTTACATAAAGCGTCTGTGAATTTGATGGATCGTGGGATTTCTAGTGTTAGCAGTTTAGGTTTTTCATGATTTTGTTTCCTGAATTTGACATGGGGCCTGGTTGCATTGCATGTTCTTTCTCTGGCATCTTCCATGATTCGGTTCAGAACTTTGTAATTTTCATTTGGGTCTGCGATAGGATTCGTCTTTATCTTTTGGTGCATAGTAGCATTTATTAATTCATTGTTAAGCATATTAAGGTCAGACAAGTTCAATAATTTTAATTGAACCATATTAGGGGATTTAGATTTGTGTATAGTTAAGTGTAGACT
This sequence comes from Hermodice carunculata, assembly GCA_964020975.1. Taxonomy (NCBI): domain Eukaryota; kingdom Metazoa; phylum Annelida; class Polychaeta; order Eunicida; family Amphinomidae; genus Hermodice; species Hermodice carunculata. Next base: position 46,928,168 of record OZ026614.1, on the reverse strand, counting down.
TATGATGCGGTGGTGATTATCGAGAATTTCTTTACCATAATAGTAGAATAGCACTTTAAGTCATATTATTTAGTTTGTCGAGTACATTGTCTATGAGAACACCCTTTATCTCAGAAACCGGGAGAGAAACGCGACTTGTGGACAAAAACTATGAGACATTAACGGATTTGAGAAACGGGATATTCTGAGAATTCATTCACTTTAAGTGAATCGATGTTAAATTCGCCACAAATGCCAACTTCATTTCATGCTTCGAAGCTCCATGGAAGACCTAAGTAAATTACTTTATGAAACTTTGATAATTTGTAATTAATACATCTCTCGGTGGTCTGCATACATTTCACGATTATCAATTTTTTATCAAGAGCACCACCTGATATGTCAACAAACTGTCCTCTTATATATGATCATGTATACAAAGTGTATAATAATAGTTACTCTCTATGTATATTATTAGACCACCTTTGGGTGAACATATTTGCCCTCTTAAAAACAAATATATCCACGAAGTTTCACAAGAGAAAAAACTGTTGCATCATTGTTGCGACGTCCTCGTACTCATGAATAAAAGACCTTGGTTAATATAGCATTTATCGCATTGATATTTAACTTGATATTGGAAAGGTATTTTGTTTGCTTTTAAGAGGTGGAATTAAAGCTTGAAAGTATCATGGGAAGTAGGTTTTTACTTCTATCTGTTCATCCTCATTCTCCTCATACGCATCTGACGCGTTACCAAGTGATTTCATCTGTACACCACCAGAATATAATAATGCCTGTACAGTCACAGTCGTCAAATTTTAGTGAAATTAATTTTTATAATCGTTGAACTGCTTATAATTTTAAATCTAAGGAGCCATAATATGCGATTCCATGTTACACTGTACTAGCCTATCCGCCATGTAATATTCATCAGGTGGCTCATTCAACCTCACATCACCCGGCGGCAACTGTGTGACTGTTTTTGCTTGATGACTTACAGCGATTTATCTCGAATAAAGTGTTACGAATAAAGGTAATTGTTAATTTAAATCTGTAAGCACGGTAATACATCACGTGCATACTTCGCTATTTTACAAGTACGTGTGCGGCAGCGACGTAATCAAAATGCAATACCAAGCATGGGGAGGGGGGGGGGGGTATGTGTATGATGCGAAAAAGTTTCCAAAGGTCAGAAAACATAACAGTTATCCAATTTTAAGGTTTTTATTTTACCAGACCTATACAAATACACAGAATGCATTTGATTGGCCGCCACGTTGAAAAAATCATCTCGGAAAATTTGTTATATTCTTAAAAAAAAAAAAGGAAAGTCAATGCGATATGGCCATTTGCAAAACAAACAAACAAGGATCCTGTCTAAATGTGCAAATTTCTGCAGGCTAACTTAAAGGACACAAAATATCAATGTTCCCAGATGTTATAGCATCAGAAGAGAATACTTACCTGCAGGGACACAATATATGATAAATTAGTGTCCATGTCTTAATTTTCTTCAGTAATGACCCAGTTTGAATGAAACACGTTTTTGTGTACAACTCAAAAAGTTACCAAGCGATTTGTATGGTGTTGAGTTCTGTGGATAACTCAGGTCAAGTCGCATTTTTCCCCTAATTTATATTAGATATCTGATCATTTGGCCGTTGAAGGATAAATTCATTACTTTTTCATGTATTTTTGTCTATTATCGCTCAAAGCTACAACAGGGACATTTCTGCTTTATGTGCACTGCCATTCACTGCTGTTTTTTAAAGTCAAACTTGTTGACAAAATGGAAGTGTAGGTGCAGAGGAGGTGATCGTTTGCGCTCAAAGGTTTAAATGTATTTTGTTTCTTTGTACTCTTGACTTATGTAGGTACCATTATATCTAGCTCGTCAAGACAAAGAGCCAAACTAAGAAGGTACGTGTGGGAGAAGATTGTTCTTCGTGATCGCTTGCGATCGGAAACGGGGAGGGCTGGGAGGAGGGCTCGTTTTCCTTTTACTTGCATACATTTCATCACCGTAAGTCATTTTGCTTGTCGACATACAAAGAATTTCAATCAGAAAAGACTAGTCTGAAAGTTTTAATAGCCGAAAAAGGGAAATTTGCAAATTTAACTCAGATAAATTACTATTTTAGTCTGGAATTTGGTGTTCTGAAAGAATAAATCCCCCAGTAGAGTGGCTGTTGTCCTGGACACGGGTGTGTTTCCACTGTGCATCAGAATGCAGCAAGGGTATAATGCACCAGTATGCGCTTGTGGACCGCCTTTACAACGACTTGACGCATGCAGCACTCATTCTAGATCTATTACCTTTTTTGATAGTTTCAGCACTCCCTTTCATAGTTCCTAGATGAACATCAAATGACAAGGAAATCACAATAATTTGATGACAAATTGTAGCAGTTACTCATAAAACTGCAATAACTAGCCGACAACAAAAACGACGTTAATTTACTGTAAATTCAACAATAATTTTTAAAGGAAGCTTAATAAGTGATAATATAAATTGATGTTCCCTTGCCTCATGTTGCCCGAAGTCTCCAGATACCAGATACAAAACGGAATTAAATACAAACAAGACGCACATGTTTAGGCGTACAGCAGCATGATACTGAGACAGTTGGGGCGGTAGAGTTCACGTGGGAAACCTATAATACATTGTCTATTAATTGCTCTACAATAGAAAACATTTTGCTGATAATTGTAGATAAGACCCTATATGATGGTGTGCCTCAGGTCAATAGCTTTCCTCGATGCGGGTTGGACGCATTGCACTCAAGCCGTATCGAGGTGGTGTATTGATCAGTCCTATTCACACCAGGAAAGAGTCAGGGAAACAAAAGACCCAAGGGGTAAAATTATGGGTTAAATGTAGAAGGCGTATGGGAATGGTTCTCTTATTTTCCTGTAAGTGGGGATATTAATTTGCGCTTACCAGAAATGAAATTCCAAACGGGAAAGATAATTCAATTTGAGGTATGAAATAACAACGGTCGACCAAGATTATGATCTGAATTCATTAATATTTTTCACTCCGACAAAATCTGAAGATGCCAAGTGTTGACACAGCATGGGTTTCATAAACCGTATGCGCATATCTTACATGGAACATTCAGGGGCGGAAAACTGCTTGGCATTTTAAAAGACATAAGCTTAGTTCTAGTGAGAATTTATTGTATAAATGTATGAATCATTGATGTCATCAGTACAGCAGGCGAACTTCAGTTATTCACGAAGGTATTATTAACCTATGGATTTCTTTCGTATAGCGTGAAAGGATGGTGGCAAGAAACTTCCAACTGGGACCACGGTTGGCCCGACTTGTACTGTATCTCTCATTTATCATTTTCTATTCCATGATGATCCTTCTGGATATTTTATTTGGGTTATTGGAGAACAAACCGCATAGAAGTAACCGAGTGAATTAAGGTCAGCCTTTGGTGCATTCGATAACGAGGGACGTGTTACATTAGAATAGCAAGTTCCTGCCTTAACCAAGTGGGACATGATTGGAGTTAAAATGATAATTCAACTCCAACTATGTCCCCTCAAAGTAAGACATTTTACGTTATTCGCAGGGCAGGCAGGTACCCAGTATACAAAGTAAACCGTTTTAAGTTGCCAGCGAAGCCTTTATTTCGATATTCATCCCGTAGGTCCTTTAATGTTTTCGCGCGCAAACCGATCGCAATTTGGGGTTTAACTCCATTTAGATTCAAATGTCGTCTGCTTTGTCTTCTTTTCTTAATGCTACGCTTTTATTATATATCTTCGATGGAAGTATGAGCGTTATTCCACTACGCTGCCGAATATAAGTTACTGTGTCCTCAGCCCTATAGCAACATTACGAGTTAAAATATTTCTGGACAATGGAACCGAAACTCCATCATTGGAATATCATGTTGTTGGGTGACACATATTTTACCGCTAGGACCCTTAAGGAAATTATTATTGTAGATGATTGGCATACTCTGAAAACATTAAAGTCACTTCACCCACTAACTTGACCTTATCTTTCAGTGATCATTCGGAGTTTGTTATCTGCATGTGCATGTAAATAAGGGGGTTAGGAACGGACACAGGTGTCTCGGTTAAATGGGAAGCCAGTTGTAATACACTTTTAACTTCATAGTTGTGAAGATAAGAGCGCGTTTTAGAGTGAAAATTGCAGTGGCCATAAACAAGCTGCCAACCGAATCGAATTTCTGTTGCTTCTGTTTTTAACATAAAATCATCTAGCCTAAGTTGTTAATGTTTTTAAACATAATTTCTTGCTGCCACATTATTCTTAACTTGCATAACTATGTTCGTAAACGATGTTTTAGTGTCTATTATTTTTACCTTCTCTCATACACACAAAGGTACAGATCAGTGACACACTTTCTCAACTTGAGCTTCAAAATGAGAACGCCACCTTTGTGTTTAAACATTGACGTAGAAATTCAGAGCGCTACACCACATGCATTAGCGTTGCATTAAAATCCAATGGTTTTCGCACGCAAAACCTCACAAGAATGTCATTCTTTTCTTTTGTAAAAACCTTACTTTTCATTTTATAGTTAGTGACGGATCTATCGACATATCATAACAGAAACACAAAGTAAGTGGTATTTTCGGCCAAAGAAAATTATAGCTAGATATATGTCTTTGCTTGTTGTCAAGCATGCCTGAATTTTTTTTAACGATGTAAGCTATATTCCATAAGAGGGAAGTACTAGGGGCCTCCCATTGCTTTGAAGTATTTGGCTAATGAATATCACTGCATCAACAAAATGAACCTTTTGGGAATTTCAAACTTCATGCGCTGTTGATTACAGCCATACACGTGCAAATATTTATATTGTTCATTTGCACCAGGGAGAAGGATCTATCTATCTATCTATCTATCTATCTATCTATCTATCTATCTATCTATCTATCTATCTATCTATCTATCTATCTATCTATCTATCTATCTATCTATCTATCTATCTATCTATCTATCTATCTATCTATCTGTCTGTCTGTCTGTCGCTCTGTCTGTCGGTCTGTCTGTCTGTCTGTCGTCCTTGTCTTTTTTAATTATAATTTTTGTTTTTCGGTTTGGTTCCCGTAATATCTTTGAGAGTATCTTCCCTTGGTTGATTTATGGCTCATAAGTCATGAGCACCAAGCTCCAGAGGGCAACATCGTAGCCAGCTACGTCTGAAAAAATATTATATATGTGCGAAAGACTGACACATACACTCTCGATGGGTAGCCATGTGGAGTTATGGTAACCAAGAGACACTGACCTTAGTGATCTTTTACTTTAGTTTTAATGAAAACCAGTGTCATCACATATCAGAGCTACACAGTTGTTTTGAGATGTGAGAATACCATTGGAGCTACAACAGGTCTCTGGGTATACGAAGAAGCTGACTCAACATAAATGTTGGCCTTTTACGTACGTATACAGCGTGTTGGCTAGGTGGCGGGATGGTCTCTGCAGACTTGGTCTATCTGTGCTGCACCTGTCTTCATTCAGCGCAGGAAGTAAAAGCTTGGCATGTTCGAGTGAGCTTTCCCCTGGATTCTGTCATTAACAGTCGAAATGGCCCTCTGCGGTCTTCAAACACAGATCTTTGTCAGGGTAAATTTACACTGGATAATGACAATCAGAGAGGGACCCTGCCGTATCTGGTGAATCTTTAATTGAAAAGGTTCAGTTTGGTCGCCCGCTTGTGATGCTTGTGTCAAGAGGCTATCGTAGAAATGCCCAAACAGAACTATCATGATCACCACTAATCATGGGACATTTCGAAATGAGTCGTCAGGAATTTCCTGTTCTCCGGTAGGACTTCTGGTGAAAAGCGTTTCCATGTCAAGAGGCAAAGCTCTGTGGCTACGTGTGTGATCATGCATCTGGTTTCTTTAATTATTGGAAGTGTGAGTACTTATCTTTGCAAATAATATGCAGAACTTGCTTACGTAGACTGGTTGATATAATGGGATACGACTTATTTCATATCATCGGAAGTCAAGCAAGTTACACAATAGCATTGACCTAATTCAAAGGGACAGGAACACTTGCAATGTCAGACTTTGATTTTTTAATTTGACGCAATAAAAAAAGGAGAAGAAGATAAATGTTGTACCCATTCATTTATTTTATCAGCTTTAAGACTCATCTTATAGCTCCAAGACTCGTCTTATAGCTCCAGGGTATTTATCAATTTAATTGTGAAAAGGTATTGGTACTCTCGCAATAATTTGCCGCCGTATTTTGCAACCAGTAATGCTGTATGTCAAGGAGTTCAATGTTAACCCTTAAAGTGCTGATTTAAGATTGAGTCAACAGCTTTCCTCGGGACAGTTTGCGCATTGCGCGCAAAGTGTCCCGAGGAAAGCTGTTGACTAAGACTACTTTTTGCTTCATACAAGGCTTGCTGGTATTTGAATGAAAGGTATCTTCATGAGGAATTTGACTCTTTTAACCATTGTATGTTTAATGGTAATGAGACAGCAACTATAGCAGTGATTAGCAGTGGTTAAAATATCTGTATGTTAGCTTGTGGTCACAACTTCCCAGCAGGCACATTACAGGATTAATTCACTTGCAGCACAAATGATTCACAAAATCACTTATCTCTTCAGCAGCTACTTTTAACTATGTATTTTTAACAGAGCAAAACTTGTCCAGCAAATTCAGCGGACATGCATTGTGGAAACACATGCAGAACTAGCATTATTATTTGCAAATTACACGCACAGTACTTGTAGAATACAATTTTGAACGTTGACCTACAAATGAGAGATGTAGTCGCCACTGGTGCAACGTATGATGGCGTATGTCGAGTAGTTTTTTTTTTTTTTTGATTAATATATGTCACGTGGACCAACAATATTAAAATTTTGCGCTGCCGCACGTCTTACCTTTCATTTTATAGCGGTGTCACTTGTATTATATTTAAGATTCATATGAAAACACAGTGTAGATATTCAGAAAAACGGATACTTAAGTCAAGCGTACTATAAACACCTTCTCGTAAATATTCTTCGTTTCGACTTGCCGCAATTGAACAGCCTTCCAGCTTCCAATGACAAGGTAATCTGAATTTTGCATGTTATTATTGAGAAATATAACATTTCAGAACAGAAACGTTTGCGTGCAGAGTGAATATGTATATATATATATATATATATATATATATATATATATATATATATATATATATATATATATATATATATATATATATAACATTATTATTGACAAATATAACATTTCAGAGCAGAGACGTTTACCTGCAGAGTGAAACTACATATATATATCTATCTATCTATCTATCTATCTATCTATCTATCTATCTATCTATCTATCTATATATATATATATATATATATATATATATATATATATATATATATATATACTGATGCCATATGCTTCTCTAGATCTACTCGAATGTACTACTTGAGTAAAATCCTCTCATCTTGGCCATGATTAGCCGTGCCGCAAGACACGTCGGGGGCAATATTATTCTCGAGTGGACATTCACCTTGTCTGGAAGCCTGTCGCGAATTCTGCTTAACTTGTTGATAACGGACAAAGTAAAAAAGCCTTTTACCCATTAATTTCATTGCGTACGTGATGTATTAGTACAGGCTCATAGCTTAAACTATAAATTAATTTACATTCACTCATAGATAAGAACTGGGCTGGACGTTACGTGGACATGTAGATCTGGGCAATATTTCAAAACACACATTATTTCTTTTCCCGCAGAAGCTTTGAGTTGTACAAGAAGCCAAAATTTGCCTCCCAGGCATAACCCCTGTTGAAACCTGCTGTCACCTGGTGTTTATTTACAGACTTCTCGGAACCAGCCCATGTGAAACTTGGCTTCCAGGCAAGGCAATGGACGCAACCTATGGTCGATCTGTTGAACTTCCATTTATTATTGCTCCCCAAAGCAGAAGAAGTATCCACAGGAGTGAAAAATATACCACATTTCATATCGATGTTTATAAATTCTAAGCTCGGAAGTGACAAAATGACCATGAGATTTATAACGTTTAGCACTAAACCACAACAGGCCTGAGTTGTGTGTGGTTCCAAAGAGCTGCTCAGAATTATGGAATCATTGTATACTTTAAGCAAATGCGATCCGGTGTTAGAAAATATATATATCTGGTTTGACACATCATTCGTTAAGATTTTTTTTATAAAGTTTGATTTGCCTCGCCGGCTTGTTAAAACAACGGACAGATTAAGCTGTGAAAAATCTCCATAGGAGACACATATAACGAGGCCACATTTAACTGTCCACATTCTTCAAATGACAGCAAAGAAACATTCATAAGGCCCAACCAAAGGGAAATGAGCAAGTTGAGGTATCCATATGGTGACGAAAAACAATTGTTACATAGTGGTTAACTCAAGTCGGCTTTGCTTTCTGCGACTTAATAAACGAATGAAACATTTACACTGGTCATTTGATAATTGAGTTATTGGAGAATAACAATTTCCATATGGAGCATGATAGAGACAATTAGTTTGTACCTTTTTATGTAGTTGATTTCAGTGATAAAGGGTGTAACAATGAACTCCTTTTAAGGTAAGCGATACAGTGTTACAGAAACTCACTACAAATACACAGAACAGCGTATACCTGACCATCCGATTCAATAGGTATGCTATAAGAAATAATTTCAAGCGCGTGAACGTTTCAACAAAAACTCCAAAATTTCGGACATGTGTTTTAATTCTGGTTCCACGTTTTGTATATATAAAGCTATATTACAATTCAACAACAGCAAACCTATTTTATATTCGCATTTCGGATTGCAGTACTTTCTAAACCTTTGGAAGGCATAACGCATCAACTTGTCTTCTGAGACTATTCACTTTACATGTTGTACGTGTTCTTAAACATAACCTGTATGTGCTGTGGTGATAAAAATTATGTCACTGTTGAAAAAAAGATAAGCGTTCCCACCATGACTTAACGACAGTGTTGGCTTGCAATCAAAAGGCCTATTTGATATAAGATAATCCAGCAATTTAGCGTGCTCTGGAGAACGCTCAACTGTTACAATTTCATAAAATTAGATCCTCTTGTCTGTTCTAGACCATCTGTTGAGAACAATATCGTTCTATTTACGAACATTGCCTTCAATTGAGAACATTGTAATTCTGCTAATAGGCATTGCCCTGAAAAATTAAGAACACAGGCACTCTGATAAAGAAGACTGACATAATTAGATACCTATCACTGTTGAAACCATCCAATATAAAGTTCTATGAGTAAGGATGTCATTTTCTTATTCAAGTGGTTACATACATTTTTGTGTATCCAATTTTAGTTTCGTCTGTACCACTTCAAATAAATACCAAACTGCGCTACTTTAACCGTTTCTGCACAAAGAGAAGTGTTTTAGGAATTACAAAATGTATTGAATCTGGAGCAGCAACTGCATGTTTTGTGTTAAAATATATAAGGCTTGGTTCTACGGATAGCTCAAAGTTTTGTCCACAGCACAGGATTAGATATGCCATCAGATTCCTAGGAAAGTGGTCTCAGAAGCATGAGAATATATTATATATATATATATATAAATATATATATGAGGTATTCATATTCTATAGTTGTTCTGCCTTGCAAGTTTCTTGGTCTACACAAGATAGTACGACTTCATGGTCACTTGTGCCATTAAGGACTCATACAATACAATTGAAATAGGGGAAATATGTACAATGGTTACAAAGAAACAGTATTCAAGTATGTACCATTATACACAAGATGGTGATTATCAAAACTAAAACTAGACTTGTGTTAAACTATAGTTCATCATGTTGCTTGCTCATCTAATTCAGGAAATTGCCTAATGCTATGCACGTTTTCTTCAATTCGAGAGACAGACATGTATGTAAATATATAGCTACAACCCCAACAGTGAGGTTGTGTGGTTTCTTAATAATATAATTTGATTTTTGAGCATCCGAAATATTGTGGTAAAAAGCAATACTATTCACTTATGGCGTCAAAGAGTGGGATATGGAATTTATTGTGTAAAGAACATGAGTGTATGAGGTGGTTTTCCGTTTCTAAAATCTTTTGTATCGGTAAATTGCTATTGTTTTATTCCCTGCGTAATTATGTCAAAATGCGAAATCGTTTATATTTATGTTGTCTATAACTATAAAAAGTTAAGCACCATGGCAAAACGATTTTGGTCATGATCAGCTAGAATGGCATGAAGCTGAATATAGTTCCATGTACAAGTTGTTTGCGGATTTTCTCATTCTCTTAGCTCATGCAGCTGACTTGTCGGTCAGCAGAGATTATTGGTGGTCGTCTGTCGTCCGTTTGTCGTCTGTCCACAGTAACATTTTCGACTTCTTTATAACAGTTAGTCAGTTCAAACTTAGTTGGGATGTACCTGGGGGGGGGGGGATTTCTACCAAGTTTGTTCAACAGGCAATGCTTCTGTGATTTTTTTCAAAAAACAAAAACCAAAAAAGGGTCATGTTTTGAAATTTTTTTCTCCGAAACTGTGTGGCCAATTGCTTTGATAATGCACAGGAACCCTTCTAGTTATCCCTGGACCTTAATTTATTCAACAGGTGGCACTGTGATTTTTTCTCCATATCGACTTTTATTGTCACCCAGCCTGGGTCCATAAGTGCACACATTTGTTAAAAAGGTGCATATATTTGTTCTCTTAGCTTACAACTGAAAGAAACAGATGCTCCCTGGACTGATTTGAGTTTGTCTGCGGCAGAAGGTGGCGATGAGCGGCGTTGTGCAGCCCAGGGCAGTGGTCAGCCGCAATAGGCAGTATCGCCTCCCATTCCTGTTGAGACTCCACAGCAGGTGAGAATGTGTGTGGCGGACAGCGGCAATCACCGCCGACCGCCGCTTGACTCCGCCGACTGCCGCTGGTCACGGCAGACGGCCACTGGTCGCCGCCATCCACCACTGGTCGCCGCTGTCCACCGCCCACCACCGCCAAAATGTCCAAACACCGCTGTTAAAATCTACTAGTGTCACCAGGTGGCAATGCTCCCTGATTTTTAAAGAATTTTCCAGTTCAGGCACTTACTGGTTAATGAATACATTCCTATTCATCACGATGTAATTCAATGCCAAATACGTGTTTCACCACAAGGTTCCAACCACAATGTGTGGAGTTCCACAAAGATCAATTATCGGCCTTTTTTACATCTTGTAATTTGAAATAACAACGATGATATATCCGAAGCTTTCTCTCATTTTTGTTTGCTTATGATTCAAATGCAGGAAGATATGCATGGTCGAACTTTCAACGCCCATAGACCAAGAACCCAGCACGCTGCACGTTTGACTGCAGATAAAGACACTTTATGGTATTTTTTATTTTTAATGTAGAAACTACAATATATTGCATTTAGAACACACACACACACACACACGCACAAACACACACACACATACATACATACATATATATATATATATATATATTATATATATAATATATATCATATACTAGTATATATATATATTAGCAACTATTTATTCCTTGGAATTAATGGTAGAGGAAGTTGGTTGTTCAAAATTTCTGGGCAATTTGGGAAGTTGGAGTTCAGTTTGCAAGTGTCTAATATTATGATTTGACTGGCAAAGTGACTTGATGTCAACTAGAAGGTGCTACCAAACGGGTCCAGTGCTTAATATTATGTACACGGGTACTATTAAATAAAGAAAGAAAGAAGCATACATAATATGCAGCATTGCCAATGTTATAACTTGTCAACGAGATTTACTTTCTTTTTGATCCATCCACTCTATACTCTAAGCTTACTATTTTATAAAATGTCTAAAATCTATATTATTTAAGAAAAAGTCGATAATGTAAGATTTTCATTGTAAAATACCTCATTTGCGTAATTAATATTACTTTTAAAAAATCTTTCTGTGCCACATTTTGGACTGAGTCAACAGCTTTCCTCGGCCTGCTTATGCGTCCAAAGTGCTGTTGACCTGTACAATTATATGCTATGCAAATACAGGCATGCTGGTAATTTAATAAAAGGTGTTTTTTACAAGGAAAAAAAATCTAGCACCCTTATTGTAATTCAGAGCAGTTTGGTGTAAGGAGTTCGACTTTACTCGCTTTTGGCATTGAAAGAGGTCCTATTGACTGATGGAGTCTAACTTTCCATAAAGTTTGGGTTCAGATGTCTCAGAAATAATATCCACTGATTTTTCACAAATATCTTAATTTGAAATGATGATTTTGATGCATTTAAAATGAGTATCCTTGGCAAGCAAAAGATCGAGCTTTGCTGCCACATCGTGGTCACTGGCGCGAAACTTGCTGACATCACAAATGCAGCCTTTCTCCAGCCAGCATGCGATAGCCCATAGAGCTGCAGAAGTGCCAGAGATGGCAAAACAGGGGGAACTCAAGCAGTGATGATGATGATGATGACGACGACGACGACGACGACGATGATGATGATGATGATGATGATGATGATGATGATGATGATGATGAATTTCCATCATTTTAATTTTTACTTTGTAATCTTTTTTGTATATATGTGCATTGATTATATTGAATTACATTGTATTTGTAATGTAACATTTACGTGAGGAGAGAAATTAATATTAGCCTATGGCTACTTTTTCGATCCTCGTTAAAGAATTAAAGTTGTTGTTGATGATGATGATGATGATGATGATGATGATGATGATGATGATGATGATGATGATGATGATGATGATGATGATGATGATGATCTAAATTTATCCTTCGCATTTTCTCACGACAATGAACAAAATTTAATAGAGATGGCAATTGCGGCAGAAGAGCGGACAATCAAGCCATACCAACGCGAACCAGGCGCGGTTCATGTAGGCCTATTGGTACCACTAACTTGTATATCCTTTTATTTCATACTTCAAGCCATAGGCCCGTGGTATGTACATATGTTGGTCAAATACTGCTTCATGGAACACTGCACACCTTGAATCAAATGCTGGTTCAAAACAATCTTAAAGTTCTTTTTTTTCCCCTCTCTGTCTCCACAGAGTATGACAGTGATCTCTGTTACGGGAGACCACCCCCGGGCAGATCGGAATATGGTTCCGCAAAAACAGGTGGTCCTTCCCCAGGCACAGTAAAATAGGAAAGATAGGAGTGTGTACCACTACAAGGCGAACGTGATGCCGGCAACACAATAAATATCGGGGAATCGGACCACCCAAATAACCGCCGAGTTTTATACTCAGATTGGTACAATGAACTTTCTGTGAATAAATATCAAACAGTTGCATTCAGTGTAATTTAAAATGGCCCATAGTTCACTTTATTTTTGTTTGGTGTCACTCTTAGCGCTTGCAAAACGGGCAGGTAAGATGTTTGGTCCGACCGTCTGAAATCTTTGAATTTGGAGTTTAATATCGCGAAGTCCAACAACTCAAAGAATCCCACAGTTTTCCGTTCTGCTGAGTGTAAACCCCAGTCGATTATTATTATTATTATTATTATTATTATTATTATTATTATTATTATTATTATTATTATTATTATTATTATTATTATTATTATTATTATTATTATTATTATTATTATTATTATTATTATTATTTTTATTTTTATTTTTACTGTGGCAGTATGTCTTATATCGCACATCCGGCACGGGTCTGTGAGGCTGCTAGCTGCTGGTGTTATTTGGGGTTCACAGTTGCAAAGGTTTTCCAATAGGTGAGTGCAAATACAGAAGCTTCTACCGCTCTGCTGTAGAGGACATTGAGTCATTCAGGGCTAGAGTTGTGTATTCCCAGTACTTTCCATTGTAATTTACTGCTTAATAACTTTAAAACCACTTGTTGCAGACACAGCAAAATTTTGTGTGGTAAAATCATGTACATAGCTGAAACGTTCACATAAATTTTATTCTTGCAGCTTTGAAAGTAGTGTTTTAATTTGAGGCTAATTTGACATGCAATCCAATGGGAATACACATCTCTGGCCCTGAAGAATTCTGTGTATTCAGTTGAAACACAGATAATTGTTAATTGTTACCTCTCCTCTTCACTTTATAGTACTGCTCCGCGTGAAGCACGTGGTGTGGGAATACACAAGGATGGCAGACGTGGTTACCAACGAGTTAAAGTGTACGGAACTCGATGCACAAATGCATTTACTTATCATCCGAACCTAGGGTTGTCTGATGGGTTTCAGCGGCAGCGGCTATACCTGATTTCGACACCTTGTGTGATTGTCTATAACTATCATATATATTATACATGTTTATGATGCTAATATTCTTATTTCAGGCTATGACCACATTATATTTAGTTATAAAACCCATGATCGCTACGCATGATTGTAACGTATCGTTTAGGGCTATCTATCAGGGTTGCAATGGTAGCGTCTATAGCTGATTTGGACTCTGTTTTGATTATGCAACTGCCATATATATGTTTGTGATGCCAATATTGTTATTCTAGGTTATGGTCACATTATTTATAGAACTAATGATAGCCACGCTTAATTGTAACGTCTCATAGGGCTGTCTGAGGGTTGCAGCGGTAGCGGCTATACCTGTACGACACCCTATCTGATGGTCTGCAGCTGTAGTTTTGCTCTCAAATTTGTAATGTGAATGTCTTTCACTGGGATGGTATCACCCTTGAAATTTAGCACCTTGGAGCTTGGTAACAAACCATGTGTTATCACAAATATTCAATTATATTGACAATAATCCACCACATAGTGTAACAATGAAGAAACTGCATTTGATTTTGAATTATAGATATGGTACCTATGTTTAGATCTAGAGTTGTACCTTGCACAATATTTTGTGACGCTCTTAATATAATGAGGGGTCAATATGACTATTTTGTTAAGTTTTTATAGTCTCAAGTGGACTTTCCGCCACGCTGTCCTCGGTATGTATTATACTATGCAAATCATGATCAATCCGATGGTCATTTTGGTTTAAACATATTTTATTTGCAAAACAATTGGCCAACAGGCACAATGCCTATATGAAGGCCTCTTGTACATGAATTGACAATACAACAAAAAGTGGATAACATCTAGATAACACGTAGAGAACGCACAGGACAAACAAATATGGTGGGAAAGAGAGAAAGACTAAGGAAATGGATGGGCGTTATTCCCGTAAATACATGGAGATAACAATAAGTAGAATATATATGACTCATCTCTGTAAAATGTTTGCCGTGTGTCTAATTATGTGGCTAATTATGCTGGCACAGCTTCAACCCGGTGCTAGGACAGCTAAACATTGAATCTTCCAGTGGTTCTAATATATTTGTGAACTGGTTGGAATATATCCTGATTTCCAGAATCATTTTTTGTTGACAGTCCAAAAAGGAAAGTTTTTAAATTGAAGTTGCCAAGGTGAATTATTTTAGTTTGGATGGTCATGTTGACAATGATTGTCACAATGACCCAATCACTGGCTTTTTCTCGGTGACAAAATTTTATTTCAGGCAAAGGGCTTAACTATTTTGTATGCATTCAGACCCAGGTATAAAAACAAACAAGTTCTCTCAAGTTTCTACAATTCTCACATGTTAGTCACCACCCTAAAATTTGACGTACACTACCTAACCCGAATATTATATGAAGGTTACAGATGATATACTTTCTAATACTGGTGGAGTTCAGAATAACTCATTAAAAATGTGCTCACTATTTATGAGAATGACGAAGATGAACAGGTAGACCTGATTCATCATTCCCCCTACTACTTTTGAAACTAAAACAAATAATTTTAATATCCTAAGCTCAAATATCAATTCTATACATGCCATATTGTCCCAAATCGAAGTATTTGTTCACGAACTTAGAATGTGTAACTTTGAATTTAGTGCCATATGTCTTCAGGGGTGTTACATTAATCACAATACAGACCTATAACTTGTACAGATCGAACGGTATCAGTGTAATGCGCAAAGTCAAACATGTTTAACAAAAGGTGGATTACTGATTTTAATAAATGATAAAGTACAAGCTTGCTCACAAGTCATTTCCCGTAGACTCAATCGTATTGGAAAACCAATTAATTGAGGTGTCAAATGAATAGATGAGTAAAGGCATCAGGTCTACAGGCCACCTAGGGAGAATCTCGAAAACTACAACTTGACTAACACAACTGGTTTTCCAGACACGGAGCGGCAAGCATAAAATATGTACAACACACACTGGACAGTACAAACTACGTAACCATACCACACCACTTATGCATGTATCAGTACAGATCATCAGGAAGCACAACAGAGCATCAAAACAAAGCTATGGCAAAAGGACCGACGAATAACCTGTTAACTTAGTGAAGATGGTTGAATTACGTCACCACATATATGTAACAGATACTCCAATTTTGTCGGTTCAACCTAGATCATGATTTAGCATAATACCTTATGTTTAGTTATAGATAACCTTGCAGTGGAAAGGAAAAGAAGAGAAAAAAGAAAGAAAAGAAAAACGAGAGAGGGAGAAAGGAGTAACGAGAGGAAAAGTAAGAAGTATGAAAAGGAAGAATTAGAAAATCCTTTAGTTGTAGTAATGTAATTCCGGACTGCCTCAAAAATTTGAATATTTGCTGCATCAGATAGTTTTTTTTATTGCCAAAAAAGGAGAATGTTCATCAACCTGTTACTAGCTTCAGAGATAATGAGATTGGGATGAACTCTGGGGGCTGATATGGTTATGGTAGAATCTAACAGTTTTTTCCTGGGCTGCGAGAACTGCGGGCAGAAGAGAGGAAATGCTTCAGATCTTCGGAAGGATATAAACATGCGCATATAGGCATAGGAATGATGTTGACCTTGAATAGATCTTAGTTGAGCCTACATGACCCCAATCGCATCTGGGTATTGCATATGTTAGAAACGATAAGCAAATGAATAGTAGTCAGGGATGTTATTTTCTGCAAGTAATGTGGCTTTTAGCTTAGATTTGGAGAGAGACGGAGTTTCTGATGTTGGTGGGCAGATTTTTCCATAGCAGTATGGTATCAGGGAGGAATGAATTATTGAAGTGCTGGGTTCTACATTTGAGAGGGCGTGTAGGGGTTAGTATGATGTAAGAAGCGACCAATGAAGGACGGGGGTAAGACGCTTGAAAGATTAGGGAATTAGATAATTGCACATTTTGTAGAAAATAATTAACTTGAAGTATTTCGTCTGTTTAGCGAGAGTTTGCCATCCAAATTCCTGGTGCAATTTAGTATGGGACGTGTGCCTTAATGCGCCGATACATATTTTGACTGCTTTAAACTGTATGGATTCCAGAAGGTCAGATAGAGTTCTGCCACAGTTGTCAAAAATAACTCAGCTGTATTCAAGGATGGGTCGAACCAAAGAGAGATACAGTCTAGTCAATGCTTTGCGTGAAAGTTTATATTTGAGTCTATGGAGAAGTGCTAAACGCTGATTAGTTTTATTGGTTATGCGGGTGATGTGATTTTGGAATAGCTGATTGACCAAGATTGACTGGTGGATGTTGAGGTTTGGACGTTTTGGCTGAGAAAACAGCGGATAGAGACTTAATAGCATTGGAAATGACACGCCAGATTCCCCCCCCCCCACCCGTTGTGAATGATTGACAAGTTGGTATTCAAGTGGGCGGACGATTCGATGGGATTTAGGATAATATCCAGCAGGCTTGTGTCTTCAGCAGAAAGTCTGACATCACAACTGAGGTCATCTCCCAGGTCATTTACGTAAACTGAAAAGAGAAGAGCGCCAAGGATGGAACCCTGGGGAACTCCGGCTTCAATCGACACCCAGCTAGAAGCTTGACCATCAAACACTACACGTTGAGTGCAAACTACACACCCGCAGATGCTCATAAACATTATTTGAATGACACAGTCGAACACAAGCTTAAATTTCATCAAGTTGACATAGATACTGCAGACAAAGTTAATGACAAATTGCACTCGAAAACTAGCTATGGCATTGATGGTATTTCTACCAAAATGCTAGAATTTATTAAGAAAGCAATTGTCAAGCCTTTGGAAATTATTATGAATCAGACACTCCACACATATATATTTCCTGACAAACAAAAAGTGGCGAAAATGATCCCAATTTGTATAAAAAAAGGCGATGAATCTCAATTCACCAGCTATCGCCCAATATCAATCTTACCTGCTTTCTCTAAGGTCTTTGAGAAAATAATTTTTAATCAACTGTATAAGTATTTTCAAAGACAAAATCTTTTCTTTGGTAGCCAGTACGGCAATTCCAACGGCTGCAAGTTCTGTTCAGAGAAGATCATTCGACAGAACTTGCAGCCGTTGGAATTACAGACAAAATGATAACAGAAATGAATAAAGATAAACTTGATTTATGCTTATTCCTAGATTTATCAAAAGCATTTGATACTTTAGACCATAAAATTTCATTAAATAAACGCAATTATTATGGCATAAAGGACACACCTGCAAAACTTTTTGAAAGTTGTTTAGAAAATACAAAACGATATTTTAAATTTGATGAAAAAAATCTGATTTACTGTCCATACAAACCAGAGTGCCTCAGGGGTCCATATTAGGGCCCCTAATATTTTTAATATTCATAAACGATGTAACCATAGCCAGCAGAATGTTCAAAATTATAATGTATGCCGACGACTCGACATTTTCGACCACACCAAATGCATTTCATGTTAACATCAATTCTAACATAAATGCAAATATGAATACCGAACTACAAAAACTTACTAAATGGTTAGACGCTAACACGCTGTCATTAAATGTAAATAAAACCCAATTTATGACACTGTATCAGCAGAACAGAAAGTTCAGAATGCCAGGTATAATAACAAATGCAGTTCCAGTTGGACATGTAGGCACCTTTAATTTTTTTTGTATTAATATTGACAAACATCTCAACTGGAATCGACCTGTAAATAAAGTTTCCAGTAAAATATGTTGATCTATGGGAATCTGGAACAAATTAAAAAAAAAAACGATTTCTAAGTTAAAATTCTATTATAAATATAATCAACAATAAGGTCCTAAATGGTATTTTGCAAAACATTCAATTACAGTAAAACCTCCCAATACGGAACACCCATGGGACTGTGTTCGGTATGCGGAGGTTTGGTTACATTGGAAATATATATTTGGGACCGAGAAATGGTGTTCAGTATAAGGAGGTGTTCGGTATACGGAGGTGTTCGGTTAGAGAGGTTTTACTGTATAACTGAATCAAGATATACATGCATGCTACACAAGACAGTCAAGAAATATGTACGTACCGAATTGCTTAAGGTTCGATATGTCCTACACCGTACATAAAACTCCTGAAAATAGTCAAAGTTCGTGAAAATTTTCTTACACACAGTCGTCAAACAAAATACGTCAAGAACCATTTTGTATGTAGTTATCAAGATGCATGTATGAGACCGAACTGTTTGCATGTTCAAATCTGTAAAACTCCAGGGTTACAGCTTTTAATGTAATAGTTTAGTTCATCTCGATGTGACTTAACATGTTATAATTTCAAGTCACTCCCCTGGAATATATTTTGCCTATTGTAAATCTATGTGTCATCATCGCCAATCTGTAACTTTGTAAGAAAAGATAGCGACAAATTTAATGGAAGTCTTCCCGACCAATATATCTGTATACCGAGTAAATATTGTATTATATGATCAAATAAACGAATCCTGAGTCCGAGTACTCTTCACTTATTAAAGTCAAAGTCAATGTTAGATTTTCTTCACGCTGAATGGTTAGTAGTGGTCCCTGGCATAATATTCGCGTTGAAATAATAAAAAAAAAAATTTCATTCAAAGGGCCCCTCCTTTGGAACACAATGCTGCGTCACCAAGCGCGTGCATATAATCTGGGATTTAATTCGCACATACGTGTTGTCACACTTTAATTTTCAAGACGGATTAGCCTATCCATTAAATTCACGTCCAAACATGAATTGGAAAATGATATTCTGAAACGGGATTCCAATCAACTTGTGGGTTCACACTTGTAGCGTAATGTGGCCTACTTTTGGAATCGTTTTTAAGGCTTTTTTTTCAGCTTGGTATGAACCCCCTATTACACCGGCAATCAATGTGAATGGGATTCATATGGGGCTGCGCGCTCTTTCCCAATCGCATTTTTTCCTGAACAAATATGTTTAAACCAATGTGAATGAGATCAAAAGATATGCCGCACTAGACAGGTGTGAAGCCATTTACCGCTAGTACACAAACTGCAGTGGGGATAACGCGATACTGTCTGCACAGATTTTTGTACATGTATGCAACAACGATTATGAATTTATGGGCTTTCTTAAAATTCTGTGTCATGTTGAGCCGTGGGTTCGTCAGCTTGAGAAAACCACCAAAATAAAGGAGGCCTGGTGAATCCGCACGGCACGACACCATGCACTTCGAAGATGCGGGTCCTTGGAAATTGAAACCGGCTCACCCTGGAACTTTTGATGTTGCTGCACCGGCAGCAAGCACAACGACCCATCTTCCACGGGTACTGAGAAGGAAATGCACAATTCTGCCACTTTGACTGCTGGCTAGTAGTCCATATACTCGCCATGCTTTCTGTCTGGCAATCTGCTCTCTGCACCGTGTTGCGTTTGTGACGTTGGCACCCCAGCCGCTCCAGGGGTGTCGGAAAAGAACGAGAACTCACGACGTGCGCATATCAACTTTACAAGGCGAATAAAATACTATTATTATACCGCAAGTCTAAAGAAGTAGGCCTAATGGATATGGACGGAACAACATATTTACTTCCCATGTGCAACAAAACAAAACAAAACAAAACAAAAACAAAAACAAACACAAAAAAAAAACAAAAAAAACAAACAAAAAAACCAGGTTGTAATCACCAGGTCCTTCAATCTCATGCTGCACTAGATAGCATCATAATTTAAGCTTCCTCGCCAAGAGGATACCCTTGCGCATACCCATTCCCTTCACCCGTTTTGCGGGCTCGCCTCGGTGGCTTTGCTTCCTCTTAAATTCTCAGTTATTTTTCCCAAATGTTGGCAACCCTTAATATATATGTTTTAAACACATCGTTAAAACTTCACACTTTTGGGGCAACTTTATCGTCAAAGGAGTCCCCTGTCATGTTTTTTCCAAAGTTGCCAGTTTCATCAGATCTCTTGATAAAACCAGTTCTTTATCAAAGGGATTTATACGTTAGCATAGCTTCCACTATTACTGCCATCATCTTTAAAAAATCAGATCACATTTTCGTTTGGTGGTTTTCTGCAGAGGCACATATTAGGTTATACATAGTTTGGGTACATTTTTTGCAATAGTCACCTTCCTTCCACAGAGGCCATGATAAAACGTCCTAAGCCTTTATTAATATTTACAGATGAATCCCAATGTTACTTTTTTTTATTAAATCACATTCGCCTTGTTAATCTCTGAATAATTGATGACGAGTTTTATAACCAGTCCTTAAAAAATGAATTGGAATTTACTGTGTCTTAAGAAGTAAGCTATAATCTATTCGAACTTCTGTGTAGATGACACTTTAAAACTAACACAAATTAAATGCTCACAATTTCTTTCTGGGTCCTTTTCTCTATACTGCACTGCCATTTCATCTGGGACGTGAAAGGGGATATCCTTGTGAATCAATTCCTGACAGTAATCTAATCGACACACTGTAAATGGATTGTCGTCTTTTCTTTAATGTGGCTTACAGGGACAAAGTTACATCTGTGTCAACATAAATAAGGTGATAAAAATGGATTTCTAATCAGCATAAAATGCCAATGACAGCTCTGTGTCGTACAATATTGCGTCCTCGAACATGACAAAGAATAACATTTTTTCCGGAAAAAATCTGGGCAGACTAGTGTTTAATGAACCAATCTGAATCTCACCGTGTACATTTGGTCAATATTTTGTACGTAAAGGCATAATGAGCTCTCAATTTACATTTCTAATGATTTTGATTGGTAATTTGCATGTCTGGAAAAAACGCAAGTTATCACATTCTCCGATACTAATGATCAGGGCAAGGAAGCATGAACTCAATCACCATGTATTGTGGCAAAGAGATTTCGATTTTCTCAGCCATGACATAGAAATGTGGCGAGAGATCAAGCAATGAATTAATTTAATTTGCATGATTTGTCGATGGGACCTGGAAAGATAGGTGCAGATCGGCTTATATAGCGCAGTATAGGAACTTCGTGTGCATGCATACATAAAAACATACATAGATGCACATATACATACATACACACACACATACATACATACATGCATGCATGCATACATACATACATACATACATACATACATACATACATACATACATACAAACATACATGACTCAAAGTTGAAAATGGGGACGAAAGATATGGTAGAAGCCGTATTGTGGGCATGCCCATGAACACAGTTAGAATACTACACAGTGTACCGTCAGGTACCTTTCTACCTTGTGAAACAGCAGTGTATGTACGTACGTACGTAAGTACGTGAGTATGTATGTATGTATGTATGTATGTATGTATGTATGTATGTATGTATGTATGTATGTATGTATGCATACATATTACTTTTTCTTTGCATTACCCAAAGGCAATACCTAAACGACCTATGTATTTATCGCCTTTCCCACAAACCCACAAAGAGACAGGCAAATATGGTTGGTACAATGATATAAGGCTCGAAAAACGGCTTTGATTTTATTGACCACACTATACTGTTAAAAAAGTCACATCTGTAATGGTGTTCTCCACAAATTACTTGTCTGAATCTTATTAAAATAAAATGTATCAAGTCCACATTAACAAGTTTTATCCGAACCTACATAGTTTATAATATATGGAGTGCTTGCTGTTTTCAATTTCTTTAAATGATCTGCGTCTGGCATTAAAGGAAGAAAATGTAAGATGTATGCTGATAACGCAGCTGTTCATGCTGCAGGGAAATCAGTCACTCAGCTTAACATTGCATCTAACATACCTGCTTATCAAACTGGAAATTTGTGTACAGATAATCATATGATAATAGGTGAGACAAAATTTAAATCAATGTTGGAAATTGTAAAATAATATTACAAAAATTGTTCCATCATTTTAAATGATGGAGTTTTAAAGAGAATATGGCTGGTCATAACGTTATTGGATTACAGGTAGATAAGCAATTTATACAGGTGAAACCTGTGACGTCAGCTGGTAAAAAAAAACCCAGCAACTTTTAAATAAATACTGAAGAAGATGCAGCACTCTTTACGTTTACATGTTCAAAAATGTATGTCAGTATTTAAATGCTCCCGCATATCAATTATTATTATTATTATTAACGGCACTGGACAGATATTTCTCTTTGAAAAAATCTGTATTCGTTTATAGATCATTGAATGGTTTGGTCCAGGACCACATGCAAGGTATGTTTAAATTTGCGTCTGAAATACATGCTATAAAATTTGCAATAAGCTACCGTGGCACCATTATAGGACATACTAACACAGTGCACTGAATACTAATGGCACCTAGGTATTAAGATACCACAGGTTTTCATTCAAGATTTTGTAGATTATGGCAGCAAACTTTCATTTACTCTGGCAATGAGTTTTTCTATTTTCTTATTCGCTGCGTCAACTTTGTTCAGTCTTGCTGCTTGCAGCATAGCGATAAACTTGGTTATATACTTAACAACCCCATTCCTCATTTTTGTTGTCTTTACCACTTGCGTCATTACCCAACTGTCAGCGTCACGCAACTTTGACCGACACGTCACATGCGCAAACATAAGGTTGGTTCTACATCTTTTCAACCATACTGAGCATTCCTATTCTCTATATTGTGTATGTGCATGCATTTTGTTACTTATTATTGAGCATGTATCTTTTGTATATTAATTTGTTGTGAAATTTGATTTCAACATTTTCAGTATCGCATATGTATGTTACTGTGTTTCCAGATTGCTCTCTAGAACATCTGTTCCATCTAAATCATTTCCTCTATATTTCATGTTCGGAACGAGCGGGACTCGAACCTGCAACCTTTGGCACCAGTCGCCTAGCTGAAATGGGAAACGCACATATCCACTCGACCAAATCCCCATTCCAAAAAGAATGGTTCAATGGAGGTAGTTATGTGCGAGTGCCATGTCAACACGGTAATGCAGTATATTTACTGAGTCGGCATTTATTTCCAGAATCGGGGACTTAAATCCACCAGCATTAAGGAAATGCCGAAAATATATATTTCATGTGTTTAAAATTATATTTCATGTAAAAATTATTCAGATGTTTAACTAATTTCTGTATAAGTTTTGGAACCGTGGCATCCTTCTTACCTAGCTTTCATACAAGGTAATTTTATCTGATGAAATTAGACGAAAACTTGCCTTTCTTATTAACATGATACTGGCGAACTTGAGATCAGAACTTATCACGCAAGACTCTATATTATACAAATTCCTTTTTATTCTTAGCGTTGGAACAATTTGTATCTACCTCTTGCCGATTATTATGACAAGTAAGTTACATTGGTGGCTCCCAACTATACACCATACATGCTTTTCCTCCTTCATCTTTGTTGATTATCCATTATTGGTATACAATAGACTGAAATCATTGTTTTTAGTCCTACTTCTAATGGAACTATGTTATTACTGGATATACTATATACTGTTTTTTAAAACTTTTTATTGATTATATTTATGCTAAAGGCATTATTGCTTCCAGTTACATTTTAAAGGTCCATTTCTATTGCCTTAATGTGGCCTTCCCGGATTGCATTTGCACTCTTTATAAGCTGCTGTCCCCTTTATACTTGTTCGGCTGTTTGTGTGTTTACAATATTTATGCACACTCTCATAATACCTGCTCATCCATGTAGAGTGAGACAGCGTTCGTTCGTTGTGTACCTTTAGTATTTTCTGCGTCAAAAACACATAATATGTTCCACCTGGTACATATTGGTGGTTTTCCCAATGCTTTTACTCTTATGTGGGGATATTCATGTTAACCCTAGACCTACCGGTGACCTGTGTGACATCCCCTCTGTGACATAAATGTCCGAAGGTAACTACGGACAAATATAGATGATTTAGAAGCGACATTGCTCCAGATTTTGACACTATTACTCTTTCTGAAACTTTTCTTTCTACCACTATAGCTGATGAAGAGTTCTATCTACCTGGCTATCATAACATTATTCGTAAGGATCGTCCCAATGCCATTGGAGGCGGTATTGCTCTATTTGCTTCTCAAGCACTTGCGATTTCTCGTCGCGTTGATCTACTGGTACCCAATATTGAATTATTGTGGACTGAAATACGACTACATAAAAAAACCCTGTTTACTCGGAGTTGTCTATAGACCTCTAAATTCAGTATTTTCTTTCTGGGGCAAGCTTCAGGATATAACCTTGATATCAAAAGTACTAATATTCAAAACATTATTTTGTGACTTAAACTCTGATTTTAACACCACATCCGGTGCAA
Organism: Hermodice carunculata; assembly: GCA_964020975.1. Lineage (NCBI taxonomy): Eukaryota > Metazoa > Annelida > Polychaeta > Eunicida > Amphinomidae > Hermodice > Hermodice carunculata. Next base: position 46,902,737 of record OZ026614.1, on the reverse strand, counting down.
AATTGAAGCAGTTCTGCCTTGCTAACTTTATTATCTTGTATATAAATGAGCCAACTCGAATTACGGAGACTACTTCTATTTGTCTGGACCAAATAATGATTAATATACCGGACTTTGTCAAAGATGATCGAGTTTTTTCACTAATTTCCAACTGTGACCATTCTGTTGTTGCTGCAAATTTACTTTTTCGGCTCAAGAAAGAGCCATCTTTTACAAGACAATTTTGCAATATGAAAAAGGCGGACTTGGACAAATTACAAGCTACCTTGATCAGATGAATTGAGATGACTGTTTTACCTCTGAAAATATCGACGACTGTTGTTAAAATGGACTGATTCGTTTCTTCACGTAGCATTTTTTTTTTATTTTGTAATAAATCAATAACAGTTCGTCCTTTCGATCTCCCTTGGCATAATACCAGACTCCGCTGTGAGAAGCGGAAAGTTATCCGAGCATATAAAACAAGAAAAAAGATGATGTACAAGCATGGCGTATTTTAAAAAAGACTCCGCAATCGGTATCAGGAACAACTGAAAATTGCTGAAGAATATTATAATGGAACACTTCGTTCATCCATGAAAAGTGCCAAACACAAGAATAAAGCGTGGTAAAACACCTCATGAATCGTAACCAATCTCGTGCTATCCCTACCTTATCATATGAAAACCGCCATAGATAGTCTGTCCAAAGCCGGTATTTTTAATCTATTTGTTTTTTCTGAGTCAGAGCAACCTGGACACTTCTAGGACCCCTACACTTCCACCTGTAAACCCGCCAACCAATATTCTTGAGCACATCCAAGTTAATGATGATGAAATTCTCCATATTTCAAAAAGTTTAGATGTCACAAAGGCCAGCGGTCCGGACGGTATCAGCGCCATCTATGTGCGTATCACTGTCTAAATTATTTAATCTGTCCTTAGATCACCAAGTTTAACCAGTTCATGGAAAGAAGCAAATATCACAGCTTTATATAAATAGGGCGACCATAGTTTATGTAACAATTACCATTTTTTTCTCTCTTGAGTTGTGTCGGAAAAGTGATGGAGAAAGTCGTTTTCAAGCATGTCTTTAATTTTTTCGGGAATAATCTAATTTTGTCCGCAAACCAATCCGGATTTATACCTAGCAATTATGCAGTCAACCAGCTCCTCTCTCTCTACCATGAATTATGCCTTGCTGTCGATTTACAGAAAGAGGATAGAATTGTTTTTCTTGACACAAGTGATAATGACAATGATTTTATTCTCAATGTAACTTTCCAGAGCATGGGAGGAATGCAGCATGGAGGGTGTATATATATATATATATATATATATATATATATATATATATATATATATATATATATATATATATATATATATATATATATATATATATATATATATATATATATATATATATATATGTACACACACACACACAGAATAATGATACTGGGGTTACTGGTCTATGTACAGTTCTGTGACACATATTCCTCCTTTGTTGTTGTAAGCGTCCATTGTTGAAAAGTTCAAGCACTTCCTCTTTTAAATATTTACCGTATGCTTGAACTATTGAAAGAACATAATGATCTTGACAAATTTTTCAAAATCAGATAGTTGTTTAGCATTTTTAACACTAAGAAGGTGATTCATTTTCAGAGTATTTGGGCGAGTTCTGTAGTATCTTTTAATATATTTCTGTCTCATGTTTTGGAGTGTAGGACAGACTAATAAATAATGAAATTCATCTCCTTGTTCTTGGGAAGTACAGACAGTACAAGGCCTGGTCAAATAATCGCGGTGATGGCATTCATCTGTGACAGGCAGTCTATGGTTTCCACATCGGAATTTACAGAGGTTAATTTGGTCTTGAACATCTATAACAAGAAGGTACTGTTCTAGGCCAGTTCTTGTAAGTTTTTTATATAAGTGGTAATAAAATGCAAAGCATTTGATGGGTTTGGCATGCAGGTTTATTGTATGAATTGGAAAGTAAAGGCATATCCGGTCCCTTGCTTAAGTGGTTCAAAAACGCTTTGTTTAATTGCCGGTCAGGCATCTGATTGAGATAAAATTAATGCAGGCGTCCCCCAGGGATCTGTATTAGGGCGTCTCTGATTTTTGATACACAAAAAATTATATTGTGGACGTTGTTCGGTCCAATATAAAAACTCTTTGCAGATGATACCTCCTTGTTTCTTACTGTTGACAATCCAAATTTAACTGCGACCATGGTGAACAACGATCTTCCCTCTGTTGAATCTTGGTCTTTAGATTAGTTGACAACTTTTAATGCTTTGAAGACTGATGACATATTAATTTCTCGCAAAAGGAATCAGATAGGTCACTTTCTTTAATATTTCTATGTCACCAGTTGGAAAATGTTGAGCAGCACAAACATCTAGGGCTCGTTTTGCGATCGGATCCTGAATCATATCAATACTATTGTCATGAAAGCCGCAAAGTAACTTAACATTTTGAAAACATTGCAATACAACCTTGAGAGAAAGACCTTATAAAAAATCAGACCTCATTTATTTGACCTTTAATAGAATATGGCTGTGCAGTCTGGGATGGCTGAGGCTTGAAAGTATTTAGTTGTAGGCTTGAAAATATTCAGTTCGCTGCTGCCCGCGTCATCTCTGGTGCCTTTTGCATCGCAACCAATAAGAGATAATAAGAAACTGGTTTCACACAGAGAAACGAGTAGGGTAATACTAATATACTTTTTTTAACCCACGGAATACAATTCAATCTGTTTGACAATTTAGTTTCAAGATATCTTAGCAATATTATCTCTGTATGTGTGAGTATTTATATGTATATGCATATATCTGTTCAAGTTGATCCGTTGTTTGTATTGAATCAATTTGCTTAGTAAGACAGACAAAGTTACGCTAGCGTTACTATGTGGGCGCTCCACTTAGTCTGCCGCTACTGGTCGACTGTCTTCCATCCTTCTGCAACAGAAAATATTCGCAGCCTGTGATAGGTCAGTGGCTTTTAACTAGCCCTGACCTCTGGAATAGTGGCGCCCTCCATAAGATCAGCGAGCGGCAATTCAGATTGGAATGCAGATAGTTAATTGAGTCTTTAGATAAGAGTAATTTTCAGTAGCGGTAGTTAGTACTTGCGTATACAGTAGCACATGCCATTAGCGACCCCTGTGGTCAGCGACCACCTGATCAAAACGACCATTTTTTCCCATGAACGGACGTATAACGGTATTTCTAATGTTAAGTGTACTATCGTGAGCGACCACCTGCAGAAAGCGACCACCGACCGGGAAAAATTGGCAAAGCACACCGCAAACGACCGCTTTTTGACGAGACTCGCAATGACAAACCCTGATTTTTTTCCCTATCATACACGACCAAAATGTAACTGTCATTCATTCAATTATCGTAATTCCCGTGTTTCAATTTTATTTCAAATAATCGGGATTGATTTGAAGTGCATCACAACTGGGAACATACTGGGTTCTCTCTCTCTCTCTCTCTCTCTCTCTCTCTCTCTCTCTCTCTCTCTCTCTCTCTCATCTCTCTCTCTCTCTCTCTCTCTCTCTCTCTCTCTCTCTCTTTCCCTTTCTGAGCCAAGTCAACCACTGGCGGATATGTTTTCACGCGGTACTTTGTTTGCCGTTACTTCACATTTGATTAAATTAGAATTAATACAGGTTTTTCAGCATTACTGCCACCATGTTATGCTTAAATTAAACCGAGACAAGAACAGTGAATTCGTTTGCGGCCAAACATTGAACCGGCCGCATCGTCAGGCTTGGTGGGATATGACGACGCTCAGCACAACAGCTTCAAAGACTTAATTTTACCGCTTGCATTTTGTTTTGACAACAGCTTAGACAGATTGCTATTATTATCAACTCGGACGCTTGTGATCTATGGTAAGGATAAGTGACGGAACTGCTCAACTTGCTGAGGGCGAAATCTTGTAGCCTCGCAGTGGACGTGGCTATTCTGAGCACTCAGCGGACTTGGTGAAACTGCACAGGTTTGTCTTTGAAGCTTTACTGATAACACAGCGACCATGATTGGGATAAATTGTTCTTGTGTCTTTTTGTCCAGAACCACTTCGTAGTAGTCATATACCCTATTCCGCAGTCCGAACTCTTTACTCTCCATAAGTTAACTTGTCACTGTCTAACCTAGATACATATGGAAGTACTATTGTTCATATGGCGCACGTTCTTCTATAGAATTTTGACATAGGTTGTATTAGCCCACATAAATTAAAGGGTCCCATACATCTACTGTTTTACTTTCCATTTGAAGAAGTTTCTTTTTAATAAAGTTATTGAACATAAACAAAAATAATGCGGCAAAAATATATTTTATTTCCATGCACGTGTGTGTGAAAGAAAGTCCGGTAGCTGGACCAACACTAGCGTGTAGCACACCTGCCTTGGAAAGTCCGAAAGATAGGCTACCCGAGCCAATCTCATGTCCATGTAGGCCTACCTGCGGTGAACGAACACCTGTAATATGCGATTGTTTTGGGTTGGCCGTAGGGGTGGTCTCATACAGCAGGTACTATCGTTTTACTATCTCCTTGATCTTGGACTTACTGTGACTGGACTTGCGGCTATGGGACTGGAAACGTTTAAAGACATTCTATCGGACACGAATTTGGAACTGAACCTCGGAACACATAGGCCTACTGCCACGACGGAGCAAACCACGGCACCGTACAGCGTGGCTGTTGAGAATGCGAGGTGGGACACCTTGTATTGGTGGTTCTTCCTACTAGCAGTGGAAAAAGTTTTGATTTCTCAACTTTTGCCAAAGTTAGCCTACTGTCACGGATTCCATCTTGTGACCCGCTTGTGGGGCTGGTGTGCCCGTCAGTGAGCCTGATGATGTCACAAGGGCAACCAGCAGAATGGTTATCATTCATATTCTGGTCGATTCGAACCCATTCATACTGACCGCCAAAGTCAGTGTCCACTCAAAATACTGATTAATTAGGGTAAAAAGGAACAAACAAAAATCAGCGCCCCCACGCTGTTTTTCTGTTTTAAACACCTTCTGCTTCCCCGGCACATAAAATCTATATATCAAAAGATTCGTTACAATCCACTCTCTCGATCCTTGCCAAAGGATTGAGTTGTCGGACGTCTTAATCCCACTTAGGCCACTTTATTCCTCGCAAAGCGTCTCGATTCGAAATGATCCACTCTTCGTTGAACGGAAGTGACCCCCGCGTACGGACTCGATTTTCTCTTTCCTTCTGAATGGCCGCCAGTGAACAAATTTGTGTTCCCTTTTACTTTCCAGCTTCACTTTACTCACTAAATTGTGTGCACACCCGCAATAAAATAATAAAGTAAATACAAATTTATTCATTGCGAGCGAATACGTACTTCTTTGTGAAGATCAAAAATAAAATCTGTTTTGTGGTAAAAGGCAACTAATAATGTCCAATCTGGAAAAGTGACTTCACTTTTGGGCCAAACATCACAGAAACCTCCATTCATGACATAATAACTATATTCAATTGACAGCAAGTTTTGCAGAGTCCATCTCCACAAAGATGAAACTCCAAATTCAAAGTTGTATGAACACAAGCGCTTTGGATTAAAAAGGGTGGGGGTTTTTTGGTAAGATTTTTTATATTTTATTCGAAAAGTATTCAAGATGAAATGGTCAAATTTTGTTCTGTTATAATCTTAACACATATATCTTCAAATAATATCAGGGATTTTTAATAACTATGTCTATTTGGTTTAAACATATTTATTGCAAAAACAATTGGCCAACAGGCGATGCCTATATGAAGGCCTCTTGTACATAAACAGACACACAACAAGTAAATGGATAACATGTCTGTTTTTTTGCAATGGTAATACAAAAATTGGAAAATGATTGTTTTTGTAAAATTGATAAAGTTTGTGGGACTCTTTATTTTGATACACTGTTAAAAAAGAACTGATTATTTATTACAAAATCCCTGATACGATTTTGCTGTAGATCATTTTTACAGTAAATCAGTATTTCTTGGTTTAAGATAAGAGAATACAGGTTAGAGAAATATTCATGTGAAACGGACATTTTAAGCAGATATTTATCGTCAGTCATCAAGATACAAAGGTTAAATACGGTCCACTGACAACCTTGTTAATATTGAAAGTATTTTGTTAATGTTTTCCGATTGTATGGGGACTAGAACTACAAGCTAAATATAAATATATGATAGACAGCATATACGTTAAGGACATCTGAAACAAACTTTTTATCTTACTCTTCCAACATAGCTAAGTAACGAAACACTCATGGAGTTCGATCACCGTTCTTATGCAGAAGAGTGACGTTAACCTGTTTCCACGAAAAAAGGGAACTTCACAAGTTTCCTATATTCATGGAAACAATGAAATCTGAAGACAAAGAGAAAAATTAAAGAGTTTGGTTACAGATACACAAATGGACACCTGCCTAAATTAACCCAACGCTGATGCTATTGGAGTCGGTGGCCTTGTTTGTGTCTGGGCTAAAACTCCCCTTTCAATTTGTTACCAAAATATTGACAAGTGTGTTAGCACGTGGATTTACGATCGGAAGTAACCAAGCATGAGACATACACATCGAAATTATTTTGTTCAGAAAAGAACAATGAAAGATGTTTCCTTCGGACAACTTGGCTGTAGCATGTGCATTTTCATGGAGTAGAGACGGAGCAAACAAAGAGTGACCATTGCTCGTAAAGTGTTCCACTTTTCAAAACCAAGTTTTGTTTGTTTGTTTTTTCGTTTTGTTAACAAGTAGTGAATTTGATGTAACATTGTTTTTCAGGCAGTCTTATTTTTTCTAATAACGATTACGTAAAGTAGAACAGGTTGTCCAGCCTTGAACGTTTCGTTTATCATCCTTACGTTTATTATATACAGAACCCCTAACTGGACATGCAAAAACAAACAAACAAACTTCTGTTCCGACACAATATATATTGGAAACGACATAATTATTGCGAAGTAGCCAAACAACCTATATTTTTCTTCTAGCCCCTTAGCGGGAGAAATAGTGAGCTCCTTACAGGACCTGCAGAATAATACAAATTTTTTCGTTCTCAGTCAATAATGAACATTGCGTGGGAACGAAATATATAGCGTGGGAACTAATTATATTGCGTGTGAATGAGATAAGGTGATTTCTTTCTCAAACAATATTATTTGTTCCTACATTATATATTATTTCGTTCTCACGCAATATATATATATATATATATATATATATATATATATATATATATATATATATATATATATATATATATATATATATATATATATATATAATAAAGAAGTCAAATAATACTAATACCAACCTAACGAAATTTAGTTTTCCAATTTTGACCACCTGGATCACGCGACGAGATTAAACGGTATTTCGCGGTAAGTGGGACACCACTATCAGGTCTTGGATCAGTACATGTAAATGCATTAGGCCTAGGTTACTGGTCCAAGACCTACCAGCGGGTCATCGACAGCCATATAAAAGTGTATAGACGTGAAGAAAGTGAGGACACTTGAAAGAGTGATCTTGATCAAGTTAAAGCTGTACTGTGACTGTGTACAATTGCAAGGTACCAGGCTGTTGTGCTGCTACGCGCAAATTGTCGAATCTTGACAAATATCCATGGATGTGTGGGGTTACGTTCCACAGTTTCACAGTTAAGCCTCCACTGTGGTCACGATTGGGAACAGCAGACCAGCGTAACTATGAATTCAGTCATGCGTGCGATCGTCACAATGAGGTGACAAAAGGGAGAACTAAGATTTCGTCAGGCTCCTATTGGTATTCTGTGAATTAGCGACTACCATTTTATAAATTCCATATTAATCGCACGTTTAAGAAGTAACGAAAAATGCTGTACTATTATAACTGCTCAGTTTGCCATCAACAGATGATGGCATGATATATATAGATCATTTATTTCGTAATAAAAGGCCTCCGGCCTGTCAATACATAATATGTACATTAAAATAGTATTTTGAAATAATAGAAAAAGACACCAGGTTTATATTTTTTACATATTTAACAAAAGAAACTCTCTCTTCTTAAAAGCTTGATACAAATAATTTCCTAATGAACATAATATTTCTGGTTTGTCACTTTTTAATAGATTTATCATTTTCTCAGTAGAAGGATATAAATAATAGTTCTTATTCAAGTACTTCTCACGTAAGTCTGAGTAAAATGGACAAACCATCAAGAAATGAAATTCATTTTCAACACACTTAATCTTGTTAGTATTACATAATAAATAAATTCTCTCTTCCCTCACTGTACCAGTATATCTTCCTTTCTCAATGTGCAGACCATGACATCTAAAGCGAGTAATAGCATTTCGAAAAGTGATAACATTTACACAGTTAAGATATTTTTCTGGTTCTAACAAAGATTTGAAAAGACAATAAGTATTCAACTTTTGATTTTCTGTGACTGAATCATGCCAAATTTGCATGGCACAGTCCTTCAATCTTTTAGAGAAAACCATGCAACATTTCCGACTTCTTGTGATATCCAGACTGTGCCAAAACCAAATTTGAATAATAAAGACTTGACATGTGTAGCCCAGTTACACCTTCCAGCTATATCCAACTCAAACAACATATTATAGCATTGTTTTGGGTATCTATGGGAGTCCATTTGAAGAATCTTGCACCAATAACTGATGCATCGTAGATGATATTTCACAAAAAGAGGGTATTTTCCACATTCCCCCAAGGCAGCACCATCAGATGAACCTTGAGGGAGACCAAGCCACTGTTTACAAGACTTAATCTGCACTTTTTCTATTACCTCTGTATACTGATAACCCCAAATTTCAGATCCATATAGTAAAATAGGTGTGATCATTTTATCGAATAAATGGAATACGGTTTTATATGGTAATTTACCAACTTTATATTGGAAACACTGTAACATAGCTATGACTTTTTGTGCTTGGCTGGCCAAAGTTTTGATGGCATGATGTGGCCCCCGTGTGTTAATAAAATAATAGACACTGATATGAGAATGAATATAGAAATTAGACCAAAAGGAAATGAAACATTAAATCGATCAAACGAATGTATTCAAATACGAGGTTCTGTTTAAAATTGAAGCTCCGCCCGTACCACGGAACTTAAGGTAATTCCCTTTTTTTTTCAAGCGAAGGGAAAAACTCATGGAGATAATGCATAATGGTTAAAAGGGAGTCCTTCGTCATTTTGCACATAAATACTCACTGACAATGACAAGGAAGAGTTTTCATTTCGTGATCATCTCCTTGCTTGCTACCAAAAAAAAGGGAGATTCGATTTAGTTAATGTTTTTGTTTGAAGGTAATAAAAATATTACGAAATCAAAACAACATGCTTCAGAAGGGCAGGAAAATATTTATTAGAATTTACTCTGAAATACGTTACAAGAAAGAGCAGTCTATATATTAATGGAAACAGTGGACGATCCTGCAACTGCTAGTGAAATTATAAATTCGGATCTTGAGTCTATTGACGAATGGGCAAACGACTGGCTAATTACCTTTAATGCCCATAAAACAGATAGTATCCTAATTACACGTAAGGTTGTTTCTCCGGACCATCCATTTATTACTTTTCAAGGCCACATACTGCAAAATGTCAATACCCACAAACATCTTGGTATTACTATACACTCTGACCTGGGATGGTCTGACCACGTTAACAACCTAGCTGTCTAAAACTGGAAAGTGTCTTAACATTATGAAAAGTCCCCAGCTTCGCCTGGACCGCCAAACTTTACAAACCATCTATTTTCATTTTATAAGACCTATTTTAGAACATGGAAGTCCTGTTTGGGATGGCTGATCCTGATAAACTTGAAAAAATTGAGTTGACTGCTGCAAGAATAGTTACTGGCGCGATACAAGGCACATCGATTGCTAAACTGTGTGAAGAGCTTGGATGGCACACCCTGGCTTCTCGTAGGAAAGAAGCCAAATTATCACTAATGTATAAAATAGTTCATGAATTAGTACCTAAATATGTGCAATATATTATTACAGATAACGTGAATCAATTTCCTATACACATTATAATACTCGACAAAGATGTGATCTGCCTCATTTCAGAGCCCGCTCTGATTTACTTAACGATTCTTTCTTTCCGTCAGCTGTACGCCTCTGGAATGAATTACCTTTGGAAATTTGAAATTTGCCATCTTTACCTATATTTAAATTTAGATTACGTGATCACTTTGGGTGGTCGAATAAGCGGCCGGAGTGTTACAATCTTGGTGAGAGATATAGTTCTGTATGGAATTATTTGTTTTTCTTACTCAAAACTTTATCTGAATTATGTACCTAGTAAACAAAATTATTAATTACTTTGAACGTATTGAGTCCCCCCCCCCCCCCCCATCTGTCCCTGTCCCACTGTGCTATCTTCTCACTCTTGTATCGCGGCAAGTTACGTAGGTGGGCCCTGCCTCACTGTGCAGCTATTGTGTGTCTGTTGGTGTCCTGTTTAAGTATATCCATGGACCTATTATCCGATAATAGGTCCATGGTATATCTGGGTGCCAACCCAGACATTTTGTTTTTCCAAGAATTCTTTCTTTCTTTCTTTCTTTCTTTCTTTCTTCTTTATGACCAGATTTGTCCGGAGTTTTTCTCGGACTCTACTCTTCCGAAAACCACCAAACTTGCCATGGTGACTGACCTACCAGTGAAATTAGGCACCTGACTTGGAATAGTCATGATGATTAAAATTGTGCAAATGAGGGGCAATTAAAATTTTAAAAGCTCCATGTCTTCTAAACTATTGCAGATAGACACAAAGTTCTAACTTACACATATAGGTTTGAGCCAACTGGCAAATCCAATAGTATACAAACACAACTTCGGAACTTTTAAAGTACGCTAAATTCACCAAATTTCTCCCCAATCCACATACAAGCCTAGAACTGCTTGCTCTCTGACCTATTGCTTGACCTCCATGGTGCCAGGCAACCATTTTGCATTCATAATTATCTTGAACCTGTCTCACAGCTTTCTGTCCATGCATGCTAACTGTATGCTTTGGAAGGTTTGGGTCTTGTAGCAAATTGTGTGTGTGGGGGGGGGATCCCAACAACTGTGTAATGAGGCTCTGAATAAAATACAGAGTATCTCTTTCTGTTCATGCAGGAACAGATTGACTCCATGCTGCCATGTGTACCAGGCAGGCTTTGTTTCCACTGGTGTCTTAGCTGGCCTGTTTTTGTCTGAGGCAATGTCAGTCTGTGGAACTTATCAGTCCCAAGGGAATTCACACTCCAGACTTCTAGGCAGAACAAGCCTGAGTGTACCCTCTGGTAAAAATAGACAACCTACAGCGCGGAGTCCATCACACCAAGGCGGGTAGAATTTGTGTCATCTCAGTGGACACTTTTATGTCTTTGTTTTCTTGTTACCAGTGAAATGAAGCCTGTTCTTCATAGCCAATAATGAGACAGTATGGTTTTATCCTGGTTCACAGGTACATGTTTATGTAGTTTCTTGACAGCTTCTGTTAAAATTCGTTTATGTAATAAAGGAAGAAAGACAGTTTTGTATTGCATGTATACACATCCCTCTGAATCATAATATGTGTACACTGTACATGCACATATACTCATCAATACAGCCCAGAGGGGCCGACCCTCTCAGGAGTGGACACTTTTCTCTGGTCGCGAGGGCGCTCACTGTAGAGGTTTCACTGCACAGTGGTACTTGCAATTTAAGTCCGACCCTAATGCCAGACAAAAGTGGTCACATAGGACAGGTGGTCTTTCATCTCAGATGAATTAACAAAGAAATCAAAGTTCTTTCTTTCTTTCTTTCTTTTTTTCTTTCTTTCTTCATAACCAAGTTGGTCTGGAGATTTTCACAAGCACTATTTTTCCGAAAACCACCAAACTTGCTATGGTGACTGACCTTAATCAGTGAAAGTGTGTATCTCATTAGGAATAGTCATGATGTTTAAAATTATGCAATTTTTTAGAGGCAACAACTTTTTTAAAAGTGACATATCTTCCAATCTATTGCAGATGGACTCAAAATTTCAATGTGCATATATACCTCTGTGACACGTGCCACTTTAATGGACAGTATAGTTGTAGAATTTCAAATTACGCTAATATGGGGCATTGAAAAATTTAAAAGTTGAATATCTCTAAAACTACTATAAATACAGATGCCATTCCAACTTCAATTTATAGGTTTGTGGCAAAGCTGCATCCAATGAAGAACCATGAACCAAAGTTTTAGGATTTTAATTTATGCAAATTAGGTGAATATGCAGAATGTAAATCTTTAATAGCTTCAAAATATTATAGAGGTGCAATTCCTACTTCAATTTATGGGTTTGTGGCATTGTCCCATCCAATGTACAATAAACCAAAGTTCTTCTAGGATTAAAATTCATACAAATTAGGAAAATACACACAATTAAAATGTTGAATAGCTTCAAAATTATTATAGATAGTAGTTTCATTCAAACATCACTTGATAAGTTTGGGACATGGCCACATCCCTTGAACTAACAACCAAAGCTGAGCATTTTAATTTATGAAAATTAGGCTAATACTCGAAATTTAAATTATGTTGAACAATGGCAAAGTGTAGCATTTCAAACTGTTCTCATTTTGAAGGCACCCAGACAGATTTGCTGTGAAGCAAATCTTCTTTTCTAGTTGTTGTCTATTCTTCCACGAGTGGGATTTATATAGGGCTAGGCCCTTTTCCAAAGTGTTAATTGCCGATGAGAATATTGTATTGGTACATTGTTGAAAAAAAACTAAAATACGTTTAAACTAAAAAAAAATGGATTTCATAAATTAATAAATAAATCAAGCCAAGCATCCTGAAGTTAACCTTAATTGCATTGTCATACGATTGTCAGAGTGTCGAGTGAAAGGAAATATTCTCGTTTGATATTCAATTGAATACAGGTTTTGCGTTACGGAATAAAGATAACGGTAGCGTATGGCACATTTAAACTGGGCGGTCTCTATTGGGCATTTTGAACGGGAAATGTCCGTATCTTATGCACACATGCGCATTCACAACACTGACAGTTGTTGCTAATATAGCATCTAATATGGGTGATGAATATTTCTAAAAGACTAAGTTCTTTTGCATCAGCATATCCGCACCAAAACTAATTTTTCCTTTTCAAGCAATAAGTGATTTTGTGTTATATATGTATGTATGTGTTTATATATATATATATATATATATATATATATATATATATATATATATATATGTATATATATATATATATATATATATATATATATATATATATATATATATATATATATATATACATATATATACACATATATAACGACAAAATTAGCTGGCACCAACGTGGTCGTTGTAACGAGGGTTGACTGTATATATATGTCCGTATCTTATGCACACAACACTGACAGTTGTTGCTAATACAGCTCGTACTTGTAAACAGATATACATCTGGCCGTGCGTGGGTGGCCTGGCTGGACATGTGACTCAAGGGTCAAAGAACGCTTGGCCAGTCTGGCCAGGGGCACATGACCACGCCAAGCTCCCCAAAATTACGCTCCTTTTTGGGATCATTCCTCTCAGCCATAGGAGGCGGCTACATGGTTTATCGAAAATCCTCCGAAAGGTCTCGAATTTCTGAAATTGCCTTTTACTGGCCGGTCTGATGTGGCATGTGTGATATCAGTCTCGTATCTCCATTCTTCCCCCAACGTCCAGTCCTAGTGCGCTGGAAACAGCGATGGACCAGCAAATCACCGGGTTCAGAGCCCAGGCATTCCAAGAATCTACCAAGCTGGTATACCGTACCTACAGGGATGCATATTTGAGATTCAGGTTATTTTGTGGCTATAGACCGGTGCCCGTATATCAAATAGTGTTAACAAGGTATGTAGTTTTCATGGCACGGTCCCTCAAATATACAAGTATCAAGCAATACCTCAACACAATTCGAATTCTACATCTGAAAGCTGGTTTCCCGAACCCTTTTGAGGGGAATTGGTTCCTACAGACGGTACTAATGGGGATAAAAAGGGAACTGGGCTCAGCAGTGTCGCGGAAAAAACCAATATCCCGTGACATCCTAAAAAAGATGTTCAATGTGCTCTACATGCTTTTTGGCCGCGACCCTAATGACCTTCCCCTGCTTCTTCGGGAAGTTAAGGTTATTGCCAAGGTCAGCGAACTCTATCAACAGTCAGAATCATCTAAGAGTTTCCGATATATCCTTGTACCTCCCCCCTCGGGGGGGGGGGGGGCGACCATCCTAGTACGTTGGTCAAAAACAATTCAATTCAGGGAAAGAACAATTCGGGTACCTATGCCCCCCGTGTGAAGCACAGTGTCTATGTCATGTGACTGCTGTGCTCAACACCTGGAGCATTAATAGCAAAGTTAACAAAGAAGCCCCCCTGTTTGTGTATAAACTAAGAGGCTCTCTGAAGATCTTATAGTACCGCACCTTTGTCTCCACCTTTAAACAAGTCCTTAAACGTGCCGGGATGGATCCCTCCCCTACTCAGGTCACAGATTCAGGAGGGGGGGGGGGGGGCTCATTTGCCTTTGAGGCAGGAGTGTCCCCGAGTTGATAAAGATGCAGGGCGATTGGCGCAGCAATGCATACCAACGTTATATCACTGTGCCACTAACACCAAGGTCTCAGCCATCAACATGATGGCATCCCACATACAACACTACCTGAAATGGGGTTTGGGGGTTTCTGATAATACAGTCATGTTGTGTTGGTAGTCTGTAAGGGGATGGCGCCTGTGCAGAGGGAGTCGCCCCGGTGGTTCCAACCTATATATACTAGTGGATTGACCACTGACTATCGCAGATATAACTCAGGGGGCACACCTGGGTTGACCCCGAGATCGCGGGCGGGGCACTCCCCCACTAGGTCTCACAAATAAATACATACGCCAAACAATTATATGTCACTGATTTGTGTATGTGTGCGGTGCGTATTGTGTGATGCTGAGGGAAATTTAAAGTTTGAAATTTGTATAACTATATCGATGATGAATATCTCTAAAAGACGAAGTTCTTTTGCATCAAAACTAATCTTTCCTTTTGAAGCAATAAGCAATTTTGTGTTTATATATATATATATATATATATATATATATATATATGGCATATTGAGTTTATCCCAATCTGACATTCTTCCTTTTGAGTTATTACAAAAAATAATGTAAGAATAAGAGATAGTTCAGGACATTTAAGAGAAAGCTAAGATTTAGTCGAGGATATAAATATGTTTACTAGTCGACTATGATGACTTAGTTTCAAAATATATGTCCCAACCATCGCAAAGATTCAGGTCCAATACGTGAGCTGAGCCAGAAGCATTAGATAAAAAAAAAGAATGAAGGAAGGAAAGAAGGAAGAAAAAAGAAAGAAAGAAAGAAATTGTCATGGTTAAATTCTTGTACTTTGGGCAACACCAAACTTTTACAAAATATAAAACATTAGGACAGTCAATTGTAGATAGAATCTGCACAGATCTAATCAGGTTTTATTACTTTTTAAACTATTTCCTACAGGTGCATAAAATGTTGTATCGGCAAAATAAGATTATGAGGGCACATTAAAAACTGGAGTTTATCTGGTATTTCTAAGGGCAATACAACGCGACGAAACACCTGTTGTGTGAAGACATCAGCTTCGTCGGCATATCGTCGTGTTGACTGTTCAATAAAAGTAACTCGACCGTTATAGCAGAGCAGACAGGTAATCTGAGTGTCTGCCTGGTTTCTTAAATCTTCTTATTCTTGCCAGGGAATCCTTTCGGTAAGACAGATGAATGAGCTATAGCAATGAGTGCAATTACTTAACTCATTCGGAACAAAACGTTTTCCTCACACAAATAATCTATTGCAGGTAAAGTAATGAACACTTTTCGAGATGTTCCTAGATACAAACATTTCCGGTCACAATATTAAAGTAACTATCCTTACTAGCCCTGTGCATTTCTGATGATAGTATCGGACACGCAAAGCATTCTGAATATATATGAATATATATGAATATATATATATATATATATATATATATATATATATATATATATATATATATATATATATATATATATATATATATATATATACCTTTCTTAAAGGAACCGAGTTAATGAAGTAATACTGGGTGCACCATGTTTACGCAGATCAATTGACATTTCCTGTACTTGCCACATTCCTGAGATGGTCCCCATCTGCAAGCATTGTGATCAGTCAAGTGCCAAAATCTACCGACATGCAGGAAATCACTGAGGCCAGTTTACCTGTATCCGTGACACCACATTAATTGTGTTTGAGCAGATTTTGCTTCTTCTAAGTGGCTGCTCAATACTCAATCTTGGAATAGGCTCATCGTAGTATTTTTTAAACATTGGAAATGAGAAGTAGTGTGACTAGTGAGCACTTTTTTTTATATTATCAAACGGTATTTTCGGGCGACCCAGTTACTGTTACAGCACTGATCTACCCCAGGGCCCTCTAGAAAATCAATACAAGTGAAGTAAGGTTGAAAGACAGGAGTGCCAGCAACACAAATGCAGATAGTCATTCTCACATTTGTTCAAATACATACCAATTACAAGATCTTTTGAAGTCATTAGTTAGCATGCGGTTTAAACATGTTTATTATCCAAAGCAATTAGGGAGCAGGGCCAGGACTTATGTTCTCATGATGTTCTCGTCCCTCTCGCAGAAGAAGTACGATTGTACAGGACAGACGGAACATCACAATGCCTGATGTGATCCTCTTTTGTCTGCAAAAAGCTTTGAAGATACTAGCAATGGGTTATAAATACATGTATAATGAAAAGACCATCGCACTCGGCTGACAAGTTTAAGTGAGACACCAAAAATATCAAGAGACATACAGTGGGGGCTATTTCAATATAGCAAATAATGCACTGTGTTGGAAACACAGATTGAATAACTTCTGGTTGTAAGGTCTTACGGTAAACTGTTTATACCATGTCATGGCACGGCACGGCACGGCACGGCACGGCACATGGCACACGGCAAAAAACGTTTTGTCTTTAAAAATGTAGTCTTGGGACAGCCAGAAATATTGTTTTATTTTCATAACGACAGTCTGAAGCACCAAATAAAATTGTTTCGAGGGTAAATGGGGCATACTTTACAACGGCTCTATGGAGATTATTTCTCGAAATAACATGATGAGGACAGAGGAAAAAGTACTGCAATACATCTTCAATACCTTGCCCAGATCTACACTCAGGGGTATCGGAAACTCCAATATCAAACAAATGGCCAGTTAGTTGGCTTAGGTACAGGCACATGGCGTGAATGACTGCTAAAAATCTTTTACCCACGTAATACAATTCAGTCTGTTTGACAGGTTGAGAAGCACAGGTATTATTGATTTTTACTGTTGAATTCAGAGAGAGGCTTAGAATTCCGTGTTTCCAAGGGCAGGTTGTTCCAGAGTCTGGTTATGACAGGAAAGAATGAATTATCAAAACAATTTCAGGTCTTGTTCTGAAGTGCGGTAGATCCGGGGTTTGGTATTGTGTCTTCTAAATCCGGATCATTCAGAATATCAGGAATCATTTATTGATTCATTGCCTGCTAAACAGACTATTTTTCCGCGTGTGTGACTGTGCTCCACAGACCAGAGTTATTTCACGGCACTCGATGCAAGATAACGTTGGTAGGCCTACAGGCCTCTCTGACCAATGGCCGCTTTGTCTTTGCCTATTTTGTATAGGAAAGTACTTATCAAGTGTGAATTTTAGAAAGACACTGCTACTCTAGAAACATTTTAAATTACTTGATAACTTTGTGTTTGCTTGGAGACATGTTTGACGCGGAAGAGTCAATCATGGAGGTAAGGTACACAAATGCAATTGTTAAAAAATCTGATCACATGACCCCCCCCCCCCATTTTCTTGATTTTAACTTGTTGCTATCGGTATAAACTTGAAGTAGAATGCAAAGGAAGTTGTAATTTTATGTTTCAAATTGGAGAAATCAGGCAGCGAATGTCGCTATTTTAACATGCAAATGCATTAGGCCAAGGTTACTGGTCCAAGACCTGCAAGCCAGCCTGCTCAGCGTGTGTTTTCCACGAAGACCAAAGGGCTGATGTAATTTACTGGAAGTGAAACGTGGTAACTCCTGTAATTCTGACAATTCCGAGTCAAAGATGTCAAGATGGCTAGAGTCGCTACCGTATTTTTGCGTGAAACTACGCCAGTACAGAACGTGACTGTCTGTCGATTTACTGGCACTATTAGTTTTTAGTTATAATTCTCAGAGGTTTATCTTGTCTTCCACATATCCGTATGTTCCTACATATGCTCTTCCTATCAACTATCGATGTACACACAAATCCTGGCCCCAGTAATAACCCTAGCAACCCGCTGAAGTTATGTCCTTCCAATATTCGCAGTCTAAAAAGTCCACGTAAATTAGACGTAGTTCACATTTTAGCCGAATCTGAAATTTTTTACATTATTACACCCTGTGAAAACTGGCTTGACGAGGATTAGACCAATTAGCTGCACCTGTTTATTAATTTCCAACCTCCATTTTGTACAGACTGTATCATTGGGAAAGGTGGTGGAGTCTTAACATATATTCATTCTCCCTTACCGTGTGTTAGACGTTCTGACCTTGAATGTCAAGATTGCGAGTGTGTTTGGATTGAAATTTCTACTGTGCGTGGTAAAGTCTTAGTCGGAAATTATTATCGGCCTCCGGGTCAGCCCGCCGAGATCCGCGGTTCTTTTCTAAGATCTTTATCCAATTCTATCTCTTTAGCCATTGAGAGCAACCCTCACATATTAATAATCACCTGTGATCTAAACGACAGGTGTTCCGCTTAGGACTCCTCTCATGCTGACAGTGAACTTGGTTTATCTCTTGTCAACCTAATTTGCTAATATTTGCCACACGCAATTACGCCTAGGATTCTCTAGACTAAACTCCCACCTTCACAAAATTAACATCCTTCCTGACCCATCCTGTGCCTGTTCTTATCCCACTGAAGACTCCAAGCATTTTCTACTCTTCTGTCCCTATTACATCGTTCCGAGAAACAGATTACTGAATACTGTAATTCCTTTGATTGCTCCGGGGGTTAGCCCGCATCTTATAATTCATATTGGTAGTGATAGGTTAGTTGAAATATTTCTCCGTGGCAGTAACGAGCTTTCGAGCTGCCTGAATATCCAGATCTGTGATGCTCTCCATCAGTACATTATTGATACCAGGCGCTTTAACGACTAAATGTTTCCGTTACTGTTACTGTAGTATTCATCGGTTGGACTATGCAAATTTATTTGTATCATACCTTTTTTCTTTAATGGGTAAATAGTGAACTCAATTCATATTGGTTTAACTTGTATCTTAAATGTAATCAAACTTTGATATTCGCACAGAGTTTACATAGACATAATTCATTGGTAACATTTGTTCTGTCATGTGTGTCTTGTATATACTTACTGTGTGTCTCCATGTTCTGGAGAACCCATGTATTAGTCATTTCGATGTACTATAGGGCTATCCAGACTAAATAAATACGTTTGAACTAAACTAAACAACCTTGTATCACAACACAATCTCTTTCAGCTTATGGATGAGCCCACTAGAATAAAAGAATATTCCAATTATTTATTAGATTTATTATTACTGACTGGTCTGGTCTGGTTCTCGACTCTGGAACTGTTCTTCCTGTCTCAAACTCGGACCATAGTGTAGCTCTCTCTCTCTCTCTCTCTCTCTCTCTCTCTCTCTCTCTCTCTCTCTCTCTCTCTCTCTCTCTCTCTCTCTCTCTCTCTCTCTCTCTCTCTCTCTCTCTCTCTCTCTCTCTGTGTCTGTCTGTCTGTCTGTGTACAAGGATAAACCTTTCAAAAGATCGGTGTGGGACTTCAAAAAAACTATTTTTTGTGATCTTAATACTGCCCTACAATTAGCTCGTCGGGACACAGCTCATGAAGTTTTTGATTCAATTAACGTATCATAAGTCGTATCATACTGGTCAGACTTATTCCTTTCTACAGCTAAGGACTTTGTTTCCTTTAAGGAAGTAACGATGCACCCCCAAGGACAAGCCCTGGATAACTTCAGCAATTAAAAAATATATTCGCCGTCGCAACCGCAGAGCCTCCAAGCTAGCCTATATTAAAGGTGGGGGATCTCCCTCTTGCAGGTACTGAAAAACAGGAAGGCGAGCGCCAAAGGCGCGAGTGTTGCTCTTTGCACCTTCATTTCCTCTATTTTGAACCATTTTCGGCACCATCATAAACATATTCCGCGCGTATATAGAACAATAATACGACAAAACAGTATTACAGCCACCGATGGAATACTGCTACTTTTTTTTTTTTAATTTTACAAAAAGCGGGAGACATTTTTTGAAAAGCGGGAGAACGGGAGAGTTTGTAAAAAATTACTAAAAAGCGGGAGATCTCCCGCAGAGGCGGGAGACTTGGAGGCACCGTGCGTGGAACGTGTGTCTAACATCCTGCGTTCCCATACTTAAGATGTCTACATTAAGATCGAGAAGTTCTTCCAATTTCACAAACGGTACCGCAATAAAGTTGTTAACTTAGTTAGAAACTCTGTCCGCTCTTATTTCTCTTACCTGTGTCGGCAACTTGACGAAACGGACATAAACCCAAAGGGTGGTGGAGTCTATCAAAGACTCTTTTGGGAGTGTAAAATACACCACAGTATACCTCCTATTATTGAATATGACAAAGTTGTGTCTTGCAAGGCTGAAAAATGTGAAAGTTCAACACATACTTTGCTATTCGATGTAAAACACTTCCTGATGTTGATACTCCTACATTGCCCGAGTTAGTTTGTATTTCGAACGGATGCTCGCTTACATGACATTACTATAGAAGAAGAGTTTATCGGAAAAGTCTTATCTTCTTTAAGATTAACCTCTGCTTCTGACCCAGATAACATAGGAAATATCTAACTCTAAAACACAGCCGACTCAATCTGTAAATCTCTCACTAAAATCTTTGAACTCTCTTTAAGCCTGTCTTGTTTCCCTGGTTCTTGGAAGAGATCCAATACACGTCCAATATTTTAAGAAATCAAACAGACAGACAAAAAGTGATTATCGTCCCATCTCATTGCTCTGTCTTGTAACCAAAGTGTTTGAACGGCTTGTCTTTGATGCTATTTATGAATACTTAACACGGAATAACCTTTTCACCTCTAAAAACGTCAAGGACAGAGACTCCATCTTTTTTCAACTTGTGTGTGTCCTCCATAATATCTATAACGAACTTGAACAATCCAAGGAAGCCGGGACATTTTTCCTAGATGTATGTAAAACCTTCGACAATGTTTGGCATTCTGGTCTCCTTTTTAAACCGCAACAACCAGTGATCTCTTGTAATATCGTAACATGGATCGATAGCTACCTGTCAAACCGCACCCAATGAGTCATTATTCGTGGGCAATCATCTCCTTGGTTACCTCTTGAAGCTGGAGTACCTCAAGGATCCATATTGGAGCCACTATTATTCCTAATTTACGTTAAAGATATAGTCGATAATCTCACTTGTGACGTCAGACTTTCCGCTGACGACACTTGTCTACTTCAAAGCATTAACAATCCTACTGAATCTCCCAATCACTTGAACTCTAATCTCTCTATCATAGAGAAGTGGGGGAAGTCCTGGCGGGTCATCTTTAATGGTCTCAAGTCTCTTTCTCTCATCTTTTCTGCCAAACTTATTACCCCTCGCCACCCACTTGTGCGCCTAGGAGACTCAGATATACCTGAAGAAGATACACCCACCCACCTATGATTAACTCTTAGCCATAACTTACCCTGGTATGCACATATTACTGGGATAACTAATAAAGCGAGTCAGTGGATTGCACTCTGTAAGTTTAAATATGAACTTCCCCGAAAGGGTCTTTCTAAACTTTATTTATCTGTGCTTCGACCAATTCTCGAATATGGTTGTGTCCTGTTTGACAATTGAGGTGTGTGCTGTCAGACACAACTCACATGTTAATCTTCTACGTGAACTTGGTTGATCAACCTTCGCCACCAGACGGAAGTACTTTAAACTGGTTCTTTTTTTTTGTACAAAATGTATCATACAAGTTTACAAGTTTTATTAGTAATCCATATTCAGAAAATGCATTCTGTTGAGGCATGGAGCTTTATAACAATATATACGTACATATTAAAACAGTAAAGAGACCAGTTTATAAAATAAAAGTAAAAACATTGAGATACATGGTACAATTGCAGTGAAAAATATTTCAGACAATTTATAAATCAGTAAAAGCATTTAGATACTTGGCACAATAGAAGTAGTGAGTGCCTTAAAAGGCTCAATGTTGCTAAAAACATAATATACCACCTTTTTCTTAAAACTGTACAGTGATTGCGTATCACGGATATGCTGGTGGACAGCATACCAGCTTTTAGCACCAGTGGTATGGGATGAGTTTTGATGGGATTTTCGGATAAAGAAATTGCCAGCATCAGCTGATCGGGTATTGTAAGAATGGATAGAAGCGGTACGAGTGAAGAGAGTTGTGAGGTGATCGGGAGTTTTGTTGGTGGTGATCTTCCACATCAATATGCTGTGATTGTTGAAGAATCTTTGCTTGATACTCATCCATTTGATGGTGTCTAGCATATCCGTGATATGAGTTCTGGGGGGCACTCTCTAGAATTATCCCCATTGCCCTGATTTGAATCTGTTGAAGTTTAACCAGATCCTGTTTTCGGATACTATTGCTCCAGACTGTACTACAGCAGTCAATATGGGGCAGTATGAGTGTGTTGTACAAGGTGACTCTAGTGTTAGGTGGTATGTATCTGGCTGCCCTAGAGAAAACACCTATTGCCCTTTTCACCTTATTTAAGACTGTTTCAAAATGATCATTGAATTTAAGTCTGGAGTCAATTTGTACCCCAACGTACTTGCAAGAGTTACACTGTGTGACAGGTGCAGAATCCAGTGTCAAGTCAAGAGTAAACTTTTTGGCTTTATTGCTAATAAGTTTACTATTAGTTTTGTCAAGGTGCAAGCTGAGCTTGTTGGTTTTGAGCCATGTAGCTACCAGGGAAAGGTCTTCCCGCAGTACATGAGATATGGTGTCAACATTTGGACTAGAATAATAGAAAAGGGTGTCATCTGCATATAGATTCAAGTAAGAATATTTGAAGCAACCACCAATGTCATTCATATAAAGTAAAAAGAGAAAAGGGCCAAGAATTGAGCCTTGGGGAACACCTGTAGTTATGGACCTGGAATCAGTGAGATTACCATTGACACGTGTAGCCTGTTTTCTGTTGATGAGGTACCTCCTAAACCATTCAAACTCAGAATTTCTAAATCCATAGCATTTGAGCTTGCCTAAAAGAATGACATGGTCAACAGTGTCAAAGGCTTTATACAGATCAAGAGCCACTAATCCCACACAGTTTCCCTTCGCAATTTCACAGAACGGAAATTCAGTGAACTTGTGAAGGGAAGTCTGTGTCGAATGTTCAGGTCTGAAGCCTGATTGATGAGGCACTAGAATTTTGTGCTTAGACATATATTCATAAACTTGATTGTAAACTATGTGTTCAATGAGTTTGGAAACAATGGGTAAAATTGATATAGGTGTGTAACTACTTGTGTCTGTTTTTGTTCCTTTTTATGGATTGCAGATATACGAGCCATCTTCCATGCATTTGGAAAACAGCCAAGTTCTAAAGATTTGTTAAAAATAGAGGCCAAGCTCTCAGAGATAGCTGGGGAGGCTATTTTTCATAGTCTTGCTTGTATGTTGTCAAGACTTGTGGCTTTGTCCCTTGGCATTTTAGCAAGCAGTTTGGATACATCAAATGAAGATATTGATGTAAATTTGAATCTGTCTGGGGAGTGTGGGCACAGTGTTCTGAGGTAATCAACAGGAGCGGTATTTGTAGGTGGAATGTTTGTGATAAATTAGAGCCAATTTCTTTGAAAAAGTGTTTTGAAACATTCAGCCATTTGTTGGAAATTTGAAATCAAGGTATCATTGATATAGAGTGAAACTGTGAAACTGTGTAAAACTGTGTGAAACTTGCGGAAGGCGATTCTTAAGTAGTTTCCACATTCCCCTGGAGTTGCCACGGTTTTCCTGTATACCATTGGTATAATATTCAGTCTTTGCGATCCTAACCATCAGAGTGACTCTGTTTTTAAGTTCCCGGTATTTAGCCCATTCATCAATTTTACCAGTAAAAATTGCCTTAGTATGAAGTTTTTCTTTTATTTCCTGCATAATTTCAATTTTTTCACAATGCCAAGGAACCTTTTTACCTTTTGGTGCTCTGAATTTTCTCAATGGGGCATAGTTTTGTATTACGTCTTCAAAGAGCAGCTGCCCTGTGTCCCAGATGTCATTTATGTCTTCGAAGCACTCTATTATGTACCATGGAACAACATTTAGGTCATCTATTATTTTTTTAATCAAATCTTTTGAAATTTCTAGACGTCACAAAGCAATGGTTGGAACGAGCACTTTCAGAATCCTAGATAATAAAATTTAAGAGATGGTTTGCCACTGATACCACTCCAACTCCAGAAGTATAATTTCTTGCATTGGTGATAGTGAAATCAATAGTAGATGAAGTTGAATCAGTAATTTGCGTAGGTGATTTGATGGTTTGACAGAAGCGATACATGTAATTTGATATAAGGTCATTCAACCTAAAAGCAGGAGATGCTTGTTCATTCACTTTGGTTTAATCAAAATTGAAATCACCTGTAAAGACACTTTCAAACTTAGTACTGTCAACCTGAATTTAAAAAATCATCAAAATTCTGATAGAAATCAACATTGGAGCGTGGGTGTCTGTAAAAAAAATGAGACAGAAAAAGTAGAAATGTCCTGTTTTTCGGATGATTTTGACACTAAAGTTCATCAAATCATTTTGGTTTACAGCCGGCATTTCTTCAAATCGAATGCTATCTCTGATATATATCCCGACACCCCCCCCCCCCCGCTCTCCAATAAAATGTGGAGGCTTGTCACGTCTACAGAAGGTGTAACCAGGAATGGTCACAGCTTCTGTAGGCGTGTCATCCCTCAACCAAGTTTCGGTAACAGCAACAATATCTGGTTTCAATCTAGTAGTCATGAAATTCATTTCGTCTAAATGCTGAAGTAGTCCTCCTTGGCCTGTATTGATATGAGCCTATTTTAAGTCCTCTGGTAGACACAAATTTATCACAACCACGAATAACATCTATATGTTCATATTTCATGAAAGTGGTTGAGTTGAAAGACTCATGTACAGAAAAATTGAAAGATCAGAGCTGTCATTAAAGAAAGAGTCACTAAAGATGAGTAGAGTACAGAATTTACAGTACCAGTTACTGTCCGAATTGGCAAGTTTGTGGTATGTTGGCAAATCCATATTTATGCAGTGAGTATGAAACCAATTGTCGCAACCATCACAACATATACTACACGGATGCTTCCAATTTGGCACAGGGTTAGATGCCACATCACCAGCAGTCAGAAAAAGGAGCAGGAGAGAATGGGAAAAGTCATAGTTCTTGCGGAAGTGAAGTATGTTGGCATATGCTCCACGTGCACGGACAGGTATGAAGCCAGGGAAACCTTGATAAAGAATGTTGATAAATTCCCATGGTAGATAGTTGAAATCCACATGAAACATAGATGGATCTAGGAATTCCTGGGTGGTTGGAGTTGTCTGGACGGTAACAGTGGGATTAGGTGGGGCCAAGTGTAGTAGCACTGAGAAAAGGTAGATGATAAGTGTCGCCATGGTACTGTTCCTGAAAATTCAATGTCACGAATATAGCGGTAAAGCGACACCCTAACGGGACCCAGCATAAACCATGGGTAAACTGCACTTCTAAGACTTCAAATGATACATTTTATCCTGAAAACATTTTTGCTGTGAGAGAAAATATCTTACAACCTCAAACAACGCAAAAAAAAATTCAAAATGTAAAATATACAGTGCTTTTATTATCAAAAAATAAATTACCTCCTCCATATCTTTTCAATTTTGTTCTTCCTTCTTTCCTTGGTCACAACCTTCGGCAACCTATCATATACAAATAAATCCATTCCAAAACTTCGATATCCTATCGAACAGGGGGAGGGGGTCTCAACACAAAGTCGAATTTTCAACAATGTATTGGAAACACACCTTTTATCACGTATTTTCGAATATAGCGGTAAAGCAACATCTAACTGGACCCAGCATAACCCATGAATTAATAAACTGCACTTCTAAATCTTCAAATGATACATTTTATCTTGAAAACAGTTGTGCTGTGAGAGAAAATATCTTACAACCTCAAACAACGCAAAGAAAAATTCAAAATGTAAATTAAGCAGTGCTTTTATTATCAAAACACAACAGGGAAAAAAGATCGCGATGGGCGATAATAGGTGTTTTTACCGACCAATGTTTCAAAAGCGTCAATCGAGTTTCAACTTTTTGCTTTGCTTGTGCAGTACTCCATTTGGTATGTTCATTGAACACATTTTCACCACATCCTTTCTAATGTATAATCCCGAAGCTCCAACAGTGTGCAGCTATGTCGTCACATTTAAGCTTAATCAGCACGTGTCATCTCAGTAACGCCTCATAAGGACACCAGATGGTACACTATTAGTAAGTCTTGACAAGCATCACATGCATTCATGCTATGTTAAATAAATACTTTTTGAGGAATTTGGTAGCTTGGGCAGAAGGCTATGAAGCAAGTTGAATGAGATATTTTAACGAAAGACAGGTGCCAAATTATCTTTGATAGTTCTGTGGATAAAAACAGGCTAATCATAAGAAAAAAAATCCAACATTTCACACGATAAATTGATTTTAAAATCAAACATTTTAAATTTAACATTGTTGAAATTTGTTTTGAATAAAATTAATAGATCCTTTGTGGGTCTAATTTCACGCAACATATCAATTGTCAGACTGTTATTGTGAATTTCTTCACATATTACAGATGCGTACTCAGAAAAATACGGTGAAAGAACAGCAAATAAATGAATAAATAAATAAATAAATAAATAAATAAATAAATAAATAAATAAATAAATAAATAAATAAATAAATAAATAAATAAATAAATAAATTAGAAACAAAGAGGATAGATAAGTCTGCATTCACAAATTGATAATTTGGCATTTAGAGCCTATGATGCAACAATATGGGACAAGTAAATTCAGATTCAGTATGGAGAAGTGACTTTCTTAGGGGTACAACAGTGGCGTAGGAACGGGGGGGGGGGGGGGCGGGGGGCCCTGCCCCCCCCCCCAATAATTTGACCCCCCCAAGCAGGGTGCACCTTCCGTGCACAGTTCATCACTTGGGGGGCCCCCAATAGTTCAAAGCTATGCCACTGTACAAGTATTTTTACTCTCCCGCATGTACTGGGACAAGTGGCCAAAATCCTTCAAAGAAGGCCAGGTCTTTCAAATCCTTATGATGATAATTACTAATACCAAATTTTAGTAATTATTTGCCTTGAGGGTATTATACCCTAAAGGCATGATTATGAATGGTATTCTCTCTCTCTCTCTCTCTCTCTCTCTCTCTCTCTCTCTCTCTCTCTCTCTCTCTCTCTCTCTCTCTCTCTCTCTCTCTCTTTGTATGGGACCCCCAAATATTTATGCAAGGAGTACCCAGGAAAATTGAAGATGAAACCAGGTAAAAACCTGCAAACTTCATTCATACAAGTTAGTAATCATGGCAGACGGCAAGAATATAAAGTTGTTGCAGCCAACTTTAACACTTTATATTTTTTGCCCTATGTATTTCGCACCTAGAAACAATCTCTTCGACTCTATCTTTCCAATTTCAGCTCCAGGTGTCCACCTTAATTTGATTATTAACCTTGCAAGTAACAGATTAATAGAGATCCTCCTCTTTGGTAGCCAGGAATTATCGGATCCCTTAGATGTACAAATCTGCCAAGTGTTCCAAAAGTACATGGTGGACACGAGAAAGTTTCTTTACTAAATTTGTTTACAGCAATAGCAGGGCTTTTCCTCCCTCCTTTAATACCTTGGAACCTCATGTGATTGTTTGTTTTGCTTTTTATTATAATGATATCTGAGAAGACTCTGTTTGTTCTGCATTCATGCAATATATGTATCTGATTTATGATTATGGGTATGTGAGTGCATTACAATAGCCTATATATTGTATCACAACATTTATATCTACATAGAATTGGTAACATTGTATGTCCTGTTTGATGTGTCCATATTTCGTGTGTCTCCCCATTTTCTGGAGAACCCAACTTATTAGTAGCATTTTGATGTACTGTTGGACGATCCAGATAAAATAAATACATTTAAACTGAAATCATTTCTATCAGTTCTTGATTATTTGTGACAGACGCAAAGATTCAAACCACATGTTATGACTTAGTTTTTAATCTTATTCTTTCAGTGAACACTTAACCTTAATGACTCCACCGTGGTTCAAGTGGCATATTGTAGGTGATACACCTTTAATATCAATTGTCATTTGCACCCAAAACCGCAATAGGTTTTTGTATAGTTGAGGTGTTTGATTTCTCGCACTTCTTAACCTTTCTGTGATGCACCTCAGATCGTGCGCCTGTCTTTGTAATGTTCCGTCTTTTCTTTGAACGCATACATCTCCAAAGAAAGTGATTAATATAAAGCGATTGTTATTAATTTGTGAAATAAAAACATGTTTAAACAAATGGACAATCCTTATTTTTACCATGCAGGTACATGTATATGTTATCAATATTTCAAGTTATGTTACACTATAAGTGATCGACCGAAGCACAAGAACGGCTATTTTCCCCATTTCATTGCTGTGTCACTATTAATCTAGGGCATGAACAAGCACTGAATACATCGATTTGACGACAGGTTTCAATGTAGGTTTTATCTGGAAACCCTTGTGCAGATAGATATTCCTTATACCCATCATTGGATATCTCTGTACAAAATGCACAAGATAGAATGTTACTTTTGAAAAGCTGCATCCAATACTAGCCCAATGCCAGCTTTCTGTTACAATTAAATTGAAGCTCGCATCCCTAATAACGGCTTCCACAAACATAAGATAACCCATAACGAAATTACTATATCAAATGCAACAGGAATCTGATGTCGTATTCTTAGTTTTAACTGCCATACTACCGACAACATTAGGGAATTAAATCTCTAATTTCAGGATATCCACTGTTTCCAGATATTAGTTTCGAGAATCCCCAGAAACAACAAATTTTTAATTTGAAAAGATTAACACTGAATGTTAATTTGAGATATACCTTTTCTCTTCTTTTCAATTGATTATTTGTTTTCTTTTTAGTCATCCGGGTAATTGATGGAGCAAGCTCTTTATGTTTGCTACATTTTTCTAGATACTGGGCTGCACGCCAAGGAATCTTATCTCTGCAGTGGAACAGTCAAACACGTAGAAGTATCAATTCAGTGGAATCAGTTAAGCTTACGTGTTCTGTGTTGTTTCGGTAATCCACGTATAGATATTAAGTCAGTAGAATCAGTTCAACTTACGTGTTCTGTGCCGTTTCGGTAATCCATCTGAGCACAAATCAATTTTCGACAGAAGCACTCGACTTGCCACCAATCTCAACATGGGAAAGTACCATAGGACCATTCGCCAACAGAAACGGTTTCCGTGTACCATACTTGGACCTAAAAAGGTTTTCTTGTGTTGTACAATGATCTCTTTTAATAGCCTGAGTGTTTTGCTGGTGTACTTTACCAAGTAAAGGTATTCCACATTAACTATATAGTTGTGCTCCATCACGATAGAACTCAAATGTGGCCTTAAATTGGCAATCCACTAATATAACAACAGGAATCATTCTTGACCAAAGAATTCTTGGATGATTTAAAAGATAAATTGTTCGAAGCAAATGTATGCTCATTTTACCTGCCTGGAAAGAAAAATAATTGCATTTGGTGCGGAAAACACCTGCTGGGTATGACGTACATGTCGTGTGCAAGCTGAAAGTACTAATATGGGACTAATAAAAGATATTTAAAGTCTCTCTATTTCCAATTAAAGAAAATCGTGAATAGATTTTTATGCCCAGAAACATTTTTTGAAACTGCGCTGAAATGCCTGCTGCGTGTCACTGAAGGAGAGTACCTGAAACGTGACAATATACATGGTTTCTTCATCGGTCGTCAAGGGGCCTCGACTATCTATGTTTGTTCGAACAACGTTTTGGGGAGGTAAGACTTTGAAGTAGCTCAGTTGTTTAAACCAATGTGGTTAAACAAAGTACCTTTCATTATGCAATGGTTTGGTGTTTGATATTTTCAGAGAATTTCAGCGAATATACAAGCCAGTCTCTTTAAAAATCCGAATAAGAGTTCTGTATTTTCTATAAAATAGGACCTTGTGGGACTCTCTTATCCCCGATAAACTGTCCAAACTAAGGAAGCAAAAGGTCTCCAAAATCTAACTGAACAGTACATTTTAATAATGTACCAAATGTGTCACAGCAACCATGAGGTCCCCATCTGGGAAAACTACTCTCCTTATCAGGTTAATAAGCGTGAATAAATGCAACGATATAGAACAAAGGTGTTATTATCTACAGCCCCGTTAGCCTTTGAAGTACTCGGATTATCTCTGCCCTGGTTGGTGTTTGAAGTACTCGGGATCAGAATTGTACAATATTCAGGCATGCTGAAACCATCATAAATATATCATAGTCGTCCGTAACCAAACAGACACATCTGTTCCATTTTAATAGTATGGAGGTGCTACATACATAATGAGCGTGAAGTTTTATCAAATGAACATTTTCATGCAGTGCTTTAAATTCAGGTGCAAGTTATTTACCACTTATATAAAAACTCGCTAGTACTTTCAGACGTGTATCCACTATCGGGGCAACCTTCTCCATTGAGCTTTGTCTTTGAGGCAATGGGGTGCTTGGAACTCAGCCTATAATGCTGACCCTTATTTCATTGCCCCAGGGCGACTTCAATGTGTGATACAAAATACTATTTCTGGGGCCTACAACTGGTCACTGTTTGACGTATTTACATTTTCAGGGAATACTCAATCTGGAAAAGTCCCACTATATATTGTACATTACATTCATTCGATAAATTAACCTTTCCTTAACACTAATCACAGATGTATTTTGGACGATACCTCTTCAAAATAGCAAATCGACTTGGCTGCCATTGTAAAAATAGTGAGTTCTGCACCCAATGCTAATGGTTTGTAAATGAGCATTGGGACGATCTTGCTGAGTGGCGGTGGGAAGAGGGTTATAATATATGAAACCAAAAATACATATTTTGCAATTATTTCAGAGCATCAATAATAATATATATGCTGTGGCCGCGATTCACTCTGATATCCAAATCAAGTGTACTTTTGTGAGACTGTCCTGCAATCAATGCATTAATTGTGCAATGTTCAAAATGGAGCTCTAGCATGCCGTTTCGCATTTGGATTTGTAACTTACGATGATAACTGCTTCAGACACAACTGAACGGGCAAATTAAAGTTAAGATAATAAGTTGTGCTTTACAAGTAGTTTAACGACCGTTTTCCCTAGTAACTCAGAAAACGAACACCAGGAGCCATGCTGAAAACACGTGGCCACGATTTACTGTGATTTTCCTTTCCCACAATGCATTGCGACATGTTTAAATGGGCGCTCAATGTGTGTGCTGTATGGCTTCCTGCTGCATTTAGATTTATAACCAACGATGACAACTGCTTCAGACACGACCGAGCAGGCTGATTTAAGTTGCTCTGGTGATTCGGAGAACGGACACCTGAAACCTAGGGATACTAGATACCGATACCGCACCCTTCGTTTCTATATGCAGCAGCTATGCTTTTTAGCCCGGCCCAAGTTGGCCGTTCAGACAAGTTGAAATAAAATGCTGTGTTTGAGTTGACCTTACTGCAAAATAACGGTACATGTTGGCCAGCTTTTCTGTTAGCTTTGTCTTACAACTTGGTTACAGTTGATTTGAACGACCGTTTTTTTTTTACGGATGGTTGTTTGTGGGGGTGATTTTGCTGGTCGATCACGTGTTGCAGTTGGTCTAAGGATGTCCAACTGGAGCATTGTAACAAAAATTTTGCATCACAGTTCTTGGGAAATGCTGCAGAATTTATCCAAGATAAGAGTTTCTCGTGTGAAGAAGTTTATTGAGAAAATGATCCAGGAAGGAAATTTGCTGCTGCAATTGGACAGCAATGTGGTCTTGTTCGTCAGGCCATTTAACATCGCAAAAGCGCCCCTGCCAAGGAAATCTGGTCGGTTTCACCAGGTGTTGGGACTGGTTCCGTAATTGCAGGTACTACTGTACCATGATTATAACTATTCCCACGCAAAACCTGCCAGGGTATATCAAAGAGAGTGAATGTAAGACCATTTTCAAAAATAAGGTGAAATCATTCTTGATGCATGAGATGGGAGTACTGGAGAACGACCGCTTTATACAATTATAGTTTAAGTATCTTAGTGTTATCAGGGACCTGGAGTTATAAAAATTACGCTTTTGGTGCTTATATTAATTTATATATTAATTTATTGAAAATTTAGATCTTTGAATTTATAAATAATTAAAGCATTTCAGCTACAAACCTGTGCGAAGCAACTTAATATTTTTCCGATTTCATACTTGCATTTCTGCTATTTTCATGCTGTGGTCCACCATGATAATAAGCCAAGGCAAGATTCCCTAGGCATTTGGTACTCCCATTTCATGCATCATAGTTTGGTGTGCTTTCAGCAATTATACGGCACCATCCTGGCATATGTGTGTATAAAATATTATCAATCAACATTCAGTGATAAAAGTTAAGTACATTCGGGCCTAATGATTATCTTCATGTATTTTTTCTTCTTGCTTTTGTAGAAAAAATACACAACTTACTATTTGCGGGATAATTTATCTGTTAATTTTCCCCGAATTAATAAATAAATATGTGTGCAAAAATGTATGAATGCAAAATTTGTCTTATCTTAATTTATACAATGGCGATGTTTTTTTTTACTTTTACTAATTTTCATTAGATTTAGTACAATAATGACTAAAATGTTGTGATTTCGTCAACCATGTGAAGGCAAGATACTCGAAACTCCCCAGATAAACCATTTTGCATGCTCAAATTCAAATTTTATCGTAGGGGGGAGCGGGAATGCCCCGAGACCCCCCCCCCCCCGCACAGCCGGAGGTCCTTGTATAACAATACAAATGCTAATATTTCATATTGAAACAAATTTCCACAAATACAAAGAATATATAATGCACCGCAATTACCAATACTTCTTTCTGCAGCAACAAGTATTTGATCAATGCAAGAAACTAGGATGAGATTCCAACAAACATGATTTGCATGCAACGAACATAAACGTCATACAATACCAGGGGCTTGACATATAGGTTTCTAATGCCCTGTTGCTCATGTATTTTATTTATAGGTTAGCCATGACAGAAGGGAAATCTTTCAATTCAGATACGACACATGTCTGGGATGCATTCACGATTGATAAAGTTCATTATATCCGTCAGCAATCACACTAACAGGCTGCGGTGGAGTGTTAACATGTAGTACTGGGCGACTCGCAATTTACGAATTTGATTTCAAGCAAGTACGCTTATTAGAGCAAAATACCACCTACATTCTTAATTCCTGAAAATAAATGTTCAATTTTCTTAAAATGTACAGCACTAATTCCAAAACTCTGGCATAATACAAATCATATGAAGGAATCCAAAACTTATATTTATAAAAATGTGGGAACGTGACCCGTGATTTTTCTCTTCTTCTCCCGTAGGAATACAAAGATAGCAAATTTTTACCCTTGGATTGACTTATTTTACGCATTAACAACTACAACGAGTTGCTCTCATAATGATATATGTATTAACAGATTTTCACCTGAATTGCAGCCACAAGTTTGACGTTTTTGTTCGTTTCGGTGTTGTCAACTGTAGACTGATCTTTTATTCGATGCGAACAACCAGTGATGACATGCTGAAAAGGTTGCATTGTATATATCTGTGCAAATTTATATTGCGATAACTACTGCTTGTATAGGGCCGTAAATAAAAGTTGCAGCTTTCAAATAGATGTATGCATATATGATTTTAAGAAGAAGAAAAAACTTTCTAGCATACATAACATAGAAATGCTTATAGCATTTGCTTAAAGCACCAAATGCTGTGTGCAAAATAGTGCATGTGTCATTATTAGTCTGCTGTTCAGTCCACGCACAATGAATAATTCTTTGCCATACCAGTCTTGATCTCATTCAACTTGAGCTGACTGATCTTTCACACTATTATCACATCTCTCTTTCTGAAAGCTGGTGACAGCGACATCATAAACAGCTTTCTAGACTAACTTTCGTCGGGATGGGTGATTAACATAGTTGCCTGGTTGACCGATACACCGACTAAGAGACGATGGCACACATTAAAGACCCCATTTAAGATGCTTATGCCACCACACGGAACACTTTTTTGAAGGTGACCCGATGATTGCCTCTCACTGAGATAAAGTTTGCATCATCTATACTGTCGGAATACCTAGTTTGGGGGAAAATAGATAAATTGACTTTTTTTAGTAGAAATGGCTTTCCTTAAATATTGTTATGAAACCGCGTTTCAAAGTGATGTTTACCTCCTGATGAAATAATGGTTTATATCTTCTTGCTGTCGGCACGTCCGATTTATCAAAAAAGCACGTGATTTGACCTATCTGGTAAAAATTGTTTTTCCTCAAAGTGAAATGTGCCCCTTTACAACATTTCACAGTGGTTTGATTTCATTGATCAGTTCCGCATGTCTACTTCGCCATTTTGACTATGGAATTAAAATAAAATTAAAGTATTTTATAGCATATTACAAAATGATCCTAAAAAGAATCTGCTTTTGCACTCTGACCTATCGTCTGCGAAGCAGGCCTTCTACCTCCTCCAGTGATTTACGATGATCCGAATGTAAGTAAAAGAAATCGCCAATTATTATGCGTTAGAATTCGACCCACAGAAAAAGGCACCATGTAGGTCCCGGGTGTGTCAACTATCATAAACAGACAAGTGTGAAACAAACACAACATGTATGAATGTATCAAATATGACACAATGATGACATATGGACAGATACCTCACCATTCCCATGGTATAGATGAGATAGATTTATCTAAGATTCTTCTTCTTGCAAGATAATTAAGTGTTCTCTGACAAAATAGTTCAACCGAGAACACTGATTATTAACGAGACTCTTGAAGAGAAAACAAAAAGGACATCTATTGATGCATCAACTTGATAGATGAACATGCATATTCATCTGTCACAATTTTTTATGCTGTGGGTTTGTGCTAACGCCAGTTTAACGACTATACGCATTTTTTGCATATTGGCCAAATTGATGAATGCATATATCATTAAGATAAGAGTATGTCATGTGTTGATGAAAGTGACGTATTGGTTATTGATGTAGCCAAGAAATCATTCCTCAGCTAAAATTTTCTCTTGAATTATTTATTGAGATAAATCTCTTTTCCAATCACTAAATGTCTGATATATCGCTTTTTGTGCCCCAGCTTTTATACAAGTTTTGCATGTTAATCTTGGTAGGCAATGGTTAACGTTTGATACCGAACGTGTAGAAACGCTCTACGTTCCAGTCTGAATAACATTATAAACAAATCTAATAGGCCACTAGAAAAAATTGATTTGCTTATCAGCAAATCAGTCTGTGTGCCTACAAAAGTATTTATTTAACTCCTGCAACAATATTTTTTCCATACAGATAGGTCAAATACCTATAAAGTGAAGTTGGAAAAGCAACTAAATCTTTTATAGTTTTGTAAGCTATTCAAGATCTAAATTTTGTGTATTTGCATAATTTTCATAAATCATACAGCTACAACTTTGATTCATGCCTAATCCTATAAATCTATCAACTGAAGTTTGAGTGACACCTCAGTCTGTAATAGCTTTGAAATTATTCAAAAATTTAAATTTTGAGGATTTGCCCAATTTGCATAAATTAGAATGCTGCAACTTTGGTTCATATTTCAATGGATGCGGCTATGTCACAAACCTACAAATTGAAGTTGGACTGACACCGCTATCTGTAATAGTTTGAAAGTTATTCAGAAATTCAATCTTGTGTATTTGCCTTATTTCACACAAATCTCCCCATGGTTTCAACGACCTGCTAAAGGTGTGGACAAACTTAAGTTTCAAGTTCACACAGGCTGAACATGGATGAAATAAGATGAAGCTTTGTTGGGAGTGTGAGCAGTGTTTACAAAGATCATGAAACAATATTATAGATATTTAACTTATAAACAAATGTCACTGCTGGGTCCAGAAATAACAACAGCTATGCCTATGGGAGCTGAGACTGCCTGTTGTGGGGGCCAGGCTATCACAGTTCAATTATCTCTGGTTGCATAACGGCCTGTCCGGAAACAAATACCAGGGCCTGGGCACAGCGCGGGGGGGGGGGAAGGAGAGAAATATGTCAGATAGACGTTTATTAACCGTAAATTCAGCGAATTTAACATGAATTAAACCTCTCAACTTTGTTTACATGCTATAGGATTTTGCTTTAGCGACATACCCACATATTATGCTTCGAATGCCAACTCTAACTTCAAAAGTTTTGAAGATATGCAAGATTTCAAATTTCCACAAATGTATCTCTAATTTGCATGATTTTCAACATCATGACTGTTCCAAACGATATGCGTAATTTCATTACTAGGTCTATGCCCATGCTAAGTTTGGTACTTTTCAGAAAAATAGTGTCCGAGAAAAGCTGACCACAAAACTGGTACACGGAAATAAATAAATAAATGAATGAATGAATGAATGAATGAATGAATGAATGAATGAATGAATGAATAAATAAATAAATAAATAAATAGATAAATAAATAAATAAATAAATAAATAAATAAATAAATAAATAAATAAATAAATAAATAAATAAATAAAGTCTTTAGGGAAAAACGAAAAGTCTGTGTTCACACAGACTTAACTACAGAAATGGGCAGTTTCCTTTTAAACATCCAACATCGTCGTTTTGTAACAATGGGTTTAACTGTAAAAACAAAATGGTGATTTGCATCAAACAGTTTTTCATTTTAGGGAATTGTCCATAGTGGTCAAGGAAGAGAAAGTAACTGGGGAGGGGGGAGGCGATGTCAAGCTTAAACTCCACACCAAGCAATTGTGTCATAGTTTTCATTTGTTTCTCTCTTGTGGTAGATCCTATATCGTCCTTTGAAAATATGACATGCCATTTGTACAAAGATAGAATCTTTTTGTTGGCTGCACAGTAATTATAGCAAGTTATGAAAAATAAAAGATGTACTCTTGTCAGTTTATTGATAGTTCTCAAAACTGCTATTTGAAATCCGGGATATAAATTCATGAAATTATAAATGGTTTTAAGACTGAGAAGTTTTTCTGTGGGCAAGATGGTCAGAAAAGAGAAAGCTCTTTACCCACTGCGGTATTTCAAAACTTCCGAACTCAATGAAATACCTTTTGTTCTATTCAACAACACTGGACTCTCAAAATCGGCTTGAGTTCTCACTTTGCCTTCTTATGCTTCCTTTCCTTCATTTATATTCTGAACTTTTGATAAACGATACTACTACTACGGTCCGGAGATATATGTCGATGACAAAATTCTGAGCAGCTTGGTAAGTCGAAACAGATAAGCTATAGATCACGGCTGTTCTGATTTGAGCCGACGTCATGTTCAACCCTGTATTAGTCATTTTAAAGTCGAAATGATGACTTGGATGTTAGCAGGTCGGTTCGCTGAGTTTCTGTTTCCCAATTACTTAATGCCCACCTTACATATATTGAAAGGTATTTCAGTATCAACGGAAACATATTTTGTTTTTCCTATACTTGAATGCATGTTTTCTTATCAGTCCAGAGGGGCTACTTTTCTCTTCAGGCAACGCTGGAGCTATCATAGTGACTCACACTTATCTATGCTGACGGGAAGATAAAAAGGCAATTTTAGATTTTGCAGATGTTTTATGCTTTGCAACGGTAGATCATGCCATAGAGAGAAAATCAGAGCATATTATGTAACACATAAAGGCAATGTAAACACAGTATGTGTATTGTTTCCATTTAATGTTACACTTCTCAGGATGCATACAATTTTAGAAGAGGTGTATGTATGTATGTATGTATGTATGTATATATGTATGTATGTATGTATGTATGTATGTATGTATGTATGTATGTATGTATGTGTAGGTAGGTAGGTATGTAAGTAGGTACGCACGTAAGTATGTATATGATACAGGAAACGAGGCAGCGAGATTGACAAATAGCAAGACTGGCATGTCTTGACTGCACTGCGGTTGAAGCAACACTAAATTAACTTTGTACCATCAGCTAGTAAAAATCCCGAGTTTATCGTTGAATATGTCCTGTACTGTCAGGGTATCTATTGTTGCGTGTGACAACGTTTCTATCCCCCAATACCTGGGCTGGAAACAGTGACCCATTGTTGGTATATGAAAACAACGTAGTCCATTATTTCTATTATTACAAACAAGCCCTCTCCATAATATACTTTCATCGCTATGTCGCAGCGACGAAAAAAATTCTTATCAAGATGGTAAGCTTAATCAGACGATCCTATCATGGGTAGTCCATTTCAGTCTGAATTCACGCCACTTCTTAACTATTTCTAATCAAGCCTGAAGATAAAGACAGGTTTTTGAGCTTATCTTGCTATCAGTGGATGCGTTTCTATAGAGTTACGAAGCATCGTTAATCCAATGAAACAATTATTCACCATTTCCCTCTTAGACAACAGTTTAGCCGGTCGACCGATGCATTCCCTTCAAAATGTTGTCTACATCGATCCTTTCCCACCAGAATGTTACATGTCGTCTGCATTTTGTATGAGAGTATTTAATGAGACATATCAGACCTATCGACTCTGTTGTAATCAGAAGATTGTGGCAAAACAAATAAGGCCAGTAAAATGTTCAGATATATACCATAATCAACAACGCCAAGCAGTTCTGGTGGGGTTGAACAGAAAAACTGACTGGAACGATCTAATGTTTCCAATGACCATTTTCCCTCAAAACGATCCAGTCTTCTTTAACGCTCTCTTCTTTAGTATTGTACTTCGGTGACTCTCCATAGTGTCCGTGGCAAACAGAAAATATCCTTTGCAGGAAGCAAATGTGTTAGGGTTAAACAAGCGGGATTCCATGGGTCAATTCCCTGAGCACATGCAGCAAGGGCCGATTAACTTTAACTAGACTGGATTCATCATCAATAAGAGGAAGTATTACCTGCCAGGCTGTCTTTGCAACCTTACTGGCGTTGCGAACAATCTGGTTATATGTGCAAATTTCATGGGTGTTCTATCTGCCGGGAAATGGGTGTCATTTTTCAATGAATCCCGAGGTATTGTGGTGTAGGATAGGACAGCAAGGGAATTTCAGCCCGTAAATAGGTATAAATATATGATGATAAAACTGTCAGACGTAGACAATTTCCCATTACAAATGAGCCACAATAATCTAAAGGGATGTGGTTTAAATTTTTGCTTTTGATAGCTTAGTATGCGCTTAATTTATTTCTGATTAGGTGCATTTTTCTTTGATCCGCTATGTGGCTCATACGACCGCGGCTTTTATAGGAGTGGATCATGGTATCAAACTCGAATCATAAAGCTGAGCCTGCTCGCATGCTTTACCACTGCCAGGATTTTCGTTACCTCTGAAGTTCGTTGGTGTTGCTGTTCATAGCAATTTGTTTACTGAAGCATGTTTCTGTCGGTTCTGTTGATTGATAAGTTGCCTGCGAGCTTTCAAGCCCTTGACTCAGTGATTGGTGTCTAATGCTGTTCAGCAGGAAATAGATGTCTCAAATATGTTTTAACCCTTTCACGACCAATCTCCACAAACGTCTGCATGCTTTGAATGGACACGCGTATTTTAGAATCATGTTTCTTGTGTAAGCTCACCTTTTGTTTAATAATCACCATGATGTCTATCGTTGTAGAGACCATAAGCATGGCCCAGGTCAACAATTTTTCTCTCTCTAAAGCGCGCCGAGCTAAGCTGTTGACTCGGTTTTGGCTCACGTATGGTATTGGCGTATTTATATGAAAACTTGTGTATATCATCATTTACTTTTAGTACAAGGTTAATGTTGATGTTTGTGAATGGTTCGATACTCATATCGGAATTTTTGCTCTTCTTCAGTTTCGCTGAAAGGGATATCGGTAAAAAAGTCGTCCAGTATCCAGAATGTTCTTCACATGTGTGCTGGAAGAGTAACTGCTTAATGATATGCTGATACATCAACTTCGACTTGTTCGACAGTAAGTTACCATCTACCGCCGCCAGCAATGTACGATATCAAATATTCTTGTGGATGTAGGATGATGTACCAAACTTCAGCGAATCGGATATCGGATAACCAATATTTAAATGTACTTTAAAAATTGCTATAAATGTATTTTTGAAGTGCGGTACCATTAAGTTCCTGTCCAGAATCGCATAGACCACTATGCTTTGCTGTAATTTTAAAATTTTCCCTACCAGCAAACAATTTAATGTTTCCGGCACAAAGCATTTTAGGCGTCCATATGTCAAACGTGATTTACCAAAATATGATCACTAAACTTCATCGTTATTAGAACATATTTGAATGGAAATCGTAGGAGAGCATAATCACAATCAGAATAGCATGCCCCAGCTGAATAGCGGTCCTCGGCGAGAGTAAAAAAAGCAAAAGCGAAGTGACGCGAAGTGAGACTTATTTAACACTGTACAAACACAATGTTCATTCAATTATCATTGAACAATTTTGCACTTTATTTGTGAAAGCTGATTTACAGTAACTTTCCTTGACAATAAAAGGAAACATATTTTTCACTTATCTTTGATATGATGATGATGATTGATGATGATGATAATAATAATAACTAGAAAAAAATATTACAAAAAATCTGTCTGCGTGCCTCCAAAAATGGTTAGATTAAATGCTACAAATTTTGTTTGTGGTTTATTTGATTCCACTTCAGCACGAACTTATGAATTAAACTGAGAATGGCAACTCTACCAATAAAAGCTTTGAAGATATGCAACATTCAAACATTTCAAGTGGCCCTAATTAGAAAAAAAATACAATTTTTACAACTTTCGTTTGTGGTTCATTTCATGCACCTATAGCACAAACCTGTAATTAGAAGTTGGAATGGCAGGTATCCCTATAATAGCTTTGAACATATTCAACATTTGAACTTTTAAAGTGCCCATAATTAGCATAAATTAAAATTACGCAATTTTTGTTTGTGGTTAAATGGATACGCCTACATCACAAGTCTATAAATAGAAGTTGGAATGGCACGTCTACCTGTAATAGTTTTGAATAGATGCAACTTTTCAAGTGCTCATAATCAGCATAAATTAAAATTCTACAGGTTTTGTGTGTGGTTCATTGGATGCGCCTACAGCATAAACCCGTAAATTTAAGTTGGTAAAGGACCTCTGCCAATAATATTTTTGAAGGTACCAATGGAACGGGGTTAGTTCCACGGGATTTATCCATGATAAATGATAGTAAGCTGCCAATGTGGTAAAAAGTGATAGGGGAGACAAGCTATGTTCAACTTATAGTCGTACATATATAGATTCCTCCTCGCGTGGCATTTACAGCTTTCATTTTTATGTATGTGAGGTTAAAAACTTGGAATATACATATTCATAATTTTAAATTCTTTGTCCCCTGCTGTGCAGGGCACGGCATGCACTAAAAATAGAGATGACCCATTCATTGGGACAAAACTCCAGAAAGTACAAACACAAACACAACATTCGTCATATGTATGCAAGTGATAATAATTTTTATTTGGAATCTACCCCTTTTACACGGGACACCAGGATGATAAATTATACACAATACATATATTGTGATATTTGTGACTAAAATGCATTCAGAATTTAAAATCAAATAGAAATGAGCAGATCATGAAACACGCTCAGACGTATATATATATATATATATATATATATATATATATATATATATATATATATATATATATATATATATATATATATATATATATATATATATGTATATAAGTACCCAAGCCTGAGCAGTTTCTTCTGGCTTTAAATTTTTATCTTGCAACCGCAAAATCATTATAATTATAAATAAATATTTTCCTGTCTTGTACATGTTCTCAAAAATTGTATAATGGCATGGATTTCTCACTATTTCTTCCAAGTCTGGCCAAGCTTGGTTTTTGGTCTCTGAAGCTATCATCAAATTCCATGTAAACCTTTTAACAAAGACGTGTGTTGTCAAGATCAGAGTATAAAAGATTCTAATATTTGACTCTGTCTGTCCAAAAACATGTAAATAGATCACCAGCCCTAAATTTCCTAGTGTGGCTGTAATCGAAACCATGCTCTAATGCACAGGTTTGGGCGTTCTACTTTATACTGCATTGATCTGATCAGAGTTGCACTTTCATGTGTGTTGTTTAGCCAAACTTCACATCCATGAGATAAGGACGGCCGCAATTTGTTTTTTCAATAACTTATTGCCAAAACTTTCTCTGTTTATAATGTTTTCATGAGAAGTTAGTATATTTAAACGTTTACTGATCAACGTAACCTTTGATTTATTCCTAGCAGCTAAATTTCATACCCCACTTAGAGGCTAATTGACTAGCCAAAGAGTTGGGTTTTTTTTTCTCTTTATTCTGCCAAAGAGTTGTTATTCAGATTACCATTATTGTCATCTGCATAAAAGAAGGCAGGTCTAATTCAACTATATAATTGTACATCCATGTTCTTACTCTGTAATCATTGGATATGGTCTATCATAGCAAAAAAAAAAAAAAAAAAAGACTGACAAAATACAACCTTGTTTTACGCCTTTAAATGTTTGAAACTAATC
Source organism: Hermodice carunculata (assembly GCA_964020975.1). Classification (NCBI taxonomy): domain Eukaryota; kingdom Metazoa; phylum Annelida; class Polychaeta; order Eunicida; family Amphinomidae; genus Hermodice; species Hermodice carunculata. Next base: position 46,859,757 of record OZ026614.1, on the reverse strand, counting down.
ACGTTAAAAAAAAAAAAAATTCCAAAGATAATTCTGTTTCCAAATTTTTCATGTGAACCAAACAATATTTGTAAGCTTTTCTTCGTATTCGCTATTTTCAAAAAGAGAAAAACGCTTTATTACCATGAATAGTGTCAAATTCTTTGCTTATATCCAAAAATGCTAGCCGTGTTTTCTCTTTATTATTTTCCCCCAGACTACTGAAAACTTTTGAATCGAAATTTTGGTCAACCAACCTGCCATCCTTACGGTATGCTCAATTGTATTCTTCTGGGTGTATTGCATAAATTTCATTTCTACAACCGATGAGAAAACTTTATATACATTTGACGTGATCCCGATACCACGATAGTCATCCGGAATTTCAGGTTTTCCATTTTTAAACAACGGTTTGACAATTCCTTTGTACCGATCATCTGGAAATCCTCCAATAACGTACGAAAAGGAAATCTTTAGAAGCTTCAAACAAAATTGGTTCTCCTTTCTTTAAAGCCGTATTTTAAACATTGTTGACACCAGACGACTTCCCATTCTTTAGTTTATCTAATGATCGCCTGACAGTTTGAAAAATTGTCTAAACATCATCGATTATACCACGTCATTACGTAAATTCTCGGTTTTTATGTCATTGTTGTAAGCTCCTGCCAAATTTTGCCAGTAATTATCTAAAAGTTTGCTGATTTCTTCTGGGTGTTCAATTTTCTGACTTTTGTTTGGGGTCACAAAAACAAATAGGGTGGGAGATATTTCCATTTAAGTGCCACAACATTCCACAATAAGCCACTGTGTTCGTGGAACGTTGTTCTAATCTTTTACTTCTTATCTTCTGTTGTGCAACTTGTTGAATTCTCATGTATTCATTCCACAGGTCTTGGAGTACTTCTTGGGAAGCAACTTTACATTTGGACCACTGCCTGTAGGCCTATAGCCTGTTGGCGACTTTACGGTTGTGCACAATGGAGCCAATTTCTTTGTCACAAACACTAACCCTGGCATTACAATTGTAGCGTCTATCTTAAAACATTAATCCAGACTTGTTTGTTGTTGACTGCATCTATTTTAAAACATTACTTTAGACTGTTTCAAGTTGATCATTGGCGGAACTCGATACATTTCGTCCCTTACAATAATATAAATTCTACAAGAAATCCCAGTCCAGAGGCTGACTTCTGGGGTGGTTTTGAGGTCTAGCTTTCCGGATCCATTGGTGGGTAGAGTGAATATTAGAAAAAAAATTGTCATTTTGTTCGACTTTAATAACATGTTTCTATCATACCATATATGGAAAATTGATCTTGATTCAGCGGTTGAGTCCGGTCATTTCTTTGTGCTGAACCCGGAGTTTGGACATCACTGTATGCTATTACAGAACGTACAGGCTTTATTGTCCTTACTGTGGTGTCTTTTGTCTGTACCTGGTGGCGTTCACCGCGACAAGCTTAGTTATCACCAGTCCTTCGGGCACTTGGTCAGACCTCCAGAAGTGTTCGAAATTGTCTCTGGCTGTGTTGGCATGCCTCTCGCATACGGCTTGCCGACGCCTTGACACGCACAGACAGCTGAGGTAACCCAAGACGTAATCTATTTGAGTGAACAACACCCTTGTTGATCGTATAGCTTCTGCTGTGCGGTATTTTCTATCGTTGTCGATGTTTCGCCCTTCTCCATATAAACACAAACTTCAACCTCAGTATTTACAGCTTTCGCATATTCTTATGCAGCAGTATTGTCCGTGCGGGAACAGAGGCTGAATATAAGTATATCTCTGGCTTATGTTCGTGCCCCATTCGCCAAAAGTTGGTATTGATCCAGAATACTATTGTCATCATCCGACTTTACACAATCATCTGTAAACGAAAAAAATGACAATAATCTTTCATTGAAAAAGATATCGAGTGCCCATTCCACCAAGTAAATTAAACTGAACTTCTTTCTCTGGACGATATGACTAAATAAAGATATTTTTCACATTTTATGTACTGTGTTGATATACTTGATTGTAGCATTGGTAAAGGTAATATGTGTCCACACACACATTTCGGACCTCATTGCCATATTGGTTTTCTCAAGGAAAAATATGAAACGGTCAACTTAAATCAAATCTGATCCAAAGCCAAAACGACATTTCAAAACTTTACAATTTATATACATTTGGAAAGATTTTTCATTTCAGTTGATAAATTCATCACGAAATAGTCAAGTTTCTCATACGATAAATTTTCCTTCTTTTTTGTTTCTTTTTTGTTGTTCTGTGCAATCATCAATGTTCTCAGTGCACGATCCACATAATGTCTCTTCAAACGGTCTGCTCGTGGTGCAGCAGGTAATTCCTTCACAAAATCGTGTTTACGACAGACTCCAGTTTTTATATGCGTTCCGCACAGTGTTACGGACCTTATAAGAATATACTTTTTCGTGAAATGATTTTGATCTGCAGTCACATGCAAATTTATAGCTTTGAAGCAATATATCTTTTGCGTTCAATAAGAAATATAAGCAAAATTAAACTTTTGCTAGATACACGTGCTGTCTCAGTTGGATAACTTGCTGATTGTTTAAGTAACAATGAAGATATATTCATCATGGAATTCTCTCGTGACTTTATGAGAATTTGATTGGTTGAGGCGAATGCCGCATGGTATTGACATTGTGCCCTTAAACGTCTCATGCATGCTGCATGTTACATGGTAGTGTCAGCTCATCTTTAATGGGTCATCCACTTGCACTACGCACAGCGCTTTCTTGGCCCTCAAACCTCATATTAAGACATAATTCTTTCCCTGTCAAAGATAAACAATATATTCTCAGCCCGTATCAAAGTTGGATCAGCAAAGGCATGTCTCAATTGCATGCTCCAGTGGTTCGTGGAGAATTAAAATTTCGTATCAGGTGTGTTCTGGAGTATTGGATGTCGGCCAACGGCGACCCCGTCATATTACTCCAATTCATCTTTGATACGGCACACAATTATGTCACTATCAAATTATCGGCATGACGAATTTGACTAAATGGATGGAAACTGATTTTAGATTACAGTCGCGGATTTCGTTGATATTCAATGCCGGTAACCGCAAAAGAAATTTTGTAATTTTTTGTTAAACGTGCATAAGAAATTAAAGGAGATTCCGACTTATGATTTTCATCGCGTTTCACTGCAAAGCAGACTCTGTTTTTATTGTTGATTAAAGTGAGTACGTAGCTCTGCAGCCAAATAGCTGGTATGAAAACGGCTGCATGCATGTATGTATGTTTGTATGTACTAGTACGTGTGCATGTACCTATATGCGTGAGGAAAACCAAGAAATTATGAACACATGCAATCGTACACAGGCACGTCAACTGGAAACAAATTTAAAAGGAAACTCACGAGTTGCAATCCGCCAATGTCAAAATTGACAGCATAAGTAGTCGGTTATATAGGGCCATTTAGAGTACCTTTTATTGTGGTCATTTTGCCTATAAAGTTTTCAAATAGACAACTTAAGTGTACAATATGACAACTTAATCATCAGTTTTACCTTAAGTGATCGATATGACAACAAACTGGTTGCCATGGAGACGAGAACTCCACAGGAAATGCATCGATAAAATGACTTAAATGAAAATCTTTTAAGAGTGCTGAGTACTCTGTGACCACCTGTTGCTTTCAGTGTGTTTCTGACCACCTTTAGACAACCATAATATTTGATGGCCAACCACTCACCATCTCTTCCAATCTATATGTGTTTTGACGGTACGCACGCTTGGCTCAGCTCGAGTGTTTCCAGTAAAGTTAAACGTCGAGGACTTAATATTATGTCAATTTTTTGCACGTAACACGAAACAAGACCTTTTCATCCATTTTCGTGATCTTGACCTCTGTGGATACCCTGGGCCTGGTTGAAGACAAACCTTTTTGCTTATACAATACAATACAATACAATACAATACAATACAATACATTACAATACATAGGTTTATCTGACTAAGGAGCTCATATGAGAACACCTGATTTGTTATTAGTGTCTGAACCCTGGGCCTGGCTGAAGAACACCTATTTGCATATACAAATCATGCAATACATATCTGACTAAAGAGCGCATAGTGAGAACACCTAATTTGTTATTAGTGTTTACTTGTTTTGTATTTTTTTTGCAGGGGGGTGGGGTGGTGGTGTTTTGTTTTGTTTTGTTTTGTTTTGTTTTTGTTTTTGTTTTTGTTTTTGTTTTTTTTTTCAGGGAAGGGCCTACTTTGCAGAAAAAAAAATTGTCAGCCGATTTGCATTATCTTGAGCTCTATAAACAGCCTAGCGCAAGGTATATAGACGTTGTTACAATGTATCTGAAAATTTCGCCCAAAAATTCAAGGTCATATGGCCGTTTGACAGTGAAATGCATTATTTTTTTCAGCTTAAAAATTCTTATCAGGCCTACAGCTCAATGCTACAATCATGAGATACAAATGCTTTATGTACTAGTATTTTAGGCCTGCCATTAAATGCAATGAGTTAAACTTATTGAAAAAAGGCACCATAGGCACACGGGAGGTCCCCCCCCCCTACCCGCCCCCTCGACAGCTTGCAATAAGAGATAGGCTTATTTGTTTGTTTTTCTTTTTCCGGTCACTTTTCGGATGTATGACACGGCCATAACTGGACCGTGGTTTGGGCTTCCAGAACCCAGATAAACTTAAGCTGAAGAGTGTGAGTACCAGACCGCAGCTTGTGACCAATTTTTTGGGGTGAGCTTGACCTAATGAACGCAAAATATGGAATGTGTCGTATTACATTTCCAAATGACTCGAAAAATTCTAAACCCCTCCAGAAAAACAGACTGATTACAAAAAGCTTTAATCTGGGACCTTATTTACTTATTTTATTTGTTTGTTTATATATTTATTTTATCACTTGTTTGGAGTCATACGTCATCGTCATACGGCCACACAAAAACCACATTTCTTTCTTTCTTTCTTTCTTTCTTTCTTTTTAATTCTATATTTAAGGCGATGCATACACCCTATTCTAAAGTCCCAGCCATATTTGGAACACAACTGACCGCTTGTGACAGAAACCAGAATGAGGCTGTGGTGGACACCAATTCAAGCCCCCATTCACTTACATGTTACATTTGCTTACTTTTCTAGCTCATATTTATTATTAAAAACAATTTTGAATATCATACCATTGTGTTATTCTATTAGGAAAACTCTAGGACTACAACATAACGGGAAAAATCTTCAGTGTTTTGACTTTTCCCGATTACCGCTGATATACATCTCACTGCAATTTTTTTACCATGTACAGTTGGTCCCAAAGCCAGAATAACTGAGTTGACTCTCTATACGTTCTAGGAATTTCAAACAGCAACAGTTTTATAAAATATTGGTTTTTAAGGAAATATAATTGGCTGTTACAGGTATATTTATATTTATTCTAAAGCTCAGTTGACCTGTTAATGGAGCAAACTGATCAGTGCAAACCTAATTTTCTAATCAGGACCAAAAAAAAAAAATCCGATGAAACCCGAGTATTGGACGATGTTATATATATATATATATATATATATATATATATATATATATATATATATATATATATATATATATATATATATATATATATATATATATATTGCTGTCCCAGGTAGTACCAATTACACACCAAATGTATGCCTGGTTCTCAAATATGGATTGATCAGGTGACATAAAACATGTTGCTATGACAACTTATTTCATATTAACAGACTACATCAGTTACAGTGTCTTTTGCAACAATGAATCAACACTTAGAACCGTTTTTTCCCTCATTGTTGTAGTCGTAGAGTTGTCCGAACAGGATAACACAATGGGTGTATTCAAAACTGTTTTTAAATGATAGATATGAGCTAGAAAAGTAAGCAAATTTAAAATGTAAGCGTGTGGGGACTTGATTTGGTTTCTAGCACAGCCTCTTTCTGCTTTCTGCCACCAGAGGGTAGTAGTGTTCCAAATATGCAGGGACTTGTGAATAGGGTGTATGTGTAGAATTGGACACCACCAGGCCATACAGTTTGCGTGATATATCGTATTGCCGAGTGTTATTACTAACGTCACTAAAGTTGTTTGTCTGATATTTGATAAGTGGCCTTGACCTACTTTTTACCAATGGTGAAAACATTTTTAATACGCACTGAAAAAATATGTATATGCGCCGATTCTCAGGGGCCGCTGAAACGCGCGGCATGCCGCACAGCGTATTTTGGACTAAGCCAAACACGCCGGTTAGCTTAATGCTGAACCAGGATTAGGCCTACACTTGTTTATTGAAGTGGTGCGCCTGATACATGATTTAAGGGTGTCGACTTTTTTTAATTGATGTTTATTCATATTTCCAGGGTCGTTGTGTTGCAAATGACTTTTGGGTCAACACTGTAAAAATTTCAGTGCTCTCTTAAAATATTCTTACAAGGAAACAGGTATTGCCCATAACTGAAAGTTAATCAACCAATTTGTACAAAAAGCCTATAGTTTTTGGTATCTTATAGCCCGAGGGAAAGCCGGGCAGGCAAAACGGATCGCTCAAGGAAAAGCCCTCACAATTCATGCTGAATTACTTGCATGTATTTGGCTAATGTTCTGTTAATTTCTTCATGCTAAATTGTTTATTTGTGCCAAACTTTGCGCATGGGAATTGCAAATAGACAGTTCAGCATGTATTTTAAGTTTTAGCTGAAGTTATCTGTTTTGTATGAGCGCTTGGACAAAAAGGATCAAGGTGCCACATGAACGATCAACCCAAGGCTTTTTTTTTTTTTTTGTTTTTTGTTTTTTTGTTCTGTTTTGTTTTTGTTCCAGAATTTAAACTCCACAACGAACATTTACACTACAGATATGAATGGGAACCACCCTCTAGTTCGCAGGCCCATTGGTCCGAAGGTCCATTGATCCGCAGGTTATGGCACGGATATGAATAACAAAAGAAGAGCTGTTTTAACTTGAAACAATACAGCCTAATTTTATTGGGCTTGTCACAAGAAGCCTATAAAGCGGTTTGTCGGATTAAAAAGTCTCCCAAAGTGTCAATATTTTCGGGCAAGAATGATCATTTCGCGTGGGCCAAAACGGACTGCCACAACCTATGGTACATCACGAAAGGCAACAAATTATGTGGCATGAATCATATCAAGCTGCTTATACAAACTGCAAAAACAAAAATTGATGCCACATTAATTTCCTATTATTTCCTTGCCATGAAATATCATACGGCCAATCAATTAACATGTGGATGTAAATAGTCATAGTGTGGATATAAAGGTTTACGGTCCATCAAAAGCATAGTGTTTATTAATTGAAAGCTATAATTTATTTTAGAATGGCATTTTTTCTTTGTTCATTTTGTTTGACTTTGTCTGACGATCGAGTAACGCAATAGGCAAAACTTTTTACACTGGTAACCAATCATACTAATGAAATAAATGTACCCAAACTATCCCATTATGTACAATATCACCCTTTATGTCCGCGTTTTGATTCTTCTTGCCAATGGCCACAACAGTAAAACAGGGCAAAGCGGATCACTTTTCAAAAATTGAAATAAAATAATGGAAAACTGCTACAAACCATTTTACTACAGTTAATCAGAGGAGAAAGAGTGAGCTCAGATGTCAATCAAGTGAATTTTTTTATGTTGACCATTGTACAAGATTTCTCTACCACCCGAACAAGATAGCTTGCAGAGTCACACGTTGCAGCAAGGACAAAAAGGATCAAAGAAAATGATAACATAGATAAAACGGATCGGAGCATATCCTTTTTACCCGATCCGTTTTGCCCAACATAAATAGGTCGGGTAAATGGTAAATGTTCAATTCTGGGTGGTATTCTAAACTACGAACACAATGCCCACTTCCTCATCGAATTCTAATTATACATAACAAAATCTACTTATGAAAATATATATGAAAATAATAACAATGTGTTCAGTGAAACTTTGCCAGAAACAGGGGCAAAATAATTTTGGGTGCTAAAATTCTAAAATTAGATCACGCCAATTAAATGCTTCCCTTCCTATTACTTCTTCAACCTGGTGGTCTCGTTTTTGTACATGTAAAACAAATCTGAAAGAAGCGCCACATAGGCCTATTGAAATAATAAGCGATCCTCTTTGCCCGTTTCATCCGTTTTGCCCGCTCTTCCCTTATTACAAAGCGTAATTTGGACCTGGACCACCCACCGATCGTGTCGACTCCCTGCTTTTATTCCTTTCAGGATTCAAAACTAACATTGAACAAAGCTCGAAATTAGCCTTAGCGGTATCATTTCGCCATTTGCAACATACTAATAAAAATATATTATTTATCAATCCGCATATAGTGGGAATCTAGTTTTACCCTTCAAATATATTTGTTTCTGTACAATTTGGACTCCCTAGTTCCAACATGGAGGAAGGAACAAGACATCAGCATCTTGGTCTTGTGTTTTGATCTCGCCAATTCCGAAAACCTTGCTATATTTTCCCGAAGCCTCCCTAACACTGCTCCCGCCCCACCCCGATCATTGACCAATACGCCCTAGAGTGATACGTAAATTGACCCGTGTTTTATTCATAAACAACAAGTGCGGCCAAAAATCAAAGGGGCCGGCAGCACTTGTGGTGCAGAGAGAAAAGGAGGGGCGGGGGGGGGGGGGGAGGAAAAAAAGAAAAAGAAAAGAAAAATCCATAAGGTTAGAGTGGAAGCGAACATTAGGTGCCCATGATGAATGGATGGATATGAAAATGAACACTGAGCAAGTTTTTACAATCTGGGGATCAGCTGTAAACTGTGCATGAAACATGAAAAGTCCATTCGTCTGCATAAATAATTCAATCATGCTGCTTTCATCCAGGGTAAAACGAATACGAATGTTTCATTCAATACCCTTTGAACATAGCAATGACAAAGTAGAGGGAATAAATGGGAGAAAATTTAAAAGTGATCATTTGGATAGGCATTTGAAATCAGAGCATCATAAATCAGCATAACACCAACAAACTACCCGGGGGGGGGGGGTGTGTCTTTGTCTCGAAAAGGGTATGTAGGTGCCGTGAAAGGGTAAAACCCTATCTTCTACATGCGATTTTTACCTCAAAATAGGGAGTCAAAATTCTACATTTTGCCAAAAAAAAATTGGGAAGGGGGGTCAAAATTCGATTTCATTAAAGACATGGTCATTTGCCACAATTACAGCAAACAAATTGGTCAGAATCAGGTTTTCAACCTTTCCATGAAGAAAATCCAGTAATTTTTCTCACTTTGAAACAAAGGGGGTCATTATTAAAACCCGAGTTCATAAAATGGGGGTCAAAGCTCTACATGTGGCCTAAAATAGGGTGTTATTCCCGCGGAGCCTACATACCTACCACTATAGTTGGAGTACCCCCACCCCGGGGGCAAACTATACTGAAAATGTTGCAGAAACTCCGATAGTTAAGGTGTGTTCTGAGCCCATGGTTTCTTGGGAAAGGCTGTCGTAAAGTGTTCAGATGCTTCAAGGCGGAATTTGCAATTATCTGGGCCGTCAGCTTGAATGACCAGTGTCTCGAGCTCTGACGATGTTGTCAGTATGCCCAAATAAAAGGGGGACACGTGCTTTTAGGTTACCTGGATTGTTTGCATGTCATGAACACGTATATTTTGCTAATATAAAGCTAAAGTATCAACCATCAATCTTTATTGGTTCACTATTGAACCCTGAACATTGTAGAGAAAATACGGAGTCAGCACTTGTGAAAATAATAGCCAAAGAGCCTGTTGGAACAATGATGGGAACATACTCAATACTAAAATGAAAAAAAAAAGAGGAGAAGAAGAAGAAGAAGAAGAAGAAGAAGAAAAGAAGAAGAAGAAGAAGAAGAAGAAGAAGAAGAAGAAGAAGAAGAAGAAGAAGAAGAAGAAGAAGAAGAAGAAGAAGAAGAAGAAGAAAGAAAGAAATTGAAAGAAAAAAGGTAAAGGAGAATCCCGTTGTAACTGCTTACTATATTTATTTATAGTACTTTTATACTGGAAGCCCTTTATTTTTCATGCTTCGCACCAGCCATTATTTCTAAATTTTATTATTTTCCTTAACTTGTACTAGGTCCAAAAAATTACCTGTGCCAGTGTACTGCCCCCCTCCACCCTAGTCGAAGCCAGTCCAATTCTAATTTCAACAAAAATGGGCGATCACTCGACTTCGATTCTCTATTGTTGAAATAGGAACCTCCTTACTTCTTAATATCACAAATACCAAACTTTTATCTTTGGTCATCGAACAACTTTTTACATGATATTTCAAATCTATTTAATAACGTCGCAATTGAGATGTTCAGTTGGTTGCGACAATGGAACGGATACTTGTAAATCAGTCTTGCTCAGAGTTTGAGGATGCGCCTCCTGTCAATGTCACGATGTGACTGATATACAGGAGACGGTTCTCTGGTTTTAGATATTTTATAAACTTTCACAATTCCAAATCTGTCAGAGTAAAGTATGAAAATTTCATTATTTTACACAAAAACCTGGTGTAGTTTTCCTGATCCACCAATAAATATCATATAACCTCTGTTTTTGGAACTGGAGCGCGCTACAAAGCATTCATCTTAGTTCCACGTTATTATCATATTGCTATGTGATACTTAGCCCAGTGGTGATGAGGTCCGTGTCTTGATACTATTGGTAACTATTGGTGGATATTGGGTGGCACAAGACGTCTAAATGTTCATATCTCAGATGGTATAGTCGTCGAAACCGAAAATAAATAGGTGGTCACATCATTTAGATCTCGAAGAGACAGGCTTAGTACTCTTACTGGTGAAGATACGAGAGAAACCTGCATCTTGACTTGCTATTTTATCCAGTAATATGAATACATGAATGTTACACGGATTCAGAATCATGTTCCATGCCAGAAGCAAAGTGTGCCAATTTAACGTTTAAATTACTATACATGAGGGGATATCGTTTTCAGCTGTTTTTATTTCAGGGTTTCAAATTACCATTCTTGACTTATTACCGCATTGTTTGGCTTTAAAACTGTCCATTAGGCACTGATGACGACGAGAAGTTGGGTTTACAGATAACCTGGAAGGCGGCGGGATACACACTAGGCCATCAATGACTAAGTAAATACAGATCGCCCACAGGAAAGACCAGCTGAATATGTCGAAATTTTCAGCGAGGTACTGGCACGGTGGCCCCATTGCATACTCTATCGCTTGTTTGGTTTTCTTTAGAGACACTTTGACTATTCCCATTTTTTAGTCGCAATCGTGTTTCTTTTGTATAGTCTCAACAACACTGCTCTAACTTGTTATTGCATTTCATTCTTGGTCATACCAAGGAGGCTACACTCTTACTGCAACCCTTGCATATTGCACATCTCTATTCTTCTAAGTCCCTGGCCATATCTCCATTGTCCTTGCTGAAGTGGGACTTATGCATGGCAATTGGTCATTGATACCCAACTGTTATTCAGCATATTGCAACGTTGTGGCCAAGCAAGACACTGACCCTTGTAATTACACGTCAACAAAGTCGGACAAGAAAATTGTGTCGTTTGTCAGATGCCGATGACAAGGCTCCCGTGTGTTTTCCAGTGAAGATAGTGTAGTTTGTCAGATGCCGACGACAAGGCTGCCTCGTGCTCTCCAGCCCGATAACTGCCTCACAGGAAACAAGAATAGCCTCCGCTGTGCACGGATCGACGTGAGCTCGAAGTAATGTAGTTATGTCTGGGTGCCAACCCAGATATTTTGTTTTTCCAAGAATTTTCTTTCTTTCTTTCTTTCTTTCTTTCTTTCTTTCTTTCTTTCCTTCTTTCTGGGTGCCAACCCAGACATTTTGTTTTTCCAAGAATTCTTTTCTTTCTTTCTTTCTTTCTTTCTTTCTTTCTTTCTTTCTTCTTTACGACCAGATTTGTTCGGAGTTTACCTTGAACCCTACTATTCCGAAAACCACTAAACTTGCCATGGTGACTGACCTACCAGTGAACTTAGGCACCTGACTGGGAATAGTCATGATGTCTAAAATTATGCAAATTAGGGGCAATTAAAATTTTAAAAGCTCCATATCTTCCAAACTATTGCAGATAGACACAAAATTCTAACTTACACATATGGGTTTCAGACATCGAGTGAATCCAATAGCATACAAACAGAACTTGAGGAATTTTAATGCATGCTAAATTCACCAAATTTCTCCCCAATCCACATACAGGCCTTCAACTGCCTGCTGTATGACCTATTGCTTGACCTCTAAGGTGCCAGGCAACCATTTGGCATACATAATTAATTAGCTTGAACCTGTGTCACAGGCAGCTTCCTATCCATGCATGCTAGGTGTGTGCTTTTGAAGGTTTGGGTCTTGCAGCAAATTGGAGAGGGGGGGGGGGGACTCCCAACAACTGTATAATGAGGCTCTCAATAAAATACAGAGTATCTCTTTCTGTTCATGCAGAAACAGATTGACTCCATGCTGCCATATGTACCAGGCAGGCTATAGTTTCCACTAGTGCAGAACAGACCTGTCAATGCACCTTGCCTGAAAGTGGTGTTCTAGCTGGCTTTTTTTTTTCGTGAGGCAATGTCAATCTGCTGAGCTTATCAGTCCCAAGGGAACACAGGCTCCATACTTCTAGGCAGAACAAGCCCTAGTGTACCTTCTGTTTAAAAATAGACTAAATACAGAGCTGAGTCGGCCAGACCAAGGAGGGTAGAATTTGTGTCATCTCAGTGGATACTTTCATGTCTTTGTTTTCTTGTAACCAGTAAGATGAAACATCTTCTTCATAGCCAATACGGAGACAGTATTGTTTTGTCTTGGTTCACCGGTACATATTTATGTAGTTTCTTGACAGCTTCTGTTAAAATTTGTTTATGTAATGAAGGAAGAAAGGCAGTTTTATATTGCATGTATACACATCCCCTTGAATTATAATATGTATACACTGTACATATATATATGCATGTATGAATATTGTTCATATACATGCACACATACTCATCCATACTGCCCGGGAGGGATGACCCTCTCAGGAGTGGGCACTTTTCTCTGATCCCAAGGATGCCCACTTTAGAGAGGTTTCACGGTATTAGTAAACACTGGAATTTCTCTCTCTCTCTCTCTCTCTCTCTCTCTCTCTCTCTCTCTCTCTCTCTCTCTCTCTCTCTCTCTCTCTCTCTTTCCTTCTTCTTCACAACCAAGTTAGTCTGGAGACTTTCTCAAGCACTTTTTTTTCCGAAAACCACCAAACTTGCTATGGTGACTAGCCTTATCAATGAAATTTTGCATCTGATTTGGATTAATCATGATGTTTAAAAGTATGCAATTTAGGGGCAATTAAAATTTTAAAAGCTCTATATCTTCCAAAATATTGCAGATACTCAAAATTTCAATGTGCATATATAGGTTTGTGACACCTACCAACAAAATGGACAGTATAAGTTAAGTAGAATTTCACATTATGTCAATCAGGGGCTTTGAAAAGTTTCTAAGTTGAATATCTCCAAAACTATTATACATAGACATGCCATTTCAACTTCAATTTGTAGGTTTGTTGCAAAACCACATCCAATGAACCATGAACCAAAGTTGTAGGATTTTAATTTATGCAAATTAGGTAACACTCTAGTTTCCATTCTAGAATAATGGACATTTGAAGCTGCTTGTGATACCTGTACATTTCAACTAGTTGGCTGGGCAATAAAAGGTGTGTGTTGTAGATTGCGCCATTGGTAATTCAGATCTGGTATTCATCGTCCTGCAACAGGTACAGCCACCTGGTGGGCACACAAATACAGCCTCACTGACCGGCTGTTAGTTGTCCACAGGAAGTGGTGTCAAGTGGATTTTAGATCAACAGGAAGTAGCGTCAAGATTCTGGACTCCGGATATGTGTTTATAACCAAGTATATATATACATAATCATTCAATACATTTCTTGTTTTCTTGTTCTATTTTTCTCTTTCTTCCTCTTCTTTAATCTTGGCAAGGGAGATCCTCATTAAGACAAATGTTTGTCGCTCTCTTGAGCGGCACCCGAATCTGATTTCGGCTGCTTCCATTATACAGACGACACATTTACATATATCTAGACAATTATTGACATAGGTGATGTGACACACTTACGCATCACCCTCGTAACGATAATTTAGTTATATAAGGTACCAAATTCAAGAAACTGTCTAGTGGCATGAACAAATATAACAGTTTTGAATAACACATTATTGGTCATAATCATTTATCAAGAGATTCTTGACATATCTAGTAAATCCCTGGTAACTATGTGTGTAAAATTTCTCTTTTATTTGAGTGGGCGTCAAATTTATTATACCTGGTATGTCAAACCTTAGGCAATATTTTGCATAGCTATGGTTGCATCTGTTAATAGACAGGTCTTGATTTTGTCTTGTATTACGTCTACCTAATTCTTGGTTGGTCCTAAATGGTAATTGTTGAAGATTGATTGGTAACTTATGATTGATATACTTATAGTAGAAAATACATTTGGAAATGTTAAGATGTCATTAATTTTCAGCATTCGAAGGGTTTGAATAAGGGGTCAGTACGTTAGTTATATTTAGGACATATAATTATTCAGACAACTTTTTTCTTTATTTTAAAATGCTACTGTCTTTAAATCCCCAAACTAAAATGCCATAATTTATATGTTAGAGTATTATTGAGTTACCTGCAAATTACCCTCTCCCAATCATCCTTTATTGAATATGTGCAGACAGCAAATGTGCTGCTGTCAGGTCGGCTTGTTATGAAAACAAAAAGTCACCCCCCCCCCCCCAGCATATTGCAATAGGGGAAGGGGTTGACTTTTTTGTACACTAGTTAGACTGAGAATAATCACAGCTGCTAAACGAGATGTTGTCATTGATAAAATGCAGTCGTCTCATGAAACATGGAAACAAAAAGGGTCAAATTTGATCCAATCTGCTATACACCTCACATTAATTATGTCTTGTAATATATTGTCTTTCTGGAATTCTTTCTTTCTTTCTTTCTTTCTTTCTTTTCAGGCAAATTTGTCCGACATTTCATTTGAAAAGTATTACACATAGAAACTCAAAACTTAGCATGATTATACTTTCATACACAAAGTTTTCAGTTTTTGTAAAGAGGTTCAACGGGTTTGAAAATTATGCAAATTAGGGCCATTTGAAAGTTTAAATCTTGAATATCTTCAAAACTATCATAGGTACCGGTAACCAGTTGAACTTCAATTATTGAATTAATATGTTTGTAACACTGCACATTTTTGTAATTTACATGTGACCTGAAAAGGTCAAAGATCAAGGTCATTTTGA
This sequence comes from Hermodice carunculata, assembly GCA_964020975.1. NCBI lineage: Eukaryota > Metazoa > Annelida > Polychaeta > Eunicida > Amphinomidae > Hermodice > Hermodice carunculata. The sequence continues at coordinate 46,844,468 of OZ026614.1, read as the reverse complement.
CCTTTGACATTGTCTTCTAGCCATAAGTCGGCATATTTTTCATCCAATTTTGATCATGTTGGCCTCAAATTGTAGATATTGTAACTCCAGATATTTTTGTAATTTACGTGTGAGCTCTACAGGTCAAAGATCAGGGTAATTTGGACCTTTGAAATTTTCATCTAGCCATAACGTAGCCAATTTTTATCGAAGTTTGATCATTTTGGACTCAAATTGTAGCAATTGTAACACTGCGCAGTTTTGTAATTTAATTGTGACCTCTAGAGTTCAAACGTCAAGGTCATTTGAACATTTGAAATGCTATCTAGCCATAAGTCCGTAAATATTTATCCAATTTTGGTCATGTTGGGCTCAAATTGTAGCAGTTGTAACACTACAGATTTTCGTAATTTACATGTGACCGCTAAAGGTCTAAGGTCAATGTCAATTGGACCATTGAAATTTTCATCTAGCCATAACTCAGCCAATTTTTATCCAATTCTGATCATGTTGAACTCAAATTGTAGCTATTGTAACACTGCACATTTTTGTATTTTACATGTGACCTCTAAAGGTCGAAGGTCAAGGTCATTTGGATTTTGAAATTTTGGTCTTGCCATAAGCTCAATAGAATGTGAAGTACCAAAGGACAAAAGTTATAGCATTCAATGTCTACAACTTTTGAAGGAACACAGATAGATTTGCTTTGAAGCAAATCTATTCTAGTTGTTTGTTTTCAAACTTATTATTTCACGTGAAGTATTTTTAGTATGTGCTAATCTCTGTAATTCTGTGTCCGAGTCAACCTATTGTCGCAACACCTGTGAGAGACTTGACACCCACACTCTCGAAGCCGCCTTGTAAATTAACACACTGAATGTCACTGATTTGTGCTTAGATCAATAATGTGTAGCACTGTTAAACATTTTGGAGATTGTTCCCACACCAAGAAAAGAAACTAACAAAATGCATCAGTTTATCAATAGTGAACTATTTGTTTTTGTTAAACTGACGTCTGTTATGCAACTTTTGTCCAAGTTTTTTTTCAACCTGCTCAATGGCCTGAAAGGTGTGAGATTTTAAATGATGGACTTAGAGTCTGTATTTATAGGACTTTTCATTCTTTTCAACATTTTATCATCCGGCCCTCATTTTTCGTTCGCCAATCAGTGCTACAGAAGCGCCACTACAGTTTATAAATAATGTCTGAAAAATATACTCGAGACCCAGAGCCAATCAAGTATTTAGAGTGTGTGTCAACACACACTTTTCTGTTTTTCCTTTCTTTCTTTCTTTCTTTTTCTTTCTTTCTTTCTTTCTTTCTTTCTTTCTTTCTTTCTTTCTTTCTTTCTTTCTTTCTTTACCAGCAAATTTGTCCGACACTTTTCTCGAACACTATTATACATGGAAACTCCAAACTTGGCATGATTGTACCTCCATACAAGGAGTTTGACCGTTTTATACAAAGGAATGAAGATGTTGAAAATTATGCAAATTAGGGGCATTTGAAATTTTAAACTTGAATATCTTCAAAAGTATAATAGATAGGGATGTCATCCTAACTCGTACTAGGGGGGTTATTGTTCAGTGCGCATCTAATGAATTTAAAACAAAAGTTGTAGCAATTTAAATTATGCTAATTAGCAGCATTTGAAATTTTAAAACTTGAATATCTTCAAAACTATTATAGATAGAGACGTCATTTTAACTTCTACTAGGGGGTTATTGACCATTGCGCATGTAATGAATCAAAAGCAAAAGTCGTAGCAATTTAAATTATGCTAATTAGCAGTATTCGATATTTTCAATCTTGAATTCTTCAACACTATAATAGATACAGATATTATTCCAACTTCTACTAGGGGGTTGTTGACCATTGCGCACCTAATGAATTAAAAATAAAAGTTGTAGCAATTCAAATTATGCTAATTAGCAGTATGCGAAATGTTAAATCTTTAAATAACTTCAAAGCTATAATAGATAGAGATGCCATTCTAACTTCTACTCCTATGTTGTGGAATAGTTGTACATTGCCATACCAGCATGCTTTGAAGACACACACCCTGATTTGCTATGCAGCAAATCATCTTTCCTAGTTAAAGTGTGTGTGTGTGTCAACACACACTTTTTTGTTTTTCCTGAAATTCTTTCTTTCTTTCTTTCTTTCATTCTTTCTTTCTTTCTTTGTTCTTTCTTCTTTACCAGCAAATTTGTCCGACACTTTTCTCGAACACTATTATACATGGAAACTCCAAACTTGGCATGATTGTACCTCCATACAAGGAGTTTGACCGTTTTGTACAATGGAATGAAGATGTTGAAAATTATGCTAATTAGGGGCATTTGAAATTTTAAATCTTGAATATCTTCAAAAGTATAATAGATAGAGATGCCATTCCAACTTCTACAAGGGGGTTATTGTTCAGTGCGCATCTAATGAATTTAAAACAAAAGTTGTAGCAATTTAAATTATGCTAATTAGCAGCATTTGAAATTTTAAAACTTGAATATCTTCAAAACTATTATAGATAGAGATGCCATTTCAAATTCTACTAGGGGTTTGTTGACCATTGCGCATCTAATGTAACTGAAACAAAAGTTGTAGCAATTTAAATTATGCTAATTAGCAGTATTCGAAATTTTCAATCTTGAATATCTTCAACACTCTAATAGATAGAGAAGTCATTCCAACTTCTACTATGTGGTTGTTGACCATTGCGCTCTGAATGAATTGAAAATAAAAGTTGTAGCAATTTAAATTATGCTTATTAGCCGTATTCAAAATTTTCAATCTTGAATAGCTTCAACACTATAAAAGATAGAGATGCCATTCCAACTTATACTAGGGGGTTGTTGACCATTACACACCTAATGATTTTAAAATAAAAGTTGTAGCAATTTAACTTATGCTAAATAGCACCATTAGAAATTTTAAATCTTGAATAACTTCAAAGCTATAATAGATAGAGATGCCATTTCAACTTCTACTCCTGTGTTATGGAATAGTTGTACATTACCATCCCAATATGCTAAGATGACACACACACTGATTTGCTATGCAGCAAATCATCTTTCCTAGTTGAGTATTGTACTTATTATGAATTTTTGCGCCACACTGTGCTGCTTAATGTCTGAAAATGTAGTGGTCCAGGAACAGGTCGAAGGTAATGGAGTCCAGCCAATAAAAGGCTTAGAATAATTTAGAACTGGATCCCAACAAACAGAACCATGAATGTTTCAATTTTGGCAGACTCAGTTGCGTGGTCAGACTTTGCACCTAAGCAAACAGTAGTGACAGTGACTAATTGCACGCAGGCAAATTTTTTCCCTTGAACAGAATATGCTGTTACATAATACCACGGGATTTTACTGTGTGTTACTGGAAAATGTACCAATGATAGGTCACAGTCAGGCAGTATTTACGGGCCTGTTCACCTGAGAGTTGATACATGAAAGAACAAACACCCAAGAGACTGAAAATGTGGTCTTAACAGGGTGGCGGTCTTTATAGGGGTTGCTATACCATTTCAGAATAAACAGTAATGGGACGGTTGATTTGTGATTTGTACATAGAAATGATCTCTTCACATATATGTGGTCATAATTGGAGATTCCGATGTACTTCTAGAACCATGCCCTTGCCAACTTAATTGGAATGGACTGAAATGTCTTTCATATATAAATACTTGCATGCTCATCTCACTGTTGATTTACATGCATCTGGGACGAGGTATAGTATCATTTTATATATATATATATATATATATATATATATATATATATATATATATATATATATATATATATATACATACATATTTATATATATCTTAGGGCCACCAAAACGTCATGTTGCCAGTTCAAATGTGGTGTTGGCACGCAAGATTCCAACAATTACTCTCCGTATACACTACGTCGCTGCCACATGTTACAACACTATTTCTATTGGGATATAGAGATCTTTGGCACAGTACTGAAATTTGTGGAGCATTGTCTAATAAAAAGACTCTAGTTATCAAGGCACCAGTCTTGTCATATACGCTAATTAAAAGAAAGACTGTACAATGGATGGGTTCATTCAGCTGAGGTACTACGTCCACCCCGGGCACCCCATCCCCACTCATTTTGTACAAATATGTTGTATTGTATTGTATTGTATTGTATTGTATTGCATTGTAGTGTTGTGTAGTGTAGTGTAGTGTAGTGTAGTGCAGTGTATTGGTTTCCTAAATGGCTCGTACAGCGACTTAGCGAGTGGGTGATACTGCCTGATCCACCGACATCCTCTTTCTAATGCTGACACTCCCATCTTAGGCTATGTTTACTGCATATCATGTATCTGAATCTAGCTGGTCGTGTAATCTTTGGAAGCTAACCAATGCTTGTAAGCGAGCCCTTATGGTAACGGGCATACCGGTACATGAAATATGCTCCAACAATGGAGAGTGCATAGTGATGATTAAAAATCATGGCCCACTTCCCAAACCCGAGATTTTCGCCGTGCCGAAATATGCTCCAACAATGGAGAGTGCATAGTGATGATTAAAAATCATGGCCCACTTCCCACACCCGAGATTTTCGCCGTGGGGAGCGCCAATTTTTTTTAACGAAATAACGATCTCACCTTCTCGATAATTAATGAACGGTAATTTATTTTGAGTCATGAGTCACACATGCACATACATTTGGTTTTGTATGCTATAGGTTGTACAAAGTTCAAATTCCTGGTTTGAATGAAATTGTGTCAGTGTTTAGATTACGGGTCTCACCTTGTTGATCATGCACGGTAACATGTTTTCAGTCATGAAACTGAGTCACACATACACATACAATTGGCTTTGTATGTTTTAAATTCTACATTGTTCAAATTCATGGACTCTATTTTCTAAATTTGTCACCCCATACTTCGCATGCACTCATGGGCGCAACCATTGCCTTTTTTATGCATCCTGGGTAATTTCAAGCTTCCATTTACGACCAAGTCTCAAGCTTACCGTACTACGGAAATAATGTCAATAGTTCATGTCTGTTCAGAAAACATTGCCGATAAAGTGTGATAAATGATAACGATTGACAAACTCACATTGTCCACACTTCGCTGGAACCAGGGCCTGGCAAACATGCTTCTGGGGCTGGAAATGGGTTTTTACCTCATTAAAAAAAAACAAACAAACAAACAAACTTTACAGCTGGGAGGGTAACCTAAATAAACATCGCAAAGTATGTAACATTTGTTTTGCATGTTGAGTGTTATGGTACCTTAATTAATGTCTGCATTTACCAACAACCGGATCGCAACTCATACTGTGTCCTTCAGCACCCCCCAAGCGCCATGTTGCTCATGAACGCTCAGATTTGGTGTTATCGTGCAAGATTTCAACAACCTCTCTCAGTAAACACTATGTCTCTGTCACAGGTTACATTATTCTAATGTGGATATGAGATCTTGGGACAGTACTTAAATTTGTATAACAGCATCTAACAAAAGGAAAGGCTATAGGACAGATGAGTTTGTTCTGCTGCTCAAGGTACTATGGCCTCCCCCCTCTCTAGACTGGTTTAGTGAATGGCAACTAGAGGGACGTAGAGACCAGGTGCTACTGCTTGACCCACTGGCGTCATTATTGATACTTTGTAATGCTGATGCTAGCATCTTAGGCTATGCCTACAACATATTACATAATGTACGCCAAATACTTATATTTTTCGACATACAAAATTTTGCTGCCATTAAGATACAAACTAGGGAACCTATGTAATTTCCAGGTACTGGGATTATTAGAGTCATCTGTAATGTTACAATCTTGTAGGTTGATTGTGATTGAAGCTTGCTTATAAGGCCAGTTTACATAACTTTAGAAATGCCTGATGCATCTTTCCGTCGTTTTATGAGTGAACAAGCACCGTCGCATTGCATTATGAACTAGACTGTGATCTGCATTGTGTTCATATGTTTACAACATGATGATAATAAACATCTAGCGTACATAGTGCATTTGGTTCAATGCACATGCCAAATAAATAAGTTCATAGTAATGCCTTGTGAAGACATAATCAGCTGATTATTAATCTTCCGCTGTGTTTTATATGATCAAGTGCTGTGCTGCTGGTGATGCGAAAGTGAAAGTATAAGAGATTCACTTGCTATTCAACCCAAAGCATAAAACCCCTTTACTACTACAGAATTAAACGAAACTTAATTATTTCCAACTGTTATAAAGTATAGATCATCAAAACGAACTGCCATTTCCCACCCGTAATGCCAAATTGCTAAGTACATACAATGGAAAACTTGGCCACATCAAATGCAGGCCAAATATCATTAATTACACTGTCAAGGAAGCAGTTTGGAACAAAATCATGTTCACTAGCACAAGAAAACATCTTTATCTACTTTCTTGCAGGAAGTGTTAACAAAATTGCAAAGTTTTAGGCGCCAAACGGCTGCTGCTTTTACGTGTATGCACATTGAAAATGGTGATGTGTATCCTCCACTCTCATGTAAGTCCCACTTCCACCGCTAGGAACCGCCACCTTCTCGAAATTATGTATACGTACAGCACTTTTTTCAATGATCCAAAATGGCGACTGATGGAGAACGTAGGTTCGATCGCAGCCTCCGCCAAGGAGGGCCATGATTTGTGAAAATACCGGACTTTTGGCCAAGGCGCGGTAAGGACCAGTGAGGGCCATGATTGGTTAAAATGCAGATGAAATTCTATACATTGCACGAAGCCCTGCGGCATATATATGGCTATATATGGCTTGGGAGCTTCGCCCGCTTTTTGAGTTTTACTCATATTATATTAGAAATCGAAAGTATTGTTTGTCTAATGGCTTCTAAAACATCGAGAGACGCGTTGGTCGCAGTTGTTGCCGCCATTTTACAATGATGGCGATGCATCGGTCAGTTGTTGTGCACGGAAAAGACAGAATAGGTAATGGAAACGCTCCATGGACTGCAGGCCTGGACCATATAAATAAAACATACATGCCATACATCCAATGTGACAGATGTGACTTATTTGTTTGTCTTGAGTGAGTAAATAAAATAATAACGTTAAAGTCAATAATTAGTTATTGCTTTGATTTGTGGAAATCACTATGACCGTTCCTTGTCTTGCAAGTTTTTTTATTGCTTTAGCGTCATTCATTGGGAGAGCACTTATTATCTTGCTATGGCCCGGGTCGCATTCAAACATAACATGAAATGGAAATTAACATGTCATTAATTTCTAATGATAAGATTAATTATCTGGGTATTTCCTCATATGATCAGATCGTTTTCATGATATGACCAAATACATTTAGATATATGTGTAAATATACCATATTTATGCATAATAAATAGATTAAGTGACATCATTAAATGGATTTTTTCTCATGATTAAATAAAAGAAAGCGTTTTCAGAATTAGGCATATCTTCAAATACATTTCATGATAAGATGAAATTGAATTAATCTTATCTTTAAATATTTGATATCTTTGCATAATTAGTGGTTTGATCAAATATTTAATGATAACATTAAATAGAATTGGTCACATCATTAAATATTTAATATGTTCAAGTACTGAATAAGAGGGGAAATGGCATTCCAATATATATATATATCGGTGTCACGCGTTACCTTTCCATTAAGGGTTAAAAGGTTTGAATCACTAAGACCATTATTACATTATTAAAGCACATGGTGTAATGTTCTTACGCAGTACAGTATTTTTTAACAATTCACAAACAAAACAATTTTCGATTGTTCCCAGTTTGATTAACAGGCCGGGCCTAAAGGTACAGTATAACTTCCAGAAACACCAGTATGAAAGGTTTATTACTCATCTGACAATGAAGCTTGTCGTCAAAGTTACTCATCATAAGGACATAAAAGTCACGTTTGAAGCCTGTATACTGCTCTACTCTGCTACATGGTGTAATACTCCATTGTCTATGCAGTGTTATTTAATTTAATGCACACATATCAGAACCAACCACAATAAACAAATGGTAGCAACAAGAAACTGTGACTCACGTTTGACTTCTTTTAAAATGCTTTGCTAGGATGATGCAAATGTTGGATTAAGACATTCCGTCTGTCGTGTATTTGTGGGTGTGCGTGTGTCTCAGTAGCTGACAGTGTTTGATATACAGTGTCGCGATTATGGTTGAAAATCTGTGGATGAAAATTATGTTTAAGGTCCGCTAAGTTTATTCATAAGTGGATCCTTTCCCTTGATTTGAGCGATATATTTTATGGTAGAATTGATGGGAAATATCTTGTTAATGTATCAAGCAATTTCATCCAGATTGCTTGTTATCAAAGGAGATCCGCGGGTAAAACGCTGAATAATCAAGTGTGTTATTGGAACCAATTCTATCAGCCGGTGTCGAAGTATTAGTGTGACATAAAATTTATTTGCAATGGCATAGAGAATGACCTCAGATTGACTTGAACCAGGCGCAATGTGAAACTCTTCAATGGTTCTCTGTGGAGCCCATCACATCAGTCAAATTAAAGGGAACGTGTCTGAGAACAGCCAAACTCAAAGGAGATACCATTTTATTGGGTGAAGACCCTGCGTAAAAAGATACATTTGCAATGGATGATTTTGTGTGTTTAATGTATGGATTAGTTATAGATTTTATGAAGACGCCACAAAATCGCCGCACTTTAATGTACAGTGGTAAGGCTGAGAAACCAATCATTTCCTGCAAATAAATAAGCTCATTAAATCTGTTAATTGAGTCTGTTTCACCTTTTGTCTGACTTATTGTGGCCCATATACCGAATGAGTGATATTAATTAGTGTCATCGTTGACTTCTTAATCAGTGTAGATTATCTGCGTATGGGAAAATGGAGATGAAATAAAACTGAACAGACTAAGTATGGTTTGTCTGCACACCAGTACAAATCGGCTGTGTGGACATTCGCTTGCACACGGCGCATTTTTTGTAGCTACTATGCAAATAACAACATTTCATGAAAATACCATTGTTGATACGTTATGTTGCATAAACGTTGGGCAACATGTTGTATTGTAAACATGTTTTTTTAGACAGGGTGACCTATATAACTAATCTGAAAGTTAGATTGGTACAAAACAAAAACCAAAGACAAACAAAGAAACACAACAACAACAACAACAACAACAACAAAGTCATGTGAATATGTGCAGTACACACAGGGCGTTACAGTACAATGATGTCGATGTTATAATGCTGGTGGATTTTAGTCCCCGATTCTGGAAATAAATGCCGACTCAGTAAATATACTGCATAACCGTGTTGATATGGCACTCACACATAACTACTTCCATTGAACCATTCTTTTTAAGAATGAGGATTTGGTCGAGTGGATATGTGCGTTTCCCATTTCAGCTGGGCGACTGGTGCCAAAGGTTGCAGGTTCGAGTCCCGCTCGTTCCGAACACAAAATATAGGCTGTTCATAAAAATGGATACACATCAGTACGCTTTCAAAGAGATTTCTTTCCAAAGATTCAGCTCAGTACCATTTGCAGCAATTCAAAGAATGTATTAAGATTTAAACCGTTGCCTTAAAAAGATTATTACTTGCGCTGTGGTGGAACTAAACGAGTAAGAATCAGTACCAAGGCCATTACTACCGTGCAGTAGAATGTTGTGAAAATGTCACTGGCAACGTAAACGAGCAGCGATAGATTAATTCTTTCAGTGCCAACTGCGACTACGTCAAACTAGTTAAGACGCACTACTATCAATTATAAGAAGGGCGCTGGATTCATATTCCTTTGTGGAAAGACCTTTCATTCAAGTACCAACATGCCGGTAGTTCCGGAGAATGTAATGGTCTGGGTCAACAGGCTTAAACTGTCAATATACATCTTACAACATTATAGCTCCTAGCGTTAACTCTTTTTGTGCCACATTTTGAACTGAGTCAACTCTAGGAGCTATGGTGTTGGAAGATGTATTTTTCAGTTTAAATCTAAAAGTTGCAACTTTGGGACTGAATTAGAAGAAATGTTGCGCATTTTCAGCAGGGTTATGACAATTCCCAGACAGGTGATGGGTTATGATATGTGCTCTAGATAAATGACAACAAAATGGAATGTCAATGCGAAGCTTGCAAAAGAATGCTAACAATGTGATTCTCAAACATTGGATCTATGATTAGGAGTGCACTTGTCAGTTTGGATTTCACCCCTTCCCATTCAAATCGCCCAACAACGCTTGGATGTAAATTTTCTTCTGCCTCACGTATATACTCAAATTTCTCGTTAGTAGAAACAATTTTGCTGAGATTTGTATGTAAGACCATTCATGATACCACGCCGTAAGTCAATAGCTTTGTGTAATGCCCTATCCGCGCCAAGGCAGCTATTGACTCAGTCGTATTCTAACCATAAATAGGTCAATTTTGCGTTATGACTCGCAGTATCAGAATTTAGGTTATTCCCCTGTATAATGTTAGATGGAAGAAAAGAGTGCATAACCTTTAGTTTTGGTGTGAACTTTAATTTTGCAAGAGTTCTTTAGTTGCCTGCCATTGACATGATCCGCGGTTGTTGCGACAAGTGATGAAAGGCAATCGGTTAATTTTATGTATCATTTGGTAAAAAGGATCAACTCAAAGTTTTGTCATCTGGTTGCCAGAGTTTACCACTTAAGTTGATTGAGTGGTCCATCGTTACAGGAATGACAATTACTATGCACGTGCAGATTTTAGCTGCTACAATTTAACAGCTTCGAAAAGGTCAGAAAGGACTTTATAACTTTTATCAAATAAGGTGTACCGTATTTCTAAAATGTGGTGCGCCATGCTGAGGTATAGCTTTACATTGTCTTGCCATATATTTTGTGTTTAAGACGTTTGAAGAGTATCAAGCATTTACGAGCTTTAGTTATAACGCAAATATGTGGTAGCAATGACATGTTACTTGCAAGGGTATTAATCAGGCATTTCCTTGTTGCAGAATAGAAGTGATAGTGATGGAGAGGCGTTATGCTAGGAATATTCGGGGCAACTTTTGTGGTACCACAAAAGTTGCTGCCACACAGTGATGCACCACTTGCCCGAATATACGGCACCACATATGACAGCAACTTGATCCATTTTGCCTAATAGGAGACATTCATATTTAACTGCGATCCTGCTCACTTCCTGTGTTTCCGGGGCAACAGACTGATGCTTCCACCATGATCAGGGCAGATTTGTATTATATACTACATAAACATCCAAAAAATAACACCTTTTCAACCAAAAGAGAGTCCATTTCTAATTACTTTAGGCATCCTTTATGTTTAAAATATATGTTAATACATTTTCTCAAGATTATTGTGTGTTTGTGTTGTTCATTTTGTTGAGAAAGTACTTTGACCATGCTAAATACATGGATCTGCCCTGATGCAGGTGGCTCCCACTTTTGCTCAATTGGTGTTGGAGTAGGACCGCATTTAGATATGAATACATCCTATCAATTATGCATACCTACAGCTGACATGTACACACTGTGGGCATTTAATCATGGCTACTGTACAAAGAAAACTGTGTGTGTGTGTGTGTGTGTGTGTGTGTGTGTGTGTGTGTGTGTGTGCGCGTGCCACAGACAGGGATTTTCTTCGCAAAGCTTAATGAGGCGCTGCAGTACAGGCTTGCTCAACTCTATGTTGGCCATGTTTCCCCGCCTCATAAAGCTGCTGATGCAGTTGCCCTGACAACACACGCGATACCAGGATCATGCCTAATTGGCTAGTTTGCTACCACTTGTGGTAGATAGACTAAATTCTATCTCCGAGCAACTTGTGGTAAGTGGTGCAACTTTTGTGGATGGGTAGGATATACACGCCACTTTCGCGGTGCAACTCGTGGTACCACAAAAGTTGTCCCATATATCGCTAGTTTTAAAAATGACTCCCCGCATGTTTTCCCCAGTTCACATGTTTCCCAAGTCTTAATTGCAGATAGATTGGTGTGTTCATATACAGCCAAACGGGCATGGCTCCTTCCCCGTGGTATCTTCCACAATTCCACGAATCCTTCCTGGTTTTATCTGCAAGCACACTTATATCATACTGGATGTCATCAACAATATCATTGGAAAATACGGGAAAGAGTAAGGGGCCTAGTTTAAAGCCTTGGGGAACTCCGGCGTTAAGGGGTAATCATGAAGCTGTTGAGCTTTAGATGATAACCTATTGTTGCCCATTGCAGAGATAAGTCTGTGACCAGTTGACAATAAGATCGGCACTGTAACAATGCTGTCTGAAACCTGAATGTTTTGGAGTTTATTTGGATGAACTTTATACCCAAGGACCGATTTGGTGAGATTACACCATTTTTAAGGATTTTCTTGACTGTCTTAGTTGGATTGCAACTCAGAGACAAATAGGTCAGGGAACGTTTAATTTTATTGATTGGTTGGCAATTTTTATTCTAGGAACAAGTGCCTCCGGCTGGTCCCAGGTAGCAAATTAAACTGACGTTAAAGGAGGTAATGTGTAAGAAGAAGACTGTGGCAGTCCTGTGCTCAGCTGACATGTAAATATACCCTTGCGATTTTTTAAGATTTGCACAAAAAAAGAACAAAGAAATTCATAGAAAACTAAAAAATCAATGGAGTGTGACCATTAGAACAAATCTGGTAGATACTCACGCAAGGTACATTACCACCAAGTTTGAAGTCAATCTGACTGACGGTTTCACAGAAGAAGTCAATGTGTGAATTAGCAATAAAATGCCTGTTGACTTACATAGTAATCAATAGGAGAGGTGCCTTTAGCAATAAGTGCCCAAATTGAAAAAATCGTTTAAAATCAGGAATCCACAGCAGTGCCATCTTGTATACAACTTTGTTCGACCCTTCCACAAGGAATATGTCCACCAAGTTTCAGCTTAATCTGAGTGATAGTTCTGAAGAAGAAGTAAAAAAATAGCAATACCACACAAAAAATAAAAAATATTTTAAAAACTTGCAGGGCCACCTGGTGAACAAATTTAGAACGAAGAGTCCCCAGGAGTGTTCTCATGCAATATCAAAGCAATTGGGTGAGCAGTTGTGGAGAAGATTTTTTTAAGATTTGTCATTAAAAGAACTAAAAAGATCATTAAAATTCAAATATCACTGGAGCGTGACCATTTGAACAAACCTGGTAGAAACCCACCCAAGGTACATTGCAAGTTTGAAGTTAATCTGGATGACGATTTTGGAAATGAAGTCGAAAATGTGAATTGACATTATAATGCCCATTCACTTACATAGTATTCAATAGGGAACCTGCATGGACCGATAAGTAAATTAGAAAAATCGTTAAAAATCAGGAATCCACAGCAGTGCCACCTAGTGAACAACATTATTTGACCATTCCACAAGGAACATATCCACCAAGTTTCAGCTTAATCAGAGTGACGGTTCTGGAGAAGTCAAAAATAGCAAAAAACACACACTAAAAAAAAAAAACATTTAAAAAATGAAGAAAAAAACCAATTTCATAAAAAAATAAAAAATCAATGGAGCGTGACCATTTGAGCGAACTTGGTATAGAACCACCAAAGGTACGTTGTCACCAAGTTTGAAGTGAATCTGAATGACAGTTTCTTCAGAGAAGTCCAAAATATGAATTACCATTAGAATGTTCATTGACTTGCATAGTAAGCAACAGAAAAGGTGCATTTACCGATAAGTACCCAAATTGAAAAATGTCATTAAAAATCACGAATCCACAGCAATGCTACATAGTGAACATCTTTGACCCTTTCACCAGGAACATATCGAGAATATTTCAACTTAATTTTAGTAACGGATTTGGAGAAGTCACAAGAAACGAAAACACACAAAAATTCATTAAGAAACTGAGAAAAAATGCAGCGCCACCTGGAGAACAAATTAAGAACTATGAGTCCCTAGGAATGTTCTTATGTAATATCAAAGCAATTGGGTTAGCAGTGGTGGGGAAGAAGATTTTTAAAGAGTTGTCTTAAAAAAAACAACAACAAAATTCATTAAAATTCCAAAAATCTATGACCAATTGAACAAACCTGGTAGAAACTCACCCAAGGTACATCCCCACCAAGTCTGAAGTCAATCTGGATGACGGTTTTGGAGAAGAAGTCTAACATGTTAATTAGCGTTAGAATGTCCATTAACTTACGTAGTAATCAATAGGAAAGCTGCATTGACCGACAAGTACCCGAATTGTAAAAATCGTTAAAAGTCAGGAACCCACAGCAGTGCTACCTAACGAACAACTTTGTTTGACCCTTCCACAAGGAACATATCCACCACGTTTCAGCTTAATCTGAGTGACAGTTCTCGAGAAGAAGTCGAAAAAAGCAAAAACACACAAAAAATCATGAAAAAAATTGAAAAATTCGCAGCGCCACATAGTGAACAAATTAAGAACTAGGAGTCCTCAGAAATTTCCCTATGGAATATCAAAGCAATTAGATAAGCGGTTTTGGAGAATAGTAATTTTTTAAGATTTGCCCCCCCCCCAAAAAAATGAATAAAAAATCATAAAAAAAAAAAAAAAAAATCAATGGAGCATGACCATTTGCACAAACTTGGTAGAGACCTACCCAAGGCATATCCCCACCAAGTTTTAAGTGAATCTGGCTGACAGTTTTGGAGAATTTGAAAATGTGAATTGTGGAGGGATGACAGGAGGACAAAAGGACGTCTCTAGTATGTTACATTTATGTAGAAAAAACATGACCCATTTTCATAAATACCAAACCCAACACTGACAGCAAAGAGACTCCAGAGTTATCAAAGCATCAACATTCATCTTCCAATACCAATGTGAAGAAACAAATTTCATTCCTGACTTGAGACAGGCAGTCACCCACAAAAGGCAACTGGTGGTTTTAAACAGGGCCTCTCGACCTTTGAAATATTCTTCATTAAATACAGACTATATTGTTTCCAATATGCATAGGCCCAACCACTCAAAATCCAAATTTTATAACTTCTGCAAAAAATAACAAGAGAATTGGTAGGCCTATCACTATTGTGATCCTACTGACTAGTTCGTCAGCTGAGTTTATAGCGAAAGACGGACGGACCTGGACAACGGAAGACAGATGACAGACCCTCACAAAAGCTCAGCTGACTGACAGGTCAGCTGAGCTAAAAAGGGAAAGAACATCTATTTTAAACGTATTTCAACCAACGTCCAAGTTACCTGTTAAAGGCAAAACAAAAATATATATATGTGGTTCCGGTAGCCCAACCAACCCCACTGAAAAGAAAAAAAAAGTTTCAAGCAGCCCTTTCCTAATAAAAATTGATCGATCCTGAAAGATTTTATCGTAAAAGTGGCCTTTGTGTGACGTTATTTTGCAGTAAAGTCAACTCAAACACAGCAGAGAGGGCGCTACGAGCCCCAGCATTATTGGTCAATTTTTTTTATCGGAGCTGCAACTAGTTGAATGTGGAAACTTTTTGGTCAGCATTTGGGTCCAACACTCGGTCAGTGGAGGTGTATTACACACAGCGAGCCGAAAGACGGCAATTTCAGTGTCCGAGTGATTGTTACTGTAATTTGAAGCATGCGGCATGGTGTAGCCAGAAAACTTCCAGCCACCAGCTGCCAAAATGGCGCACAGCACAGTGGTTGCAAGTCCTAACCAACATATTGACGCAGAGGCGATGTCCTCTATCATGCCTGTATTTATCAAAGTAAAAGATACTTCGAGTAGCTAAGACGTGCAGAAATCAATAACAACAAGGGGAATTTGCTCCAAAGCTGACGGAGTTACCAGTTTCAACACAACTGATGTAGTCCAAAGGATAGGGGGATTGTGGCGGCTCTATCCCAAGAATTTTGACACAGGTAATAAGTTGCTGGTGGAGGGGTTCACTCTGCAGGAAACCCTGTGGACAAAAATCCGTTCATACTGAGAGACCTTAATCCTGACGTGAAAACCACACGTGTAACGATTAGTAGTGTACCTCTGTCATTTTCAAACATAGAAATACAAAGCAAATAAGAAGCACTGCCAGTTGCATTCCAGGCTGATTGAGGAATGCAACCATGATGACATGGGCAGGTTGACTGGCTGGAAGACAGGGAGGCGCTTTGCGCACATAGAAGTACCATCAACCCCTCTTCTCCAAACAATAAGCATTGGAAATTTGATCGCAAAACTTTTCCACTATGAACAGAAAGCCACTGAAGAAGTTAAAAAAGTCAAGTGCTTTAACTATTTGGACTTTGGACATGCCTCAAACAGATGTGACAGGCTGGTCAAGTGTAAGACCTGTCACAAATCAGGTCACAAAGCCAGGGACCCAACATGCGATCTTGGAATTCCCGTGGTTCCAGAACCAGAAGTGGAGCACGACAACTGGCAACTGGTCAGAGATGGGACTCTAATGGATTCTCACACGCCAAACAAATTGGCCAGCAAGAAAGGGGCAGATGGAAGGACAAACAATAAAATTCACCCTAAACATCCAGGGCTAGGTCGCTATACGTCAGCAGCGACAGTAGTGGGAAAAAGGAAGGCCTCTGAACTTTCAGTTTCACCAACATCATCCCCACCCTCACAGGGCCAGTGCCATAAAACCAACAAAAGACATGTCGAAGAGAGTGATGTTGATGACAGTTCTACCAATAACAGCCCAAATGACACTTAGATAAGAACCTAGTTATATGGCTGACCTATGGAACTCTAGACTTGGAATGTGTCAAAGGAATATGAGTAAGGATAATGGATGTGATGTGGTACTTTGACATTAATATCACTAGTAAATGTGAGTAGGCACAAACTACAACCTATGTTTATATCAAAACATAAAGAGTCACAATAAAAAGAATGAAATGGGTAATGCCAAAACGTTATATACAAGAGTTCGATACAGGTACATGAGAAACATTTTCCTAACAAACGGAAATTCATAATGTAGCAATTGCAACCCTCGATTGCAGGGGTTTTAGGAAACACATGAAAAGCCACACAATTTTCAAACAAATGAGGCAATTAATGATAGACTTGATACTTTTACAAGAAACATATTTAAAAAGAGTCGATAAATCTCAAATTGAAAAAGAATGGGGTGGAAAAGTATATGTTATAGAAGCTACAAATCACAGCAAAGCTTTATTCATTTTTTTTTGTAGGAAATTCAAGGACTTGGATATACCAGTAATCTATGAATCAGATCATATCATTGGCATTTCATGTGATATAAATCAAGACAAACTGACCATCTTCAATGTGTAAGCTCAATGTGAAACAAGTGATAAAGCTGCCTTTTTTCAAGAATTGGAAGAGTTTGTCAGTGGACATCATTTGGATGGTATGTGCATGGTGGTAGGTGATTATAATTCTGTAGTATATAATGGAGAGGATACAATAGCAGGTAAACCTCACTCTAAATATGAGGTTGATTTGTTTAGAAAATAGTACCTAGACATGGATATATGTGAAATGTGGAGAATAATGAATTCACATGATAAGGAATATACATGGTGTCGTTCAAATCCATACATTACCAGGCGTTTAGATTATGTGTTTGCTAATGATGTAATGCACTCTCAAATAGCCATTTCAGAGACCATGGATCAGAGAGTTTCCTGGTATTGATCGCAGAGCAGTAGGTAACGAGTTTCGTCTCATTAATTTAGTTAGAGGTCCATCTTTTTGGACTTTCAATAATACATTGTTACAGCATAAACGCTTTGTGGAAGAAGTCAACAAAATAATTGAAAAATGAGAGCAGACATTCTAACCCACAAATGAAGTGGAGGAATTGTAAAATGAAATGCAAGTTTTTAGCCATTGAGGTGGGAGGAAGAAAGCAATGGAAAGGAAAATAAATAAAAAGAAATACATTGAAAAATTAGCACAAGTTAAACTTCCAAATAACCCCTCCAATAAAGAACTAGAACAAATGGAAAAATATCAGCGAGAATTGGAAATCTATGATATGCATGAAGCTCAGTGTACACAGGTAAGGTCAAAGGCTAATTGGATAGGAAATGGAGAAAAAAAATACCATGTATTTTGAATTAAGAAAAAGACATAAGTCAGTCAAAAAATGACAAGTGTGAAAACTAAATCAGGAGAAACGTTTGACCAAATGATAATACGGGAAAACCAAAGTCAGTTTTGTCAAAAGCTCTTTTCTGAAAACTTTTGATGGAAGTTAATTGGAAGAATTTTTAAGAGGGGTAAAATATCCAACCATTAATCAGGATGAAAAAAATATATGTGAAGGTTCAAATCTGAAGAAGAAGTGGGTGCTGCATTAAAAAGTATTGAGGAGGATTCTACATCGGGTATAGATGGTCCTACTACTGAGTTTTGTCATTTTCTGGACTAAAATAAAACATATTGTTGTGTGATCCTTCAATTATTGCTTTGAGACTTGACTAGTGTCAACGAACCAAAGACGGGGAGTCCTAACGTTACTTCATAAAGGAAAAAAATTAATAACCGAAGAATGACTTGAATATTTGGTGCGCAATATCCCCGACAAATACAGATTATAAAATATGAGCCAAAACCCTAGCATGTATATTGCAAAATGGTATAAAGAAAGTCATTTCTCCAGACCAAGTGGGCTTTATTAAAGAGGGACATATTTATACTATACACAGGTAAATCCATGACCTCATCAAATAAACTGAAAAATCTAATAGCTCAGCAGCACTAATGGCAGTTGATTTTGCGCAGGCTTTTGATTCAATATCAGAGGAATTTTTCCAATTTTTTTTACATTTTTTTGCTTGGTGAAGAAGGGCAGAGGTGGGTGCAAGTGTTAATAGAAAGTTGTGATGGTTCAATCTTGAATTTTGCCTTATTAAGTAACAGGTTCCCAGTAGGAGCTAGGATCAGGAAGGGTTGTCCTTTTTCACCGCGAGTTAATGTGCTACCTCTGGAAATATTGCAATTAAATTCCGAAAATCCAAAGATATTACAGGTATACAGTTCCCTAGAGGTGCAGAAAGTGAAGTAACAGTTAACACACAATGTGCAGAAGATATGACATTATTTGTAAAAGAAAAGGATGTATTACAGTCGATACAAATGTTGAAGAACTTCCATGAAGTTTCATGTTAAAAGTAAATTTTTAAAAAAGAGGCAATGTGTTTGGGTATAAAAAGTATGGCAAACAAACTGCCAGCACCATAAGATGGAAAATATTGCCAGAGAATGAAGTGAAGATTCTGGGTTTATATTTTTCTTGAATTACAGGGCAAATGAATTAGAAAAAAATGGACAGGACGATTGAAAAAAATGAGAGTAATTTTGAAGCAGTGCAGTGAGAAAAACACAACTTGTCAAAATTTGGGAAAATATGTATAATAAAATTACTTTTAATTCCATTTATCGTACAGGTGATGCAAGCAGTTACAATTCCTTATGAATATTTAATAGAAGTTAATAGGACTCTCTAAAAAGTCACAAACCGAAAAGCTTTCGAAAAAGTAAAGAGAGTTGTATTATCTGCAGAATATGCAGATAGTGGTCTTAAGATGATGGACATTCTAATATTACAAAACTCCTTGTTATCTCGGTTTAAATAGCTGATTTTCTCAAAGGAAGCTTGTTGGAAAGCAATAGTTCTTTTTTTTTATATATTAGGTAATTATTTTAATGTGTTTACTAGTAATAAAAGTCTTAAAAAGTTTATAGGATTGGAAAAATTAGACAATGTATTTTGCAAAAAAAGTTATCGAAATATGGCTGGTAAAAACAAAGTTGAAACGGGTATAGATGAAGATAGGGGCATTAAAATTTTATGGAATAATAAAAGCATTATTTATAGAGAAAGAGCCTTGTTCTGTAAATTCTGGATTAAGGCAAAGTTGAAACGGGTATAGATAAAGATAGGGGCATTAAAATTTTATGGAATAATAAAAGCATTATTTATAGAAAAAGAGCCTTGTTCTGTAAATTCTGGATTAAGGCAAAGTTGAAATGGGTATAGATGAAGATAGGGACATTAAAATTTTATGGAATAATAAAAGCATTATTATAGAGAAAGAGCCTTGTTCTGTAAATTCTGGATTGAGGCGGATATTGCGTGTGAAAGATATTATGCTCAATGCCAATATCATGACTTGTGATCATATCGTAGAAAAAGTTGGAAGATCTGCAGGTAGAATAGGGGTGGTATGGGATGGTTTAATTTCTTGACACACAGCCTTTGATGCATGATGCATGTTTGTGACACCTAGCAACAATGCCATTTGAGGTCCGGTGGGTCAGCAAAGCCCATTACATTACAGTGTACCTAAAAGTTTCACCCTGCATATTAGGGCGCTTTTTGGAATTATCATCTTCTAATCTGCCTGAAGTGCATATTATAATCTTTCAAATACATCCAGGTGTGATAAAATAAAAGTTTAATGCATACTTCGCAACATATAGAGAGGTTAAATTTATGTCTGCTAGTTCCCCATGTTGATCTATGAAGAAAAATTAAGGGTCATGGAAAGTGATCCCAAGATGTGGGCGGTCAACCATGAACAGGATGGGCAGCACCACCTTTGGGGCTAATTTAGAACTAACCCAAATATAGACTATTGTTAAATATAATGTTGTTATAAATGCTATACATGTGCAAAGGATAAAGAATAAGACAAACACCATATAGAAGTAAAGAGGAAGTTATTCATTTCAGAAATAAAGATTTGGTAAATTGGAGTACAAAAGACTTTCGACAATGTCTAACCAAAGGCATATATATAGCTCCTTATGTTGATAACCTGGGGGCAAGAAAATACAATGACAATATTGTTGATAATTTTTTATTGGAATATCCCAGTCAACAGAAACGAGATTAAGGATTCTCCAATGGAAAATGTTACTTAACATTTACCCAACTAGAATAATGTTGCGCGAAATGGGGGAGGACATGGATAGGTTGTGTCAGGCTTGTAGAGATGTTGCATTTATGGAACACTTTTTCTTTGCATGTAATAAACTTAAACTGTTCTGGGACGAAGTCAGTAAATTGTATCCACAGAGGCAAATAAGAGAATTATGTAACAGAAAAATGAGCATTGTTGGGCATAAAAGGTGGAAGTAAAACAAAAGGTGTTAATGAAATCATAATTATTGCAAAAATGTGCATAGGTGTGCACAAATATGTAATAAGGCTAGTCTGAAAATACTTTTGGAACAGAACTTGAATCACCGTAAATACAAGTAATAATGTTATAATTTTACATGTATATTGTTATGATTGACAAGTATTCTGTCACCTTTCACTAAATGTACAATACCTCCCTACAACTGGGGTTGTAAGGAAGTATCGTATATAAAAATCCTGATTAAAAAAGTGCAATTAAGAAACAAAACTCAAACACAGCACTTTATTTCAACTTGTCTGGAGGGTTCACTTGTGCCGGTGAAACAGCATAACTGCATATTCATGATTGTTCTATGAAACAGCATAGCCGCAACATAGCTCCAGCCATGATTGTTTGGTGATCGTTACAGTATTTTCCTAGGTTCCAGCATAGTGGTATTACACTCTCCATGGTTCCTGTTGTCTGATCTCCGAGTTCCACAGCAAATGGTAATTAAAGTATTTTTAACCATGACCTACTATCTTAACTTTAATCAGCCCACACGGTTGTGTCTGAAGCAGTTATAATTGTAAGTCACAAAACCAAACGCAACACGATAGCCTGGCAAATCATGCACGTGTTGATGAGCGCCATTTTGAACATCGTGCAATACATTATGGGACAGTCAAACAAAATTACATTTGATTTGGATATCAAAGTGAATTGCAGCCATCTGTTTTCAGCACAGCATATATCATATCATATCAGTATTGATGCTCTGAAATATTCGCGAAATATATACTTTTGGTTTCATATACCATAAACCTTCCAAGATCACTCCATTACTGTTCATATTTACAAACCATTAGGTGCGGAATCCACAATTTTCAAAATGGCAGGCAAGTCTGTGTGGGTTAGTCCCGATTTGATATTTTGAAGAGGTAGTATCCGAAATATATGTGTGATCAGTGTTCAGGGAAGGTTGATTTGTTGCATGAATGTAATGTAGAATATAATATGTAGTAGGCATAGCTTAAGATGTGAGCATTACAAATTTATGTGTTGCTATACAAGTCCTTCTTCAAGTTCTAACCTCTGCTCACCATGCAGTGCTTTAATTAATCCATCCTTCAAAGCCATTTTTCACAACAAGTGATAAAGGTTGCCTGAAAATGTTCCAAACTGTATTCAGTGTGAATTTATTTTATTATTACCCAGGAGGCCATGCTTTTCACGGAAGTCCTCACTTTAAAATGTTGCTGTCCACTGAACAGTGACTGTTCATTGGCATACCCCAGGAAAGGTGTTATGTATCTGTGACATGCAATATCTTCTTTTCTAAATGCCCATGCCTAACCACAAGAGCTGGCTGACACTCGCTAATATGTTGTAGGCCAGGAGCCTAAGATACAAGTGTCAGCATTACAATTTAATGTGTTACCATGTGAGTCCTTCTTACTGTTAGCCTGGTTTCCCATCCCAACCTCTGCTCACTATCAAAGCCTCCAAGTGGTAGGAGATGTCCCACTTTTTGTACTTTTTTACAAAGTATCCCACTTTTTATAAAATTTAGAAAAAACTAACATTATTCCATCAGTGGCTGTAAAGTTGTACTGTTTGCTGTGTTGCTGTACAATATATAGGCGTGGAATATGTCTATGATGGTGCTTAAAAAGGTTCAAAATGCAGGAAATGAAGCTGCAAATTTCATTGTATTCCTGGGGTAGCATGCCCCCACACCCTCCTAGCTAAGCTTTATGCCTTTGGCACTTGCCCTCCCACTTTTCAGTGCCTGCAGGAGGGAGATTTTTAATATAGGTTAGCTTGGAGGGCCTGCACCATGCGGAACTTTAATTAATCCATCCCTTGAAGCCATTTTCATAACAGGTTTTGCACTGTTCGGGCAACTGACCACAAGTTGATTTTCACTACATATATAGTATAACTGTGATTTCAATGGGATACATATTCTAAAGCAATAAATTTAAAACTGTCAAGATGGTGCCATCCACTGACCGGTGACTTTTCATTGGCATACCACAGGAAACGTTTATCTGTGAAATACAACTCTCATCTTTGTTTCTACACACCCACGCCTAACCATAGGACCTAGCTGATGCTCACTATAATGGGACTTACCCATATCTGTGAAATACAACTCTTATCTTCTTTTCTACACACCCATGCTTAACCATAAGAGTTCACTGACACTTGCTATAATGGGACTTTTCCGGTGTGCGCATTGCCTTAAAGTGTAAATACAATGCCTTGAAGTTAGACTACCATGCAGATGTGGGCGACTGTGGGCCCCAGAATAGGAATATTGTATAACACAGTGAAGTCGCCCTCAGGCTATGAATTAAGTAGCAGCACTGCACTGGACTGAGAAGGCTAGATCACCTGCTTGGTTAAAGATGAAGCTTTGTGAAGAAGGCGGCTCAGATAGTGGATACAGGTCCAAAACAACCCAGGTTTTTATATAATTGGTATTAATAAGCAAATTGTGGATAGATGGACTTGCCGAGTATGAGGTCCTGGTTTGTTGAATGAGAGCTTGAAATATTTCCAAAGAGATTGAAGTTTCACCAGATTGACCTCGGCTTTGACTAGGTAAACATACTCTCTCACCACACTAGGGATATCTAATTTTAACCCCACTCCAAGGTTGTGTCACCGGGCCAGTCCTGGTCGCCCTACGTTTAAATCCATACATACTGATAGCCGAGCAAAAAGGACTGTCTAGGCAGTCAAGGATGTCTATAGTAGGCTCCAAAAGTCACCTGCTCATGATCGGTGGGGATTTCCAATTATATGCTTTCAGTGCTAGTGACATTTATGTCAGGTGCAGGTGATGCTGGCCCAATGTCTATCCTACGATTGCAACTTAAACGTTCATCTGATTTATGGTACTTACAGGTGTTGGTTTTTTCTCCCCTCATACCCAATAGATGTACATTATTGGATGGTTAGATTAGAGATATAAAGTTTCAACTTGAAAATACGCCATTTTATGGTACATAATATTTTGGTCTAAAAGAAAAATACACATTGGAGTTTGTGGTAAAATGATAATACGTTTACTTAAACTGCCGAGCTTGGTGACATACCCGAACAATGCTAGACACCAGAACAGCAAAAATTCGATTGAGTGAAAAATCTGCTACAATTACAAATGCAAATACGTAATCTCAACATCGATACCACGCGTTTTTTAATCATAAATAAAGTACATTAACTCTATGGCAACATGACGTAATGTAAAGTATGAATAAAAGCTGTTCATCCTGTAAATTTTAAAAAGTTCAAGTTAATGAACACACAAGACATTACTGTAGGAACCATGTTTCGGTAAAAATTACACTGTTAGAATAAAGGTTCCAGGTGGGTTCTCCAAATAATTCTCCTGTTCTGTCAGCCATCCCAAGGTTTTTATGAGCAATACCTATGGGTACTTTCACAGAGGTTTGATTCTCCACGCATGGGGAAAGGTTTAAGTTTCATGGGGATCTCTCCCATAAGGTTCCTTGAGGAACCTTAGACAGTACCATATTTGTAGCGAAATGAATCCCCCTGAAAGATTCTCCAGAGAACATTTATTTCTCAGAGTGTATTTCAATGAAGAGATCAATCAGAGTCTAGTGCGTGGCCGGAGAATATTCTGAAAGGCAGGCCCTCAGGATATTGAAGCTTGTCACACATTTCACAAACTAGACAGATATAATTCCAGATAGTTCTGTCAACCAGAGTACCTGAAACACCAATCCATTTGGCTCTAAAATATGAACATAAGACATGGTTTCTATATGGGGACTAGCCTTGAGATGGGACTACACCATAAAAAAACAGTTTGAGATAAAAGGCGGTTTTCTTGTATTGCAACAACCTTGTGGTAATGTCACAGCTTAAGCAGGTGTGACTGAACACGGGTAACTACAATCAAAATCATAACAACCACCCCATGATAATGCAATAAATATAAAGAACTTTTTTTTTCAACCAGAACACAGCACGATAAAGAACCATATGCTTCAATACAACTATGTATATCATAACCAGCCATATTGTGTCTGTAACATGCTGAATGCACATATACAAGTATTTTTCTGTACGGTGATATGAGATATAGTTTTAAAAATACCTATTTACATTTGTGTGCGATATGGTAAATCAATATACTTTAACAGTATATATATATATATATATATATGTGTGTGTGTGTGTGTGTGTGTGTGTGTGTGTGTGTGTGTGTTGTGTGTGTGTATATGTATATATACATATTCAGGTATGCATGTAAAACCTTCAATTCCTAACACCAACTGTCACCTTTTTTTCCTTTTATTTTTTAAATGTGAGCATAAAGGTGCATGTAATATAATCTAAAACAGTCTAAAGTTTCAAAAGCAGTCAAAGAACTACAAAAGAGATTTTGTCGTCACTAACATAGATAAGGCAGGTAACAATTTTGGGATCATTTGCAAAAAATATTACCTGGATGTTTTGAAAAATGAACTTGGTATAAACAATATTTCAGACATAAGAGGAAATGACTAACATAAATTACACAAACAATCTATTGATAATTTGATAGATGATAGATAAAGATGAGATGAAAAGGAATTTTAATATCAAAATTTCTGAAGAGGACTCCTCTATTCCACTTTTGTTCTGGATGCCCAAATAACAAAAACCCTTTTAAATCTAGAACCATAGCCGGTGCTTCAAAATGTACAACAAAACAATTATCAAAAGAAGTAACGTTGTGGTTGACTGCAATTAGGAATCATTTTCATGAATACTGTAATGCAGTTTCTTGAAACTGTGAAAAAAATGTTTGTGGAGTATAAGCAATTCTTCCGAGTTTGTATCTAAAATCAAAGATATAAAAGCAAAAAATATCAAATGTTTTGATTTTTCTACACTGTACACAAATCTACCCGTAGATGAAGTCAAAAGTTCACTTTCAGAATTAATAAGCAACATGTTTAAATATAATGGTAAACCATACATAAATATTAATTCATATACAAAGAAAGCATATTGGTCACACAATAAATATTCAAAAAGTAACGTAAAATCTGACACTATTGAAACTTTGATAGATGCTATAAAATTTCTTTTGGATAATACTTTTATTCAATGCGGACCATTGGTTTTTCAACAAATAAAAAGCATTCCAATGGGTAGCAACTGCTCTCCTTCACTGGCAGATTTATATTTAACCTGGCTTGAATTTAAGTATATGGATAAATTGATGAAAAAGGACTTTCAAATGGCTACATAATTATCAAACAACGCAAGATATATTGATGACATTGCTTGCGTAAATGTACAAAATTTTAGTGAAATTGCTGAAGAAATTTACCCGAAAGATATCCCTTTGGAGGGTAACAATTCAGATGGTTTCAGAGATGTGTTTTTGGACTTGGATATTCAGGTCACTGATGACAGATTTTGTATTAAAGTCTATCACAAAATAGATAAGTTTAACTTTGAAGTAGTTAATTATCCTTTCCCGGACAGTAATATTTCTGAAACTATTGGATATAATACGTTTTGTCACAGATTTTGAGATTTGGTCGTATTTGTTCTAAATTTCAGGACTTTGCATCTAGAACCAAATTTATTTACAATAGACTTGAGTCAAGAGGATTCAAAGATGTACTTTTGATCAAATATTTCTACTAATTTTGCTGTGAATATCCTGAGATGGTTAGAAAGTTTTGCTTCAATAATTTTAGAGATTTTTAGACTTGCCTGTTTTGCTACTTAATTTTATCTTTTGGCATCATTTTGTTTAAATGTTCACCTGTCAGAAATTTTAGGCCAGCTTGTTTTCTGTTAGGTCAAACCCCCAGGGGCTATAGGTAGCAAGCAGTTACTGACGAGTTACAAGCTTGCCTAATTGTACTTGATATCTGGTTAAGAATTATTATATTTTCATTGCATTCTCTTGACTTAAATACAAATGACTTTCATTCTTTTCTGACTTGCCCTATAATTTTGCTGTTAATTTCCAAAGATTATTAGAAAGTTTGGCTATATTCATTTACAGTTTTTAGACTTGTCTGTTTTGCTACTTAGCTTTATCTTTTGGCATCATTCTGTTTAAATGTTCACCTTTCAGACATTTTATGCTAGTTTGTTTCCTGTTAGGTCAAACCCCCAGGGGCTATAGATAGCAAGCAGCTACTGACGATAGTTACAAGCTTGCCTAATTGTACTTAAAATCCTGTTAAGAAAAATTGTTTTGATAACATGTTTTTGGCATAAATACTGATGACTTTCATTCTTTTCTGACATGCCTTAATGCACATTTACTCAATATTAAAAAATTACTCAAAATTGACAGAATTTTCTCAAATGTCACAAACCTGACACATTGCGTTGAGACATTGACTCAGGGTTGGCAGTGAAATAGAGCTTAATTGTTTGTAGACTTTCAAAGTGAGGAGTAGGTGTCATCATGGAGTTTTTATTAAATTTCTGGTGCAGGATGTCCATTGTTGCAGTCCTTGTTAGGATTTCCCTTGGTTTGTACAGGTGGTCTAGCTGCAAGTATTTATTTTCCAATCAATGGGATTGAATATAATGCCCCAGCTTGTTTCCACTCAGTTATAACATGGAGGGTAGTTTAACTAGGATAAGCTGTCCAGCTAGAAAGGGTACATATTGGTTCAGGGGTAAGTCAAATTGTTCTTATCTGAACATGTACTCTACAAATTTAGTAATTATGGTTTGTTTGACAGGTATTCTTCTTTCATAATGAAGCTCTGCATTTATAAGCAAAACTTCACGTATTTATCTAATTCATCATTTGCCACGCTCGTATTCATTCATGATTATGTGGGTTGTACTTACTGAATATTTAGCTCAGACAAGGATCCGCCACTCAGAGAG
The DNA here is from genome assembly GCA_964020975.1 of Hermodice carunculata. Taxonomy (NCBI): domain Eukaryota; kingdom Metazoa; phylum Annelida; class Polychaeta; order Eunicida; family Amphinomidae; genus Hermodice; species Hermodice carunculata. The sequence continues at coordinate 46,816,593 of OZ026614.1, read as the reverse complement.
ACATGTACGGGTAAAAGGCTCCGAAACATATTCTGAGTAGTTACCCGCTGAAAACCCTTTAATTTATTTGGGCTAATACAGCCTAAGTCAATATTTTACAGAGCAGCGTGTGCAATATGGACAATAGTAATTCCATATGTATGTAGGCTAGCCAGGGACAGGAAAGCTTATGGAGAGTAAAGAGTTCGGACTGCGGAATAGGGCAATGACTACTAGGAAGTGATTCTGGGCACACAAAAAATACAATAGTATTTCTTTTTTGTTTCACCCTTGTTCACTATAATAATTATATATTCTGAACATCTTAAGAAAGCTTTGTTGTCCTCGAGTGAGGAGGGTTGAATATTTCCTACATCATAATCTTCTCATATCACAGCTAAAGCAAGATACATAGAGTGTTGATATCTAATTTTTAAAAAGATTAAGGCAATTCCATTAGCCCGCATGGATCCTCAACCTACAAACTATATTTTGCTATCTTTTACAGCATGACACTGAGTACTACTCTGTGGCCTTGTTGGTTTTTCAGACAAATGTATTAAATGAGAAAAAAAGGATAGGAGATAACGCATGTTATTGTCTGGTATGAACAGGCGAACAAATATAATTAAGTCATTTCATATGGAAAAATAGTTAATTTGATTCAATGGCTTCATTATATGTTCTTGGGCAATATTGAAGAATAAAACAAAAAAGTGAAATATAGTAATGCAAGATAGTAAGAATCCCTAGAAAGATTTATTTTGCTTCCCACAGGACAAGGTACCATTTTCACCCAAGACCATCATATGCTACACAAAAAGATCAGGAAATGGCAAAAAGCTTAGTTTTCTTTATATTCGGTGCCAGTCACATAATACATAAAATTAAACAATATGCAAAACTGAATACAGACAATTATTACCACTTATATAAAAACCTGCCAGTACTTTTGGACCTGTATCCACTATCAGGGCAACTTTCTCCCCTGAGCACCAGCTTTAACTGAACAGGGGACTTGGCAGGTCTAATAAGCAGTGCCATTTCATTCGTAGCCTCGGCGCGACTTCAGTATCTGATACAAAATCCCTAATCTGGGGCCCACCGCTGCCTACAACTGCTAACTCTATGCCGTTGTATTTCCAATTTCAGGCAAAGCTCACTCTGGTAAAGTCCCATTATATATTCAACATTACATTCATTCAACAAAAAAACCTTCCCTTAATACTAATAACATATATATATATATTTTGGAAACCAGCTCTTCCAAATATCGAATAGGGACTGACCCATAATGGCTGCCATTTTGAAAATTGTGTATTCCGCACCCAATGGTTTGTAATAAATGGGGATAGTATTTGGACAACCTGGGGGAGGGGTTATTGTATATGTTACCAAAGTATATATTTTGCACATGTTTCAGACCATCGATAATGATTATGATATATGCTGTGGCCGCGATTCACTTTGATATCCAAATCAAAAGTATTTTGTGCGGCATTGCACAGTGTCCAAAATGGCGTTCGCCACATGCTGGTACAAATAAAAGAGGAATTGTCAAAACTCTTTTCTTTATATCACTTCAAGTACTATAAAAGTATAAATCCTTGATTTATACAGAGAGACAATAGCTGGAAGGAGAATGTAACCAGTCTCTTTCACTGTTGATAATTCTCCCTGTTACTAGGGACAGAGGTTCCCTGAACAAGGTCTGTGTGTCATTTCTCTAATAAGAGCAAGTTACAGAACAAACAATGACACGTTATTGGTCCATAAGAGACCCTAATGGAAGGCACCACTCACACACAGGTTTGTAATTTAAAGGTGTCATATGTGTGGCCCAGGGGGTGACCAATTAATATAAGCTGGTTAATGTGCTTAATATACAACTGGAGCTTGCATGTTACTGCACATGGTGAATGCATTCCCACGTTTACTGCCTATCAAATAATACTGTGATTAACTAGGCTTATTCAATATGCACTGGAACCTAATGTAAGTTCATAATCTGATTGAAAAACAAAGACATATTGTGGGAATGGTTTTGTCCAGCAGGTTTCCTGTGATTATCCAGTAGTCCACATTGTACACTTCAATATGGTCTATCCATGCACACACTTTTTGGCGAGAGGTTCTTGAGCCATGTGATAAACCATGCTACTCCAGAACTCCAATACTTGTAGATACCCAAGAGCCATCTGGTGGCCAAACTTGTCATATCACATGGTCCATTAAGTCTCAACAATATTTGAGATGTTACCGATACGGATAATGCTGCCGACATAATCCTTGTTACAGAAGGCAATTACTGCATTTTAAAACTCACACCAGGAACACTCAATGGACACGAAAGAAATTTACTTTAGCACTCAGTTTTGACACGTGAATTGTACACAAAATGATGTAACCTCTAAATAAACTTTTGGTACACATAGTGCCATAGTCATTCAACCATCGATGCAAACAATCTTGCTCTGCATATGAACAAAAAGCCACCAACTGTCGAGGGTTTGTTTTGTGTCAATAACTTTAAAAATTTAATAGCCAACAGATCTGATGAACTTTATCACTGAAATAGTGAAAACTGTTTGCAAGACCAGAAGAAACGTTTGGCCTCAACCATGCAGTTGGTAAAGTGGGAACTTTCTTGGCGTAAAAAAATCGGGACCTGATGAAAATCTCTAATCTATCCGCAGCATAACGTTGGGGAAAACCTCCGGTTTTATAACAAGTATTCGAAGCTTCTGCGTGATTTTGGACAAGGTCCAGAAAATCTGAGACTGTATCAATGCATGCACGGTCACATTCTGATTCAAATTCCAGTCTTTGTGATGATTAAAAAGCGACAAATTCCATTGATTCCTCCTAATATTGACCAACGAAACTCATCATTTGTACTATTGGTAATGTCTGCTTGATAATCTACATTGTAATAGGATATTCGCTATTACCTCACAGATGAGACGCAAAGATCCCAGACTTTTAGCGTCTCCACAATCATTGGTATGCTCATCTATGTTCTATTGGATTATATTCTCGAATTCCAGGAAATTAGACTGGAGAGACATGTAGGGGTATGTATGTTCATGCCCTCGTGAAAGATTGCTATGGCTCCATTGCCAGATTTCAAACACAATGGGGCACTGGTGGCGAAGACTTCAGCACACAGATTGTGACATAGTTCATGGAGCATGGGAGTACATTGTGGTCGGCTTCATCCCTCTGTGTAATTTTGTGTGGCCCGTCACGAGCCTCATGGAGTTCCTTCTCAGATTGGAAAAAAACTGTCAACAGTGTGTCAGATTAGATCTGGAGATTTGCATAGATATTCTATTGAGAGTAGACTATTAACATTCCAACATGTTGGCCTATGTTTGTACTTGTCATATTCATTCATAAAAACCTTGAAAGACATTCAAGTTTTACCCTGAAGTCAATCCAAATTCTGCAAGAAAGTACAGTATATGATGAAATATGCGATTCCGCGACGATAATAAATAAGCATATATCCTTGCGTGTGGGCATCCTTGATCGACTCATTTCAAAGAATAGTTTTTTAATCGAAGCTTGTTTTCGTTGCAATGGCAAAACATGAAATTTCAGACACCATACAAAAACAACACCAGAGATTTATAAAGATTTTGTGATTCTGTCCATGTTTTGAACACGGAACGACCATGGTCGACACGGTTGACTGAAAACAGGTCAATATAAAGTACTGTATATGTATGTAATACCAGAAAGAAGTTTACGAACACACACACACATATATGTATGTATGTATGTATATATATATATGCACATATACATACATACATACATACATGCAAACATACATACATATTGAAAAAAATATAATTCTAAAACTTATGATACATACATACAAACATACATATATACATACATACATACATGCATGCATACATATAAAAAAATATATAATTTTAAAACTTATGAAGCTGGCGACTTGTATATTACCTTTCTTTCTTGGAGCATGTAAATATACCCAAGGAGTTCAGACGTTAACGTCATTTGCTGAAATGAATTTGAACATTTTCAATAACAACACAGTAATATAGTATCATCACACTGTTAGAATGAACCATTGTGGAAAACGCTGAAAGAAAAAATCTGAAACATAGTGAAACGGAACGATTGAATGGACATATTCTATTAGTGTCATCCTAAGTTTGAACTCTGTCGCTTCGAATTCCCTACTCGTTGATCGATGGTTGACAAGAATTAGCTTGGTATGGGCAAAATTAGCACACTTTGCTTTAAGAGTCGAATTCAAGAGGCTTTTTAGTTGACTTGTAAACTATCTAGCTGCTCCTCATCATACTTCTATGCAGAAATACACGACTCACTGGTTTATAGTCATTGAGGTATTTTAAAAGTAATACAATAACTTCAAAGTAAAAACTCATGGTTGTAGGTCCACCAGATTACGTCAGTCAGAAATAGACAAACAATGAACCGTGAAATTGCCCCCAGACATGAACTTTCGTGTGATCGCGTTAGTGAGTTATGCATAGCGCCGTCTAGTGATAAATACAGATTCCTACCAACAATGTGCAGGACAGCGTGTGCCAGTTGGCTCATGTATATTTCATAGTAAAATTGTAATACCACTGTCTGAGCGCATCTAAGTGTTTCGGATTAGTATTTTTTCTATTGTTCGCTGGCAAGGGTCGCTTGGATGTGACATGGTAAATATCTTTGCATGAAATTCCGGATTGATTCATTGTATACTAATTGTGGTAAACACAAAATGCACTCAGTGGTTAGTGCGATGTTAAACACAAGGGAATGTCTTAATGACATAGAAAGAAAACATTCGATTTGCTTATCAGAAAATCAGGCTGTGGCCCTAGAAAGCTTTTAAAGATTACCTATTTAGTTTTTCTTTACCCCCCGCAACAATTATTTTAATTCAACTGTTCAAAAGAGATATAAACAATTGAGCTGTGTCACAAACCTATAAATAGTAGTTGGAATGGCATCACACCTTTATCTATAATAGTGTTGACGTTATTCACGATTTAAATTTTGTAAATTTGCCTGATTTACATTAATCAAACCACTACAACTGTGATTCATGGTTTACTTGATGCAGCTCCTCACAAACCTATAAATTGAACTAGAATGGCACCTCTATCTTTGATACCTTTCAGTTTATTCTGGGTTTAAATTTGGTGAATTTTCCTAATTGGTATAAATTGAATGCTACAACTTTGGTTCATAGCTCATTCGATGCAGCTATGTCACCAACCTATCAATTGAAGTTGGAATGGCACCCTTTAATAGTTTTGAAGATATTCAGCACTATTCAAGTGCCCCTTATTTGCATATATTAGAATTCTAAAACTTTTATTTATGTTTCATTGGATGTGCCTGCATCGAAAAAAAAAAAACGGTGCGTATTTTCAAAGTTAGAATTGTACCTCAGCCTTAAGTTTTTCAATTGTCCCTAATTTGCATAAATTGAAATTCTATAACTTTTTATTCTGGTTCATTTGATGCGCCTATAACACAAACAAATGAATGAAACTTGGAATGATACCTTTACCTTTTATAGTTGTTAAGATATTAAACATTAAAACTTTTCAAGTGCCCCTAATTGGCATAGATTAAACTTCTACAACTTTTGTCTGTGGTTCTTTGGATGCACCCGTTGTACACACCTATGAATTGAAGTTAGAATGGTACCCTTAACTTCAACAGTTTTGAAAGTATAATTTTCAACTGGTGACTATTACAACCAGGTACTTCATTTCACTACTAAGTCAATCATCATGCCCAGTTTGATACTCTTTGGAACACAGACAAAACCATTATACATATGGCAAGGTCTCAAGGTCCGAGAAAAACTGAGGACAAAATTCACACGGAAATAAATTAATGAATGCATAAGGTAAGAAAGAATAAAGCATCTGAGGAAAAACAGAAAGTCTGTGTTTACACACAGACTTAATGAAGTATTTGTGGAAAAACAAAAAGTCTGTGTTTGCACACAGACTTTATAAAGAACTTCGAGAAAAAATAATGTCTGTGTTTGCACACACCCACACACACAGACATAGTAACTAAAATGGTGTCTATGTAACATTTGAAAATGTTGTTTTCTACTTTTCAATTTGCGTAGATATTCGACTTTGTACAAATAATATTCATATACCATGAGTTCCACTGCTGTTTCGAGTATATATAGGGACAAAAGACACCGCGTGTTGTCTCACTGAACTACATGGCTACACTAACTCCGCTTCTCCAGACTGAATTAATCACAATGTTTTTCGTTTAAAAATTGTATGACATCAGCTAGAATTTGATTAACAATTCAGACTAATATTGCAGCAATTGGTAATGAAAATAAAAATATTTTTAGACGACTGTACAGCCGATTATGGTTCCAATGATTACCTCCATTTCCTCTGCAGGAAAAAAAAAAGCATTTTATATTTGTGTTGCACACCATACTAATTACCCGGCAACTGAGTTTTCAACTCTCAACAAAATTATTTTTGCCAGTCCTCTTCACCAATATAATGTAGTTTTCTCTGGCAGACCTAACACCGTTGCAAAGAAATGTAAATATACACAGCTCATTTGAAAAGGCCCTTTTGTGAGGCATCCACGCCGTTTACTGACCCTAGGGCCAGCGGCATTAGACCTTGTTTTGACCCTCTGACCGCTAAGTGAGACCTTGTCATATGTATAATAGTTTTGTCTACTTAAGGCAATCGTAGCTCCAGCAAGAAGCCATGGATATGAACCCGGGCCATGATACCTGTCACGACTTAATCTATTTGTGGTGCGTGGAAGGAAACAATTTTGGTATCCTATACACATCAAATTGCGAATTTAAATAAGCACGTGCACTCTGCGGATGCGTACTTAAGACTTTGCTTGCTTCAACAAATGAAGATCATTTCCTGAGAACTGAGCTAAAATTAACTAAACGCAGAACACGTTGAATTATTCTCTTTTAATACATACGACGAAACTGCCTTCTAAATTAAAAAATCGGACATATATTACTTTAACAAACAAGTGGCCGTGCCTTGGCCGTTCTGATGCTTTTCAAGGGCGTGATGCTGGCCTCACACGGCTCAAAGTTTGCCAGGAGAAAGACCCTTTATTACAGATTTAATTACACGATTGTATTATTTTTGACCCATAAAAGCGCAGAGAGAGACAGACAGACAGACAGACAGACAGACAGACATACAGAGACAGAGAGACAGACAGAGGGAGAGAGAGAGAGAGCGTGTGTGTGTGTTTGTGTGCCATAGAGAGATGGAGAAAGAATCTAATACAGATATGGATATACAAATTATTATCACCATTGCTATTATTATTATCATTAACCTCTAAAGCAGGTCAAGTTCCGTATAACTCTACTACACTTGAAATGGAGTGGAAAAACCACGGGGATTGGTCTGCTTATCTTGGCTATCATATTTCACATTGGTTGGTTTTGAAAGATTAAATCAGCACCGGACACAATATAGTTGGTGATGTAAATAATGTACATTAACCTTGTTTTTAATATGTATAATGTTTGATGTGATTAATCGTGTCTGTAATATATCATATTCATGCTATCTTTTTGAATTGTACTTTGATTCCATACATTGTAAATATGATGGTAGTGAATGTTTATTTTCTACATTGTACACCAAAAGTGAATGATGTACATGTCCTTACGCTTTCTAGAGTTTTCTCCCAATGAGTGGTTTATCTCTAGTTTTAGCGCGGGGGACATGGAGCTATGAGAAGCCTATTGATGGTTGCATGCGCATGTAAAAAGTAAATTTCAAATGGTAAATGGATGCTGTTCCACGTACGGCTCAATGCTGAACGTAGATACAGCCCTATCACACACATATCTTTACTTTGTAATATAGACGGCTTATTGTAATATACTTTGAAGCATCATGGAATAAACCCCGTTCCATTGATGCCCCCGCTGTAAAGGGGTAGTTTTCCGAATAAAATTATTATTATTATTAATCATGTCCTTTTCATATTTCACTGTTTTTAAATAATTAAATCAAATGTTTTGATTTTACCAAGTTCGATAACGGCCATGGTTTAATTTCACAAATTGCCAGATTAATTCAAAGTGACAATTGAAAGCTGAAGTACAATTTACATTTCAATGATCATCGGTATTTTCAGTCTGGCCGTTTCAACGGCTTATGGGTGTTTGTGTCGACCTCATAAATTTAACATACTTTTACAGATACAATTGCGTCTCTTTGTTTGGAGAAATGATGAAAGAATATAAAATAGAATAAATATATATGCAATCAATTAAAACTATTCAGCGGGTGTTGTATATGTTTGAAAAAAAAACAATACGCACCATCTCTTACGTCATATCCAAAAGGTTTTTGGCAAAAACCTAAGATGCTTCTGGTTGTTTCATCTTGTTTTTCTTCCCATTTCTTTTCCCTATAATTTAATGAAAACCCCACAAAATTGTCCATATCTATACAAATATAAAAATGACAATAATAAAGAAAACAATTTAATAATTTATCTGATTAAGTCGTCAGCATTACGGTTTTAATGATTAAGACATTTCCTGAGAAAGACTTTTAACCGGAATATAAAACATGTTCATCTTGCAAGAAGTATTCGTAAAACAATTATGTTATGCTCAATTTGTATGCAATTTTCGTACTTGAAGATTTCAGAATTCATGCTGAAAGATTTGAGAATCCATACAAAACATGTTTCAATTGAAAATAGTGATATCAGCCGTATGGGAAACTGTGTGCGGACAATTTCTCTACCTTTGCTTCATTCCCCGCATTTATGTGCGCCACAAATACTCATTGAGAATAAATGGCTGTTTCGGGCAGAAAGAATGAATTGAAATATACTGTTACCGATGCAGGATTGATTAATTTCCTTCGTAAGGAAAGGTCTTATTCCAATTTCTCCCCTGTCCGTCGAAAGTATGTCATTTGACAATGAGGTGTGCGGTGCAATTTAAGGCTAAGTTGTTGAATAGGCAAATATTGACCAGGTGAATTGTCATGCATAAGATACGCAGTTCTTATTACTGTACCAAATAATTAAAGTACACTGTTACAGAAGGCATATCTTGGGAATTCTCTTTATTCGTTTGCTATGATCTCAATTGCAAAATAACCTTGGCTTATTTCACCATATTCAGAATTTTCTCTGAAATCATAGAATCAATTAAATGGGACTGTGCTATAACTTGATATATGTTGTATTACACTCAGAAAGACAAACTAACTTTGATGAAATAATTACGTTACCGAATAATGATACTCAGCTTTGTTTTAGCAGCATTTAATTCGTGACTTTGTGATGGTATACATTGTTCCTAATTCTGAGTTTAGTTCATGAAACACAATTATGCAGCTATGATTATTAACTCTGGAATCGAATATCTCAATATCGGTACCGGTATCCGACAAAACAACAAAGACATATCTTGTATTTATCTTTTGCTTCCCACATAGCTCATGTATGGTAAACTCGAATTCGAAGCTTCAGGTTATATCCCCGCTTCAAGTTGCTGAACCATGGGGATTATGCCATCTGCGGCACTTTGTAATATGGTATACGCATATGTACTGATCATAAAATGTGAGGGATTCAGAAGTAACCCATATTGTCAGATTGGCCCCTTTATGGTTATACATATACAAAACCGTGCAGCGTATCCGAGGCGTTTGCTGCTACTTTTCAAGTATCGCAGGGTTCGATCATTTTTATTGCTCACTCACACTTCATTAAGTTGGGCAGTGTTGTACAAAAAGGCGACTGCATGTCAGAAGCCATTTGAACGACAACGTGCTCAATGGTTGGTCAACATTTATTAAAATTAGTGCGAAAATGTCCGCTCAAACCGTATGCGGACGCTTTGATTACCCACAATTTCAGCTTTTTCTCTTGATTTCAATAATTTATGATTAGAAGGAAGCCATAGCTTGTATCACCAGACTGTTATCACTGTTGAGTCGCGCGGATCCTTTACATACCCCGGTAAAACATTACATTGTAGCACCTTTTCTGTATCAGCAGACTGCGCCAAGGTGCTCAGGTCCTTTGCATTCCAATTGTAATTGTTACAAGTTATGTTGATAACAACTCTTTAGTATATCAGGTAATCTTATGGAGTACCCTCCTGACGCCCGGCCGCTGATTTATCCTAAATTTATTCCCGGGCAGTTTTGAGTGCGCAGTCACCTGTGCTTGAAACATTGTTGTATTTGTGTCTTTTTGTCCAAAACCACTTCCTAGTAGTCATTACCCTATTCCGCAGTCCGAACTCTTTACTCTCCATAAGCTAACCTGTCCCCTGCTAACCTATATACATATAGAAGTACTATTGACCAGATTGCACACGTTCCTCTGTAAATTTTGACATAGGCTGCATTAGCCCAAATAAATTAAAGGGTCTTCAGCGGGTAACCACTCAACATGTTTCGGAGCCTTTTACCCGTACATGTCTCTCTGAGTAGCGGCTCCCTGTCTGAGCTAAATATTCAGCAAAGACAAACCCACATAATAATGAATAAATATGAACGTGGCAAATGATGAATTAGCTAAATACGTGAAGTTTTGCTTATAAAGCAGAGCTTCATTATGAAAGAAGAATACCTGTCAAACAAACCATAATTGCTAAATTTGTATAGTACAGGTTCAGATAAGAACAATTTTACTTACCCCTGAACCAATATATACCCTTTCTAGCTGGACAGCTTATCCTAGTTAAACCATCCGACAGTGTTTAACTGAAGTGGAAACAAGCTGGGGCATCATATTCAGTCTCAGTGATTGTAAAATAAACAGTTGCAGCTAGACCACCTGTTTTAGCCAAGGGAAATCCTAACAAGGACTGCAACAATGTACACCCTGCACCAGAGATGTAAAACAAACTCCATGATGACATGATGAAACATGTTACACAACATATGGAGGCTTGGCTTGTTTTAGTGTGCTTTTGCAAAATCCAATCGAACATGGAACTTAGCTCCATCAAGAATTCTTAGTTTCACAGCACAAACTATACATTAAATCTGGATATCTACGATCGCGAATTCATTGGAATTCACAAAAGAAGAGGTCTTCCCCGTTCACAGTTATACCAGATGACCATGTCTGTGGTAGCCTGGGAAAGATATCACAAAGCATGAGCTACCCTGTAGAGGTCACTATAATCAAAGATGCATGATTATAATTCAAAGGCAAAAGCAATTGCTACAGCTGGATCATTCCAAAACACACTATTTTTTTCGGACTACCACATGATCTTGATTTTCAACATTAATATGTAGCCTTGAAGAAATGTTTCTCGACACGTGCTACCCATAAAACTTAGAAATATTAATTTTAGAGTGCTATTGAAATTATGAGAGCTACAAATATACTCTTTTAAGTGGGCCGTGAAGCAAATAATAGACCAAATTTGAGTGAGACCATTACGCGTCAATTAAGTCATTTATCAAATACAGCTTCATAGTTTCAGAATAGGCACAGTGTTCTGACCAATATTCTTTTTGACCAGCTTTGTATTCACTGCACAATAATTCACGTCTGTCCATACAAGTACTCAGAAAAGTACACCGGGACAAAAAAAAAAACAAAACAAAAAAAAGGGGGGGGAAATCTTCCGGGTGGATTTGCAGTTTAGGATTCCTCTAGCCTCCGTAAAAATATAAAAAGGTGAGCTGGACTAAAGAAAACACCGTGTGCAATAAGTTCCCCAACTGCTGGGGGAGGCTGAAAAACTCAACCTTGAGAAAGTATGCTATTTTTAACAAGCCCAAGGTCACAGAGTGGGCCACGAAATAGCACAAGAGAACCGTCACATCAGTCGCGTGGTGAAAGGAAGAAAATAACAAAAAAACAACAAACAAAATCTTGCTCACACACATCCTTTTGTTATCAACTATTTCCTGAAGTTTAATGAGCCGAGTTTAGCCTGTTCACACCTGATTTCAAACCGGGCTGTAAAATCTCAACACAAATGAAGTGCAAAAATATGATTTTAAATAACACTAAGTATATTTCTTTCTGAAGTGTCTTTTAAAATCCGTTTTATCTTTTCATTGCCGCCAACGTGGCATGGCGTTGTGACTTATGTTCAATCAAATGGACTATATACGTGATAATCTTTCAGGTTCGAAAAGCCCTGTGCGTCTTCTTTTGATAGAGGTAACTACACGTTGCTAAGAACACTTTGCTGAAACATGCACTTTAGTGCAACAGAATACTTCAAATAATTTGTTTATATTTCCTTTTCGTTTCCCTAGTTTTAAACGAAACTGAACTGTTCTTTTAATAATATGACAACGTTTTGACTTATCTAAACGACCCCTTAGCGCTACTTGCTTATAATGAGCGGTGCTGAAGGGAAAATTATAACTTACCTTTAAATAATAGAACCATGCATTGGCAATTATTACCTCTCTTGTGGTAACAAGGTCTCAAATCTTGATGTGCCTCCCTGCGAGTGTATGGGGGGAGGGCGGGGTATTTTTATACTTTATTCCATCTTGTGTACATTGAAAAGATGGAACTATCAGAGAGTGCTTCAAACCAGTGAGCTGCAGACCCCATTCAAGTTGCTCTATTACCCTTTATGGATGCCTGATGCATAGGTTACTAGTAGCAACCTTGCTACCATACATATCCACCTGAGTCAGCTGTTTGGATGCTAGCATTCTGAAGCCACATGCTGAGTAAGCACTTTTTGAAAGAAGCCACGTCAGAAGTGAAATTCATTTGCAGTCCGGTTATGAGGATTGCTACTGTTATTTAGCAATGTTCTTCCTGACTGTTAGTGCTCGAAAATCCAATGCCTGTGTGTTTAATTTTATGTATTGTTAGGTTGTTATTCTTGACTTTTAAAAAATTGAAGTGTTCTAAATGTTAACAAAAATAATTGTCGTGAATGTCAACGAGTGTTCGTAAACAAATTGACACTGTTCTTAATAGAAGACAAAGACCTCCTTAATGTTCTTATAACGTTACGTTCAAAGTGTTCTTTTGCCAGCACTGCAGTTGTAACAGTTTTAAAACTGTTAAAGTGCTCTTTATGTTCTGCTCAGAATAATAAATACCAACCTGTGTTCGTGTTTCTGTTTCAAAATAGTGTCGTGACAATCTTGAACGCTGTAAGCACATAAGCGTCGTGCTAAACAACAATAAAAAGTTAGTGAATGGCCTTAGAACGCTGATATATGTGGAATTCAACATACCGGATTAATGTGCCATGTGCTTTATGGACGATGTTTTCGTGATAAATGTTTTTTTTATTTCTCATATATTTTGTTTCAACGCTCACGAAAGGTCTGATGATCGCTTAACCTTGTCCATCAGGGTACATTAATTGCTAAGAAGCTGTCATCATTGGGCTGGATCACTGTCACCATAATATCCATTTCTGAAGGTTCCGTCGCACTTATTCCCGGTAAGGTCAGTCACACTCTGACAGTTTCAAAAAAGGTCACCGTCATCTAAGATGGTATGTGCAGCTCCTCCCTCCCTTTTTTTTTTCAAGGAAAAAAGTCCTGCAGAGCATCTGCCCAAAACCTCGTAATTAAGATGGCTCCGCGGCAGACACGGCGTGGATTGTAATCCCTTTCCAAAATTAAACCTCTAAAAACTTGGCACCACTACGTATTATCTTATCAAAATAAAGGAATCCAACCAAAATATTTCATTGTAGAATTGCTACCCTTACAATTGTATTTTGAGGCCCTCAAACTCACGATTCGGTTTCCGTTGCGTGATAGCAACTCCAGACTTCCAGATTATGAATGAGAGATTGTATGCATCAGCATTGGTTATGCACTCGCATGAACCCTAGACGGCCATCCATAATATCATAATTAAAGAACATTTGTGAAGGATTGGTGCGTCAAAGGCGAAAGAAAAATTTGTTGCTTACGAAGCATAGCATTCTGAACAGAACTCACCGAGCATAAAGTAAATCTTTTAAAAAAAGTAAAGAAAAAAGAAAAAAGACGCATGTAACACACATACGCAGGCCATTGACCCATCAGACTGTAATACCGTAAGTTTCTGAAATATAATTCAGTTAAGTCAGTGCACAAGTTTGATAGAGCTATGCACAGTTTCGTATAAGGTTTAATTACCAATATTCAGCAACCATGTTGCTGGGGAAATACGCACATTTTCAAACAGCAAAAGAACCTGTCAATGCTACAATTCACCGCCTCCATATCTATAAGCAGCAATGGTCAGTCACCTTAGAAATATGGTTCAGAGTGAGTTTATGTCGGGATACAAGCCCCGCAGGCAGTGATGCTAAAGTAGGCCTCTTGCATTTTCAAGCAAAGCAAACAATGAACACGCAATGCTGCAGAAATAAGAGTGTAGGTCTTGAGTATGAATGCGGCCTTCATGTGGCACGCTGCTGTGTGTATATCGTCATTTTGCTCACAAGAACGCTATTTGTATTGGCCCTTAATTAAAAAAAAATAAATAAATAAAAATAAAAAAGTAGCTTTTTGTTATTGCTGTTTTCCCAATAGTGGTCGACCAAGAAAACCTATTCTCAAGTGGTATATCTGGCATCTCGAAAAAATAGATTTTCTGTCTGTCAGAATAAATTGCAAGCTGTTCAAAGATTGCCATTAACCAAACTAACCAGACTTACATAGAAGTGTCGGCATGCAATATAGTTATATATATAATTACACCACAAAGCTACAGGGAGTAGCAAATAAATATCTCCGTTCTATCTCCAAATACTTTTTTAAAGTGTTATACAGTGCTTGCATTTTTGGTTGTCTTTGTCAAACAAAATATCTATTAGTTTATCAGCTAATTGTGTGTCCGAAGCGGTTGCTAAAGTGCGGTCGAATTGAATAAAATCTTACATATAATTCATAGAAATGTGGCCTGGCAATACCTGCAGGATATGGATTCCTTTGACGGCCATACATTGAACCGCATTAACATCTAATCTGTAATTACGCCTCCTTATTATTTTGCCAAGGTAACGGTTATTTATTCTGTCAACTGGAACAATGGGGCTATAGGGCCTACATGGAGCTACATTATAGCCTCCTTGACTAAAGTACCACATGAAGCTGAGCCCAAAGTGATATGTCTCAGTGAAAGCAAAACCAATCATCAAAGGCTTCAAAGTCAAGATAACTTGTTACATGTGCCTTTTAGTGTGTAAATTTTGTGGTTTGTGGTTTCGTGATACTCTTCAGCGGATCTGTTTAACGCTCTTCGGTGAATTCCGGTCGATAGTGATCGGTATCTTCAAATGTCGTTTCCTTTATCTGTTGTTTTTCTCTTATCAACATAACAAACCTGTACATAGACATGAAAATATATATTAATCTAAAAATCCGTGTATATATATATATATATATATATATATATATATATATATATATATATATATATATATATATATATATAAATGCACATATTAATAAAAAAACTCCACACAAAACTATGTCAAATCCACACATTTACATGAAAATCCAGGTATCAACAAAATGAATCCTAGCAACAGCGTGAAAACATCCACACATCGACATAAACAATTCACACACCAAGTTGGCCAAGTTGGAACACCCCACATCAACGCAAAAATCCAAAAACTTCGACATGAAAATCCACATATCCACATAAGAAATCCACACATCAACATGACAGATCCACAATATACAATTCCACGTTTCGACATGTCAAAGCATGAAAGAGTCCATATACCAAAATTTAAAAAAAATGAATAAATAAAAATGAAATATATATATATATATATATATATATATTAAATCCGCACACCAACACAAAAATTTGCAAAAACACAAAACAATCCACACCTACATCCATGTATGATTCCATATCCCGTACCTGGTTAACATAATTGAGTCAACAGCTCTCCTTGGCGCCGGTTGGGCCAGTGCGCCCAAGCTGTTCACCTCGGGAAAGCTGTTGATCTGGGACACACTGTCATTATAGCTATCATCTACAATCCTCAGCAAAAATGTTATATGTTGACGAGAAGTTTATGGAAAAAGGTGAAGGCAGACGACAATTCACATCCAGGCATTTGGGGGTGATTTGAGCGGGAAAGGATGATCAACATAACTGCATGCATCTATTTTGAATTCTACCTCTACCCACCACCTGGCTCGACATGATCTTGTACTTCAGTGAGACATTTTTTATTATGGTCAAGTTCCAATTTGAACCAATTCATTTTGTATGCCTTGGTATGTCCCTCCATAATCCACTTTACAGTGAAGTCATGTGTGGTCACTTGCATGATATGCATGGGCTTCTTAATAACTATGTGAAATTCAGAGGTTCAGTTGGTAGATTGAGGACCGAGTGAATGTCAGAGCATACAATCTGTTATCCTGTTACAAAAATGTTCAATCACAGTCATTTTCCATCATCTTGCAGCTTCACTTGACCAAGGGGAATTGTGAACGCCTTGATTCAGTGGATCTCGGGAGTTCTAGCAGCAATATCTAGAAACAATTGTACACCTTTGATTATACAATAATAATATTGCAGAAACTAAGAAATACTGAAAGCTTCATGTACTCATCGATGAAAAATAAGGAATGAAACAAAGAAAAAACTATATTAGTAGTATGGATTTGGGTAGAAAAATCATCAGAGTTGCATCAATGTGGTCGAATGGAAATTCACGTCGCGTTGGCTATCCTGCGTTTTGTTTGTTTGTTGCTTTGTTTTTATTTCCATTTTATGCATTATATACATTAGCCATCTTCTTTCATTTATTTTTCCACTTTTTATTTATGCATTATTTTATGAGAAGGCCCTGCACTATTGCTTCAGTAAAGATGAATTGTAACACGCTATCCGTAGGGTAGCCATTGTACATTTTAGAATAACCTAGGCCTTTATCTATCTATCTATCTATCTATCTATCTATCTATCTATCTATCTATCTATCTATCTATCTATCTATCTATCTATCTATCTATCTATCTATCTATCTATCTATCTATCTATCTATCTATCTATCCATCCATCCATCCATCCATCCATCCATCCATCCATCCATCCATCCATCGACCGACCGACCGACCGACCGACCGACCTATTTATTTATTCATTCATTCATTCATTCATTCATTCATTCATTTATTTATTTATTTATTTATTTATTTGTTTGTTTATTTATTTATTGATTTATTTATGGGGGGCGGTGATCTGCTCCAAAATTCTTTCCACCAAAGGCTAACGCTTTTTTTGAGTCAATAAATGTATACGGTGATTGAGTAAATTATGTCAGATGATGGTATGGCGCAGTTCTTCATCAGGAGGTGTCGTAAATGTTGGCTTTGGTTCATTTTGAGAGCTATTGGGGCACCGGAACTAACACTGTGATATTATTTTTTGGTCGAATTTCCTCTGGCGACTCGCTTTATAAGTGGTTTAACGTTACTGACGATCAGAGAATCTGGCACATAGGCCTACTAGATCTTTCTGAGCAATCCATATATATATATATATATATATATATATATATATATATATATATATATATATATATATATATATATATATATATATATATATGTATATATATGTATGTATATATATATATATATATATATATATATATATATATATATATATATATATATATATATCCGCCTCGCATGTACTGCAACTGTTTATCGGAAGTTACACCATTTCTTTTAACTTCGTCAAGGCAGGTTATGAGTTCACAAACTGCGCTGTTTGTCCAGGATGGAAATTTTATCATTTTAAAGTACCATTGCACAACATAACATAACATAACATAACATGCTATCGCAGCATAAAAACTGAAAACGCAAAGACAATTAGAGGTATGAAGCTAGTTTAACTTTCAATAGAGAAAGAGTTTGTGTTATATGTGACAGATTAAAGTAAAAAATGCATCAATGTGGTTGAATGGGAACACACGTCACGATGGCTACTGAAAGCTGATGTTTGCAATGTGCTCGATTTTTTTTTCTTAAACAGGAAGACATTTAGTCATTCTGATAAATACTGGATTAGTCGTCACCAAAAGACTGGATACCCTAGGTCGGATATGCAACTTTGACAGAAATCCATGCAGAAAGTGTTGCAGGAGTTGCACAAACAATATTTTGTCAACAGATGGACAGACATTTAGCAATCAGCGAAAATCACCTTGCAATAAAATGCATCCAGTCGCGTCTGAAATTTGTGTCTTCAAATACGTTGCAAGCTCGAACGAAACCCGTGCAAAAATGTATGATAAGCTGCGCACACAAGATTGTGTCAACAGACGCACGAAGGCAAAAATATGAAGTCTAAACATTACTTCAAATGCATCTCGTTGTATATGGAATTGCTGCCTTCGAGCACATCTACATTTTGTCTGTAGTTACTGCACCACGCTTTGAAGAAATGTTTTTGGAGAAGCGTAGAGGCGGTTGGACATACTTTTAGATTATGTCTGCAGGCCGGTCCTTCAGCCAACAAATATGGCCTCTGAAATTTCTGCCTTCACACAACAGCAATTAAAGCCCAAGTTTAGTTATATATATGGGAGCCTGGTTAGCGTAGTAATTTGTTTGGATACAATGAATGGGCCAATAAGGAAGAACCCAGATTCTTACATAATAAGTTTGGGCCAACCAATAGAGCCAAAGCTTAAATTTCCCGGAGTTTGGAGCACGTGAGCGAGAGAGCCAATCAGAGAGGCGTAAAGGACGGAAGAGTCACAAAATTCTCCATCACACTCATTCATTTCATATCGGGCGTACACTGCAGCAGTAACTCAAAGTTGATGCTCCATCGGAAAACTTTATTTGGATCAGTTCCAAACTGATTGAGTGTTGGTGCCCCCCTTTATGGTCTATTTAAGGTCTATTTGTGTACCATTTTTATCTAACACAAGTGCCTCCAGCTGTGCCCTGGTAACAAATTAAACTGACGTCAAAAGAGGTAATGTGTAAAAGGGGAAAGAACATCAATTTTAAACATGTTTCAACGAATGTCCAAGTTACGTGAAGCCTGACAAAAATCCATGTGTGGTTCCGGTAACCTGACAGACCCTATTAAAAAGGCCTAACCTTAAAATTAATGAAACAAAAAAGTACTTTCAAGTAATATTTAATAATATATAAATAAATGTATATAAACACCAAAGGCATAATTATTATAACACTAAGATACTGAAATTATGAATATATAAAGCAGTCCCTCCCCAGTACTCCCATCCCATGCATCAAGAATGATTTACCCTGTTGTTTGAAAATGTTCTTACACTCAGTCTCTTTGATACGGGCAATTGGATATTCTGAAGAGGTATAGTATCCAAAATATATGTGTGATTAGTGTTAAGGGAAGGTTAATTTGTCAAATGAATGTAATGTACAATATATACTGGGACTTTTCCAGAGTGAGCATTACCTAAAAATGTAAATACAACGACATAAAGATACCAGTTGTAGGCCCCAGAATAGGGATTTTGTATCAGACATTGAAGTTGCCCCAGGCTAAAAATTGAGTAGCAGCAATAGGCTGAGTGTCAAGCGTCCCACTGCGTCAAAGACGGAGCTTAGTGGAGAAGGTTGCCCCGGTAGTGGATACAGGTTCGAAAGCACCGGTAGGTATATAAGTGGTAAAAAGTGGGTATGTGTAATAAGTATTGATATTCTAAGATTTGTGATTTTTTCAACTGAATAAAAAGGACTCCATCTTCCACAACAGCAGTAAATGTGTCTCTTCGTTCTTATTGAAGCCCATAAACAAGCATGGCCAGGTTATATCATAAATATCTATATATCGTGTGCTTATTGTGCCACATGTTAAAAAATCCCTTTTAAAGGTGTAGGAGGAGTTGCACACACATGATTGTGTCAATACAGAAGCATGCTGCAGCCAACAAAGATTGTCCTGCAATCGGGACATCAAGTCACGTCTGAAATTACTGTCATCATGCACATCTACATATATATCTTGTGCTAAGTTTGAAAGAAATCCATTTGAAAGTGCAAGAAGAGTTGGGCTCATTAGATTCTGTCTACAGACGGATAGACAGTGCTTAGTAAGCTTTTCTCTAAATTTTACCAAATCTTGATTCTTGCGTACAACGTAATAGATGTACTATTTATTTTGACAGTAAATGTTGAAATTGTTTGTGAGTATGCATGAAAGGCTGTGTTGATTATGAGCCAGTTAACCATGACGTCGGTAAAGCTCCTTGGAATAATTTGATAAATTGAATGATCTGATTTATGTTTAAAATTGTTCTGCAAATATTAAAACTACCTAGTGTGATGCGGAAATTGATGCGAGCACAGAACTTGAAGCACAGACGTTAATACATGCAACAAATATCACAATATTGCATACTGCAGCGATAATGCCAAATGTCAGTTTGATATCCATGCCACATCCTTTCATATCTGTGAAACATTGTGGAATGACTCCTTGTCGTTGCGTGCGCGTACTTTTTTTGGCTCATTGACCCAAAAGGACAAGCTAGGCACAAGCAAAAACTTGCTGCAAGTCTCTTTAAAGATTAGTTCGACATGGGGACTGACGACGCGGAAGACGCTAGACATCTGGTCCTGGTGGAGAGGCTTAGAAAGTACACACTTACGCGATGAATTGTTAATTGCACAATAAAAACGTTGACTTCAATATTTTGCATGAAGAACATACCAGTAGATTTAAAATTGATGATGTGGACTATTCATTATATTGCCTATACATGAAACTTGGCCGTAACGTTTAAAAACCGATTACATTTTTAAAAATCCTAAAATCAAGACTCATATGAATAACCTGCCAAATAAAAAGATACAGTGCAAATATGTCTGGCGAGATTGTAAAACCTACAGGCAACGATTTATGTTGGTACAGAACAAGCCTCTCTACACAATTTTGCACAAATGTGTATCTGGAACGAGGTTAAGATTATCACTCAGTGAGTGTATCCAATTTTTTAAAAAGAACTGCAGGGTAGTGATAATAGTCCTGTGTGCCGCGGCACTGAAAAAAAAAAGAAAGAAAAACAAGAAGCCATAAAAAAAACAGCACAAGTATAGGTCCTCTTCCTCCTCCTCCTGCTGGATACAGAGGGCTGAGTTAGGCTTAATATTCACATTTAAAACGACGTTTTGCTTACAAACTGGTACCATAAATGAATTCTGGTGGAGTTAGAACATTGTTTGGAAACGTACATGTATAACGAATCATTATTAGATTTTTTTCCTGTTCATAGTGCAATCTATGAACTTTACTGTTTTTAGGTAAAAGAGTGTATCATATGTAAATCATCAAAAATCATATTTTCTCGCATGCTTGTTTTATGAACAAGAAAAAAGTAATAGAACACACCCACACACGCACACGCACATGCACCTGTTCCTACATTCTTTTGAGTTTTACCCTTCATGAAGTGGTAATCAATGAAAACACTTTAAATACGTTATAACAACAAAATCTCTAACTATATCAGATCTCGTATCCCTAATCTTCAAACTCACCGTAGCATTAATAATGAGATAGCTTTTGAAACAAATCTGTCACAGGCTAACTGCTGAACGGTATCTGTTGTATCGCCCACTGTGGTCACTTCCTCATATGTGCCAGATATATTGTCAAGTGCTTTATGCAACTTCAGATTTGACTGCTTTGCTTCATTGTCCCAGATTCTTACTGGTATGTGAGCGTTTCATGCAAGACTGCTCCATTTCGGAATTTCTCAAGCATTCTTGCTTATGAAATGCACCAGTTGCTCGCGAGAAATTGAATTATCTAAGGATATTAAATTCATGCAAATGTGCCACTGAACATCAACATTATGTTTTTTTTTTTTTTTTTTTTTTTTTTTTTGCTATTTTTCAGTGTTGATAGGAATTTCATAGTAATATTTTGCATCAATGCCTATTGCCATTTACTCTAGGGAATCACGGTTTAGATTTGTCTTCAAACTGCAAAGTTTCTGCATTTTTGGCTAAAAGTTAGACACACTATATTCTTCATTCTTTTCTTCCTTGTCTATCTTTTCACTGCAACTTTTTGTGTTTAAACTCATACATTGCACAAACCAGAAACTTTAAATTTGGTTGGGTATAGTACGTATGCAGTTTCATATATCATTCAAAATAGTCAAAGTCAATAGGTTGAAAATTATGCAAATTAGGGCCATTCAAAAATTTTAATTGCTTCGCGTTTCCAAAGTATTCAACACAGAGGCCCAAATTTTGGTTCTGTTGGTAAGTTTGTTCTAGGGCTCCATACCTGTTAGACACACTTCCAAAGTTGTAGAATGTAAATTTACGATAATCATGAACACTTCATAATTTTGAAGTTCAAAACTATTATAGATAGTGGTGCTATTCCCGGTTGAATGCATGGGCTTTTTCCACAGGCAACTCAAGAATTTCAAATTATGCTAAATTCATTTCATTTCTCCATAATACATACCGCCCCCTCCCCCCCCCCCCCCCAAATTAGCCAGTTCCTGTTTTCATGGGGCTACCCCCTGCTGTTATATGCAACCATTTTGCATGCATAATTAATTTGACAGCACTTTCAAAACCTGCCTCCAAGGCGACGTACTGTCCACAGTACAAAACCCTCGGGTTTGAAAGGCTTAATTGGGTTCTGTAGCAAAAAAAAGTGGGTATGTGTACGGAAAAAATCCACAACCATGTCACGAAAATATGAGGTTTCCAACAAAATACAAAGAAACTCTCACGGTCCATGTTTAAGAAATCCATAAGCTACTGGACATCTGGATGGGATGGTAGCCTGTGAATGTATTATTTTAAATTGTTATATTAGTGAAAATAACTCGTAATGGTGTTAATTTGGAGACAATTTCCTTTGTCTATACAAATCAGCCATTTCTCCGGTTTACTGTACTGTACTGTACTGTATTCGATTTCCTGGCAGTTCTGTTTTTGTGCAACCCATTGTAACATAATGTAACCTCTTTGTCATGAAGTGGTATCCATGATTGCAATAGTTTTTCCTGGCTTAACGGTTTGTCTTCTGACAACATTAAGATTTCTATGTTCTTCCTTTGCATTTAATTTAAACATATTTATTTTCCTGGGTTAACAAATAGTACAAAGTACTAACATGATGGCTCTCCAGCATTTAATTTATCATCTTGTGAATTCTATGAACAGTGTATTATTGTCTGAGTCTGAGTCTGAGTCTGAGTCTGAGTCTGAAGACAGGTTGTGATACTGCCTTAGCATTTTGCTTTACTGTTATGGACATAGTACCAGAATCAAATGATCTGAACCAACCTTGTCCTTTCCCTCGTTTGCCTGCTATATCCTTTGTTGCATGTATGGGACGCATTAATTTTTTTGTGGAATATAAGCGTTTTGTATCTCATTTTAAGATGTTACATGCATCTGACATCCGTACACATCCGAACAGAAACTGTGGCCAATTCCTCCCTATCCCGTACTAAATCGTCCCAATGACAAGTCATCCCATTGCCAAGTCTTCCCAACAAGTTGTCTCCCTGGCTTGCCTCCAACCCAATTCATACCCCGTGTACAGGCCCGTGTACAAGCCATATTGGATAAGATAAGATAAGATAAGATAAGATAAGATAAAATAAGATCAGATAAGATAAGATATGCTTTAATTCAGACACACGAATGTAGGTCCATATCACAATAGCACCAAATAATGCATATATAAGGATGACAAGAAACATATATTACAATTAAAAGATGACATGTATACACACCTTTAATATATAACAGGCCGTGACTGGAACGGAGGCTGCATGGATGCACTGGCGTGCATCCTTATGTCACGATACCACAGCAGTTGCCTTTAAGTAGGCCTCCCTATGTACAACCACCACTTTTTAATCATTCTTATTATTATTATATTTAGCTGTATGCCAACATTGTTTATGTGCTGATCATTTTGAACCTTAAACCTTTAATTTACAGGTTAAAAGGCCGATGCAAAAGTAGGCCTACTCAATCTTTTAAACTTCCTCACAGAAGTAGTTCTAGCAATTTCTATCTTCCAAGTACCTGGCCATTCTGTATTTTCAAACTGTGATGAATTGCCTTTACCTGCATATGTAGGCCAATAATCGTCAGGTTCGTGACTACTAAAAGGGGATACAAACTTTTACTTGGGACTATTATGAAGGACTAGGACTTTGCCTAGGCTTTATAATATATGATACAGGGAGTGGGGCACAATTCATTAACTGATACAGACGAGATAGTTTGGGAATGGTTTGACATAGGACGACCTCGTCTTAAGACGACTTGACCTGTTAGCGTTTATGCCACTGCATCACACAAAATGTCAAAATGTCACGGGCTGTACAACTCATGAGTAACAGGCAATTGATAAGGAGAATTGCAGCAGTCCGGGCCACATCGTATACATGTAGTTTCGCTGTTATAAAAAAATGCGGTAAACAGTCAAAAGCTGTTGAAATAGCGACAAGTAAAATACTAGCAGAGAGACCGTTCTCAAGGGTATCCTTCCAGGTGTTCCACGAATGAAGCAATGCATGTTGACGGCTGAAACCAGACCTAAACGCTGTTAAGCAGTCATATATAATATTGTATGAGGGGGGGAGAGAGAGAGAGAGAGAGAGAGAGAGAGAGAGAGAGAGAGAGAGAGAGAGAGAGAGAGAGAGAGAGAGAGAGAGAGAGAGAGAGAGAGAGAGAGAGAGAGAGAGAGAGAGAGAGAGAGAGAGATGCTGCATGGTCGACTTTTTCTTATTGAGGGCACAATTCTTCTTCCAAATTGGAATAGTCTCAGCATCTTTGGCTCCATTTGGAACTTGACAGTGTCCACACATTTATTAAAAAACTGCTGAATTGAAGCACTGAGAGATCGCTTGCCGCTTTGAGGTTTCGGCCGGAATATGGTCAGCTCCAGTGGCCTCCTTGGTGTCCAGACCCCGGATAACTAAATGTACTTCATGTGGGTGAACATGTTTAAAAGTAAGGTCATGAGTTTTCTTGCATTCGAAATGAGTAGCAAGGATGCTGAAGTCATATGCAGAATATGAACTTGCAGCAATGATAAAATCATAAGTTGCATTATACTGTGATGCCATGGGTAGTTGATGATCTACCCCTATTTGAGCTGCTACATATGTTAGAATGGAAAGCGTTCATAGAGCCTGCTACCTCCTTCGGACCAATCAGGAGGTTTGTACCATCAATTATCATCATTGTGATAGCAATCTCTTTGTCTATAGATCGGAATGGCTTGATGACTTTATGGAAGTTCTTCATTTTCAGGGCCGTCCTCGCATCTTTCTTGGTTATAACTCCTGATAGAGCATCTCCTAATGGCTGAGTGAGATTCCTCTGAGCTCGGAAACTTTCCCATGCTTGTTCAGTAGGAAGCCTGTTATTTCAGTCATATATTTTCCATAGCGCCTCAGGAGGCGTGTTTTATGAAAGATAGCTTTTTAGAAAGAGTTTTATCCATGAATAGATCGAGGCTGTTCCGCTCGTATCTTTTTGGTTTTAAGAAGAGCAAGTTTTTCAAGGATAAAATAAAAATTTCCTGCGCCCAAAGCAAATCGCTTAGGTCGTCAAAAATTTCAGTTACAGAGAAGAGAATAGCTGAAATATCTCTTCTATAATCATCCAATATAAAAGATCAGTACGATCTATGTGTAACAGTTCTAGATGGTGGTTTAGGAAATTTGGATTTAACTATTGCCACAATCACAGAATGAGCATCGCTGGAACTTGTATCTATAACTCGACTAAGAGCCTACATTTTGTGAGGGCTACATCTATGAGTGATGCCCCATGTTGAGGAATGAAAAGTAGGCGCCCGTATCAACTTCTCAAAACAGTTAAGATCCATAAAATCAGTGAGCGGTTTCGATTTCGATTTTAACCAGAGATCATAGTTCACGTCATTTAGAATTACGGTGTTATCATAAAAAGAGGCAGCCTGTTCACCAAGATATTCCATATTTATCGAGAAGCAGGCATCCTTTATTAGACCTTGTGACTTGTACTTGGCTACAGCACGCAAAGGTTTTTCGTCAAGGAAAATCTCTACAGATATAGACTCAACATATTCCGTATTAGAGTCAAGTTGTTGACTAGGTATGTCTGATCTCATCACGTAAAAGAGAAGATCACTTCCGTAAGACGTTCTATCCTTTCTGGAAAAAGGTGGGGTGATATCCATCTAGTTTGAATTGACTGGAAGAAAAACTGTCATCAATTTTGGGTTCAGATTTATGGCAACAAATAGGTTGAAGCTTATGACCGACTTGTTTGATCTCACAAGATTTTGCCGGATACTGTTTACATTGATGTGAGAAAAAAAAAGCCGTCGTTCACATAGATGGATTTGAGATATCACCACATAGTCTGATATAATCATGGCCATTTTGCTCGTCAACTGAAGAATTACCGGAGAACTCACTGTGTGGTGTGTCTGAGGGTACAATAAAGCATTTCTTCAAAGAGTCGCTGAAAGGGAGGGGAGGTAGCATGAGTTGCAATGCAATCCCTTTTACTAGTACCAAGTTCAAGTACTGGGGTGGCAGCATACCAAGGGGGTCCTTTATCAATACACCCCGGTGTGCCCACATGACATGGCCAATTACACAGCACTTTCAATTGTTATTATTATTATTATTATTATTATTATTATTATTATTATTATTATTATTATTATTATTATTATTATTATTATTATTATTACATTACTAACATAAGAGGTGGTGTCAATCCGGTTAAGGAACTTTTTGGCGGTCGTTTGAAACACGTCGCCATTTCCCCCACTGCCTCAGGTTAGCTCAAGGCTGTACATAGCCCAACTCCCGACTAGGTTTATGAATATGGCAAAGTTACACTTTTACCTTATGCAGCTAATTAAAATGTCGGAAATATTTGTTCCCTAGATGTTGGTTCTCCGAAGATAGATATATAGAATATAGACATCGTTTGTAAATTGTTAGAATATCACGGTGCTGTTACCTAGAACAAACTAGGCCTACCTGATCACGTGCACTGATCGAATAAAATGTTCAATTTTATAAAAAGATAGTAAAAATCTATATTTTGAACTGCTTAAACTATATATATATGTCTTAATAATCTACATCGTCCTGTTTCATTATGTCTGTGTGTCATCACCAAAGAGTCAACAGGTTACAATTCATGCAGATTGGACCACTCGAAAATTTCGATCGCTTCTGGCTTCAAAAGTATTAAAAATTGTTCAATTTATGCCAATTATGGACATTTCAAATTTAAAAGTTGAATATCTTCAAAATATTATTGATATAGGTTCCATTCCAACTTCATTTCATGGGTTTGTGCTGCAGACGCATTCAGTGAACCACTAATAAAAGTAACTGCTGTAGAATTTAAATCTATGCTCATTAGGAACGCTTGCAAAACAAGTTGAATGTCTCCTTTTGAGAGTAACCAGTCTCGCAGCAAACTACCGGTAACCATTTCCCACTAGCAATGTTCGATTTGGGAACCACATCAGTTTTGTGTGGGTTTTTTTCTGCACTGAGAAGAATTCATTTTCCTGTGATGTGTTGACACGTGATGATGGTTGATTCCTGATTGCAGAGCAAAGTACAGCTAAAATTTGAAAAGGGTGGCAAAACTCTCTCTTCCCTCATAGATCCATACATGACGATTGAGTGCATTTAAAATTATGCAAATTAAGCGCATTTGAAGTTTTATCTCTTGAATATCTTCAAAAGTATTGCAGGCAGAGATGCCATTCCAATTTCGATTTGTAGTTTTGTGATGCACGCTCATGCAATGGACCGCAAGCAAAAGTTGTAGAATTTAAATTTTTGCTAATCAGGGGCACTTCACAAGTTTAAATGCTGAACATCTTCAAAACTATGATAGGTAGAGATGCCATTAAAACTTTGTATTTATAGGTTGTGGTGAAGCCGAATTCAAATGGACCACAAACAAAAGTTGCAGAATTTCAGTTCATGCTAATTAGGGGCACTTGAAAAGTTCAAATGTTGAATATGTTCAAGACTATTATAGATAGAGATGCCATTCAAACTTCCATTTGTGTGTTTGTGCAATAGATAAATCCAAGGAACCATATGCGAAAGTTGATGAATTTTAATTTATGCTAATTAGAAGCACTAGAAAAATTTAAATGGTGAATATCTTCAAAACTATGATATGACAGAGATGCAATTAAAACTTCTATTTATAAGTTTGTGATGTGAACGCATCCACTGAACACAAACTAAAGTTGTAGAATTTTAACTTATGCTAATTAGGGGCACTTCAAAAGTTTTAATGTTGAATATCTTCAAAACTATTGTAGATATAGATGTCATCCAAACTTCTGCTAATGGGTTTGTGATGTCGCGCATCAAATGAACCACAAGAAGTTGCAGAATTTTAGTTTTTGCTAATTAGGGGCACTTGCACAGTTTAAATTTTGAATATCTTCAAAACTATTATAGGTAGAGGTGTCATTGCAACTTCAATTTATAGGTTTGTGCTTCAGTTGCATCCAGTGGATCAAAAGCAAAAGTTGTAGCATTTAGATTCATGTAAATTTTGGAGGCACACAGATTTGCTTCGTAGAAAATCTGCGTTCTAATTTTATATGGCCCGATTTTGAGACACCATCTGCTGTGTTGGCGCCCTTTGGGCTTGCCCAAGAGATAATATTACGAATGAGGGACTACTGTATTGATACGTGGTGGTATCTGCTGTATTCTGCCACCCCTTTAGCCCGGAAAAAGTCACCATTCACTAAAGCTGACCTCTCCCTGTTAGTAAATTTACAAACACCCTGATTCCTCTGTCTAAGAAACGTGACCACAATAACCAGTTTGTTCACACCATTGAACACATACAACTGGTGTGCCAATGTGTTTAATAGGGTGTTGCGTCTTACGATCACGTTACCAGAGTTGATATATTTCAGTCATTTTATAAAATTGGCAGCATTTGGAAGTTTTATTCCCCCATAAGATTAAGACAGACAGAAAAGCTCGTAGATATGATAGGTATTTTTGTTGTTATAGTTCATCTGTTGAATATACGGTCAACGGTTATGGGATTTGAAGGCTTGGTGTTGAATTAATAAAAATGAAGGCAATGCATGCAATACAATGATATCATGGCACCCTTAGAAACCTTTCTCCATCCATAACAAGGTTTAAAAGTGGCTGCAGATAGAGCACATGTTTTCCAGTGTCCTGAAAATATTTGACAAATCATAATTCAAACTTTTTTCGTTATCAAGCTAAGCACACAGTCAACAAACAGAGCCAGATATATGCAAATCATTAGCATTTGAGTGTTTAACTGTTTCATATTTGATATAAGTTCATATTTGATATAAGATTGGAGATAGATACATGATTTTATCTCCGACATGATTCTGCATAGTGACAAACGCAACGGTAAAGCCGCCAACAGCATTTGAGTGGGGAAGGGACCATTGTTGCTTTCAAAAATATGCCCCACCTCCTTTTGAAAATTTGGGTCATTCTGATCATTCCGGTTCATTTTAGAGGTAAAGTATGGTCCACTCGCCTATTTTCGATATGCTCCCATTTCCGATAATTCATCAGAGCTTTATTAAATCACACTCGTAGGCAAATTTTGGTCACATATTTTAAAGACTACGAAATGGACGATCATCACAATACCTCTTTTTTCATGATTTGTTATATTTCATGATATTAATCAACAAAATAACTGAACTTTTGTGGGGTGTTGTTTTTATTTTGTTTTGTTTGTTTGTTTGTTTTTGGTCTTCGATTGCAAAGTTTTGCAGTGCATTTTTTCAAATTTGTGAAAACGTCTAACGAAAATTAAATTTCATACAGCAAGTATTTTCAAATACATAACAAGGAAATGTGTTCAACGGAAGAAACTATCTTCAACTGCATTTTAAACAAGAGTTTTAACTTTTACGTATCTGAAAACAGCCTATCGGAATCAGGGGGGAGGTTAAAAGTATTATATTGCTGCTATTGTGTTTTGGGGTAGCTAATAAACAGAGCGTGCGTGCAGTGAAATACTCAAAGAATTTGATCATTTTCTCTGTTAGATTTTATGAATTTATCCCATCTTTAAAATTATTACCTTTCATTTTTATTTGCTTCGTCTTGTCCTCTATAAGAATGTGTAAATGTTGCCCAGTTTGCTTAGCCTATCGGAAATATCGCGATCGTGCGTGCTTGTTCCGCAAGTTAGCTGTGGTGAAATGATAAGGTTTTGGTTGTAAAAAGTTTGTCGTGCCCAATTGTCGGACAGCTAAGCGCTAGGTTGCCTTCATTGGCAACTGAAAATTAAATTAGGCCTACATTTGCTGCTTTTATTTTTTAGCACTGCCACTGAAAAGACCAGACACTGTGGATTGTTGGCGTATATTCCTTGTCAAATCACATTCTTTGGATTGCGAACGCGCACACACTTTACAATCTGAGATGATCGAGAAAATCCATGAGCAGAAAGTTAGGTGTGCTCAAATGGGAAGGTATTTGGCTACACGTTATTTCGGTTTACCTTCTGGCTGGAAATTATACTCCAGTCCTTGAGGTGAGAACCTCTGTATTTTAATACGTAGGCCTATATCAGATTTACAACTTTATTTTGCAAACTACTTTGCATGGGTGTTGAAAAACACTTGCCGACTATAAATGATATTTTCTATTAATTTGTAAAAACTGTAAAAATGATAATAATAGTAATAATAATAATAATAATAATAATAATAATAATAATAATAATAATAATAATAATAATAATAATAATAATGAATCACAGTTCCCGGTTTTATGAGTAGGCCTAATGCTTAATTTGGCCAGTTCCATGAATCCTTCCATTGTCCAGCGATGGGACCGCTTTTGGCAACAGCAGTAGTTTTTTTGTTTGTTTGTTTGTTTTTTTCGTGCCAAACCTATCCTAAACATCGTCAAATTTGACAAATCAAAGTCACTTTCCACAAAGTGTTCGCTACATAGGTTAGATCGGTTCCTAGGGCCTTGCCACTTGTCCCTGTAAATTTTGACTGCATGGGTCGACTCTCTCTCTGTAATTTCAGGTATTTGAGGGAAATGTACACACAAGCTGTAGAACTTGTATTGCTACAATTAACAGCAACACACCGACCCATCCTTAGCGGGAACAGGGACGAAAATGAATATTTCTACATGCATTTTAATCCTGTTGATGAAGGGTGAATAAAATGTGTTTAAATCAAGTGACACTTGACAGCCATTGCTCGCTAGCATGATTGGAGTCTTCCCTGTCAGTCAGCATGCAGTGCTGCGTTTGTGACGTCAGTAGCCTTTCGCTCCTGGTGGGTGTCGGAAATGAACGGAAAGCGACTATTGAAGGCGCAGTGAGTTTTTAAAATAAAAAAAAATGTGAAGTAGGCCTATTATTTTCACATCCAATTTTTTTAAAGCGCGCCATATAGTGAGAACAACCCATAAGTCACCCATGTATCAAATTTGAATATGGTCAATCAAGAGAACCTTTAAAGTTCCGTGGATCATTTCATCTTATAATAATTTTTTGGCAGAGTTGTCTGTAAAAAATGTTCAATAAACCTATATGCGCAGCTAAAGACATATTTTCCCTGCTGTTGAGCGGCAAGCTACTTTATTTCGCTTTGACTCCTTTTCTTTACCTGTCTCATTTCTTTTTCTTCTCTCCAAATTTTCTCGGTGCTCCCCTCTTGGATCCGCAACTAAGCATTTAAGACTGCAAACATGTGCCCTCTCTTGTAATTTCAATGGATCGACGGTATTTTAACATTGATAGGCGTTGGCGAACCCCTCTGTGTTTTTAACGTTCAGCGATATTTCAATAATAATCTTTATGTCATGTCGAGTTTACAAATAAGAAACATTAGCGCGGCAGCACTATTGTTCGACAATGAAAAATAAAATAAAGTGAAATAAGGGCAAGGGATGAAATGGCATGTACAATGAACTCACAGTGAAACAGTGTACAGTGTACAGCCGGTCTACAGAGCTTAGGATGATATTTGATCCGCTTAACTTCTGGTTTAACATAAAATGCACATAGAGCAAGAGCAGGAAGGGGCAAGCGATGCTTTGATTAACTTCTTAAAGTGGTTGATATTGGCAGATTCTTTGATATGTGGGGGTAAGTTGTTCCACAGCTTGGCCCCTTGGTATCGGAGAGAATTTTTACCGTATGTTATGGTTTTATAGCCAGGCTGTTGCAGTTTTTTATTGTCTCGTAGATCAAAAATTGTTTCCTTTCTTACGTACGTGTCATTTAAGAAAGATGGGTTTATGTTTCTGAGGATTTTGTAAACTTCTATAGAAAGTGTCCTGATTCTACTGAGATACAGAGAAGTTTTTTTAGGCCGTCCGAGTAAATTTGGATATGCAGATAGAGGATCATTATCGACAAAGCGTAGGGCGGTTTCTTTGGTCTTTTCAGTTTTTAATGATAATGTAGGTCCACGTAAGTGCCACACAAGCGGGCAATAATCAAAGTTAGAAAGAATAAATGCATTGAAGATTTGGAGCTTTACCTTTTCAGAGAGAATATTACTGAACCTACGGAGTACACTTATTTGCTTAGCACACTGCTTAAAATATGAGAAACATGATCATGAAACTTTAGTTTATCGTGAATATACACATCTAGTAATTTTACACATCATTCAGGTTTTATGGTAACACCATCAATTTCAAAACAAAAGTCATTTTCTATTTTGCAGTCTAAACGCGGGCATAAGATCATAGCCTGGAATTTATCAGGATTTGCCTTTATACTGTTTTCGATAAACCATTTGATACCTGTATCAGCAGCCATTTCCAAGGACAATTTAACATTTTGTAAGTCATGATCATGTAAATACACCGTGTTGTCGTCGGTGTAGTTATAGAGACTACAATGCCCTTCCATAACATAAAAAAGAAAGTCATTAATAAAGATATTGAACAGCAAAGGGCCCAGTATACTACTCTGTGGCACTCCCTTTAATAGGTCTGTCCATTCACTGAAAGTGCCGCCATACTTAACCTTTTGCTCTCGGTCCCTAAAATAACTACCTAATAAATTACAACATTTTCTGGTGTCATGCCATTTTCTTCTTTAACACTTAGCGGCAACTTAAACACTTACTGGAAAATTTCCGTTATCTGCAAAACTGAACAGTCAGTGTTGTTTTCACACTAAAGGGTTGTATATGGGCTCGCGATGATGATAGAAGCTGAGCTCTCTTTCCAGGCGATATACGTCAATACAACACAATGCGATGATTAGATTACAGTTTCACTATACACGTACTAGAAATGCGACCAAAATTTTCAAATACTTTTAACGCATTTTGTCCATATTAGCAACTTTTTTAAACCAATACGAGACATGCATATTAATTTCCCGCCACAACTGCTTGCCTCGTTGACTTGGAAATCACAGTCTCGCCTTGCGAGATACGGGCAGCTGCCTGTGCGGCATGCAGGGTATCACTAATATTTTGGATATAAATTTAGCTGCCTTTTAAAATAGGCAACCAATATCGACGTGAACAGATGTAGTTTTCAAATACATGCATGACTTCCACAGAAACAATAATCTCAAGCTCGATCCACACTCTTGCTTTGAAATTATTGTTCAAACTTGCATGGCTGTGGTTGGTATCCATTATAAAGAGACCACTCAAGCCTATTTTAAACTTATAGGAATGCTCTCTCTCTCTCTCTCTCTCTCTCTCTCTCTCTCTCTCTCTCTCTCTCTCTCTCTCTATATATATATATATATATATATATATATATAATGATAATTTGTGTAATGGAAGAATAGTGTATTTCAACAATAGCGTTCACTGGAGATATGGGGTAGGATTGTGGAATGAAAGAACACGTCGTAATTAAAGGTAACTAAAATATTTTCCAAGCCTTGTTTCTGAATGTCAGTGTCATTGATTTATATAATCTTTAAATTCGTTGTATAATTTATTAGATCTGTCAATTTGTTGCAATTTGTTTGTATTCGATATGATTTGATGTGATCCAGTGAACATTCCCATGATACATATGTATGCCGAACCTTTCTGTGACAGGGATTTCCGGTTTATATAATGTTGTCTGGTTCCCGTTTAACGAAAACGTGGGCATATAGCTACTCAGTCGGAATCCAACATAACCATGTGTGGCTGTGTACAATTAGACTCGTACTTGGCCTCAGGAATGAATTGAAAAATTGTTCTGCTTCAACTTTTTCAGATAAGGAAGCAAGTAAAGCGCAATTTAATCGAATAAAATAAATGCGTAAAAGATGAAGGACTAGGCTTGAAAGCATTGGGGAATTCATGTTATCGATAGTGGTTCTGCTGATTGAAAAAGCACATTCCGTTTTCACGGTTCCAATTCTTTTTTACAATATGTTTCACCCATAGACATTTTGCTCAGTTTTGGTCAGTAGCAGTTACTATACGTCGACGTGCAAGGCACGTTGACAATAAAGAATACTTAGCAACGGCAGATGGAAATTTCTTCTCATATCCAGTTTAGGAAGCACTAAATGAATATGACTTTGCCATTTGTAAACTTATATTTCCCTAAGAAGGACTAATTTTAGAAAAAGGGTTATCTAGCCCTGTCGGTGACAATGAAATGCCCATGTGTCCACCATGATTGACAGGTGTGAACCCCGTGCTTTTTGGCGGGAAATTAATTTGCATGTCTTATGTCTTGATGTCTCAAGTGTTCTGATACCATTAGAAATGCCCCAGACATAGAAAATACTCTCCCTACCGGCACTTTAGAACAAACATCCTTTTTTATATTATAGCTTCAAACTCTACTTAAAATTTTGATTAAGCAAAAAATCAGGCTTACATAAAAAATAAATCAAACTGTTCATTCAATTTATTTCATTCTCTCATTATTATCACACGCACCATCTCTGACACCACATTTCCATTCACCATTTTTTGCGAGTCAATCCAAAGAGGTGGCAGCAACTCTTTGGCTCAACTTCATCTGCACAGTTTGTTTAATTAGAATTCTATTATATATATATATATATATATATATATATATATATATATATATATATATATATATATATATATATATATATATATATATATATATATGTATGTATGTATGTATGTATGTATGTATGTATGTGTGTGTGTGTGTGTGTGTGTGTGTGTGATTTTATTTTTGTGTTGATGAAAGTCTAATGAAGGAAAACAAAAAAAATAAAATGAAATAAAAAGTGAGTATCTCTTGCCACCAAACTGCTTTTGAACTGGGTTGATGCAAAATGAGCACTTTCTTGATAACGGCTCCAGGCACAAGTTTTTGATGGTGGCTACGGACAAACAGTAGGTTCACGATTCCTGCTTATCATTCTCATGTATCGAAAAAATGTCACAGGATTTGGATGAATTAAATAAAAGTATGAAAATACTTGACGAATAATAGGCATAGTATTTACTCGGAATTTACTATAAAAAAAAAACGTTTTTGTGTGACTTTTCTGCATTAAACAGAAAGATAACATCATGTTTGATGCTGCCTGTGTCTCGTGCCTTTTGCATTAGGCAACCAGAACAGCCGTGATGCGAGGCGTCTTAAACTACTTTATCGGGGTAACGCGTTGTTAAAATCCGAAACAATTTTCATTCCATGCCAGGTGTACTGTTTTAGTTCTCACAATTGAAAAAATCACATAAACGAAGGTTATAATTGCTCTTCACAACTGATATTAATAAATCACCATGAGGTCTAAATTAGCGCTGGCAAGTTGTCGAATATAGCCAGTGGCTAAAAAGGTTTGATCTGGCTCACACCCTAGCTTCAGATGATATCTATCAATAAAGGAACATGATCAATAATTCCATTCACTATGACAAGGACAGTACATATTCTCTTACGTTTTTGGTGTATCATATTTCAGTTCTGTACCAGAATATTCCCGAATAAAATCAATTCATCCCTCGGAGCTTTTGGTGTATCGATTTTCTGGATAGTGTTAATAGAGCATAAGTAAAATGTCTTGTAACCTACACGTTTCCAGATATTATGTCCAATGCCTTTTCATGTTCATGACCTCCGTCTGTGGCTTCCTGTCCATCGCAACAGCAGAGGCACAATACAAGCAATCAACTTTCGCTTTGCGTGCTAGAAGGCATTTATTAAAGGTCATGGTTTAACATACAGTAATAAGTTCACATCTGTATTGAACTGTTGCTGAGATGATTAAAGCTCAAAAAGTTGAACATATACTTTTGAATAAGTTACGACTTTGTGCTGTTGTTTCTGTAAGTTTTTGTGAATATTTTTACATTGTTTTTGACATGTCTACTCACATTTTGGCACGTGAGGGTTATCAAGCTTTATTCACTGAGTAGCAGCGGGGTTGCTTATCTGTTTCCCTCTCTCTCGGGTCTGGTTTATTATTATTATTATTATGTTTATCATCATCATCATCATCATCATCATCATCATCATCATCATCACCCTTATTATTATTATTATTATTATTATTATTATTATTATTATTATTATTATTATTATTATTATTATTATTATTATTATTATTATTATTGTTTGTTAGTGATGGTCCTGTGTCACGAGTCGAGACCGTAGTGCGCCCCAGTAAATTAAACAGCAGCAGCATAGAGTTTGTACAGGCGACGTTGGGGTTCGGAAGCCTAATGTGATTGGAAAGTTTTGTATATCGTGATAACGACCTTTTAAAAACTATAATAAACGAGAAAAAGCTCATAAACACGCTTTAAAACTAGTAATTACGAGGAAAAAAAATAACCTCTAACATAAAAACGCAGAAAAATACAGTGGTCACCCCTGGCTTTCAGTAGTGGTGCATATGAACGAAGAATAATTTACTTGAGACAACCTGGTCTATGTTCATACCAGAAAACAAAATTAAGGTTAATGTTACTTGAGGAATTAAGATTAACTTTTTATGATGGGCAAGTGCAGCAAAATAAAAAACGGCCAGTTTGTTACTGGCGGCAAGATTTGTCAACAGAAAAATAACACTTTTCAGTAAAATTCTCTTGTAAATTTTCATTTCTTTTGTATCTCTCATGAATTTAAGCATATATATATATATATATATATATATATATATATATATATATATATATATATATATATATATATATATATATATATATATATATGTGCATATATGTACATATTTATATGTAGATGCACATGTAAGTGTACAAGAAATTGTATATGTATATGTATATATATATGTGTGTGTGTGTGTGTGTGGATGTGTGTGTGTGTGTGTGTGTGTGTGTGTGTGTGTGTGTGTGTGTGTGTGTAATGTAATATAGCAAGACTGTTTTACTTAGAATCATAGACTTGAACAGTAGTTGTACTAGCTTATTTTGATAGTATCTGTGCTGGCTTGACACTGCCACGTAGCATCTAGGCTTGCTGCTACCTAAATAAGAGTTCTTTATATCAAGCATTTGAATAGTACACTGGTTACTGTGACTTAAATAAATGTAAGTAGATTAACTCATGGTGGTGAAAGAGCAAATTTCTTCGAAGTTACCCATGTGACACCCCTGTTGTTGAATCAGAGATGCAAGGCTGGCCAAATTCAACCAGACACTGGCCATGGAGCGAGAACACATATAGTGCTAAGTTAGATCACAGCTGGAACACAATTGTATCAATTATGCTGATATACATATATATATATATATATATATATATATATATATATATATATATATATATATATATACATATATATATACACACACACACACACACACACACACACATATATATATATATATATATATATATATATATATATATATATATATATATATATATATGGACCATATTTTCTTGGTCAGAGCAAAAAAAAAGTATTTAAATGACTGCTTCTACTGCAACATGTTTGAATCATTTTGAATCAACAAAAGTATGATTTGAACCGAAAATGTTTTCATATCTTAAATCATTTTGAATCAAGAAAAGTTTGATTGAAACTGGAGACTCAAGAAATCTGCTGGCACAGTGGCAGCCAAGCTGTGTGTTCAGATCACACAGTGGCCAGTAAGGGCACCCTGGGGTGATCTTTGAAAGTATTAACTCGATGTCAACTGTCCCTTTCTTTGTTATCTTAATTATGTCGCGATATACTGGATGAATATGGGGTCACAGCTATCTTGCACCAAGTCTTAGCCTCATGTTGTTTTGAAGGACAAACTTTTCTGTCTGTTGTCAGATTTTGCAACTTGTAATCCTGGTTTTTCTTCTTGTAGCCTGTGCGGTGAGACCTGTTCTTCATAGGTACTCCAGTATCTGATCAGTTCTTGTGTTAGTATTTTTCCCTTTCTTTTCTTTTTTATGTGATAGAGGAACCGAGACAGATATGTTTTACCATAGACCTATCGATATAAAAGCTCTATTTTTTTCATGCGGCTATTTCCTCTTGGATCATAATATTGTGTATAAATTGTACATGGAAATACCACTGACGTTTATTTCTACATGTAGGCCTACACACTCATCCATACTTAAAAAGAGCCGACCTTTTCTGAAGTGGTCATCTCCCCACAGTTGTCTCTTTTCACCAAAACCCCAAGGTTGCCCTGTATGGAGAAGCTTCACTGTTAAAGTAAACTTTGGAATTATGTGTGTATCTGAGTCTGGACTTCTGATGACATTGAAGTTCAAAAATGTGGAATGTCTCTAATTGGCATGATTTTAACTGCTCCAAGTTTATATCCTTCATTAGATGCAACATACTGCATACATACATAACAGTAGCAGTTGGAATTACACTTATCTCCATTTGAGGTGTACAATAGTTAAGATCCAAAGCTTGGAATACCCCCATCGTTCAATACAGTCAACGTATGATTATCCCTAATACCTTTCCTCCAGGGCACACATACGGACATATTCAAAATTATTACAGATAAAGGAGTCAATCCAACTTCTTTTATTTATTTTATTTTATTTTATTTTATTCTTTAGGTTTGTGAAACAGTTGGATTTGATAAGATGAAAGTAAAAGATGTAAAATTTGATTTTATGCTAATCAGGCGTACTTCTGAACTTTCAATGGTTTCTTTGAACGTCTTCAAATACATTGCAGACAGAGATGTCAATAGCAACAACAATTGTTTGGTTTGTGTTACAGATGTGTCCAGTGAAATGAAAATGCGAGTTTTAAATTTTGAAATTGTGCTGATAAGGCACACTTAGAAGATTTTAATTCAAACGATTGTGGCCGACATACAGTTGATTATCATTAAACAAATTTTTAAAACATTCTCTCTAAATTTTACTTTGCACCTATAAGAGATAATTCGAATTGAAAAACCGCACTGCCGCATCAGTGGAATAATTTGCGGAGAGTTAATGACACACTGTCAACAATGATGATTACCAACGTTATGTCAAGTTCCATTATTGCCGCGTGTGATCAAACCTACATTTCTCCCGTACACTGCTGTCCACATAGCCTATACAATTGAAATCCCGGGAACTAGTTGTACATGAGTAGACAACCTAATACCTGGTCATTTTGCTGCGTACTGCAGGCTTGATCTGACTATAACTCACCCGTCCTTGCTACCCAAGCTTACACGTCCCCGGTGGCTTGCAGGACAGCGTACTGGACACGAAATGTGATATGCTGGCGTAACATGTCTGATGAAACCGTTTTAGTCAGCAAAATGGTGGTACAAAATGTGTTAATTTATTGTTTCCACTTCAGTTAAACATTGGCGGATGGTTTAACTAGTTTAAGCTGTCCAGCTAGAAAGGGTACATATTGGTTCAGGGGTAAGTCAAATTGTTCTTATCTGAGCCTGTACTATGAAAATTTGGTAATTATGGTTTGTTTGACAGGTATTCTTCTTTGATATGAAGCTCTGCATTTATAAGCAAAACTTCACATATTTAGCTAATTCATCAATTGCCACGTTCATATTTATTCATTATTATGTGGGTTGTCTTTGCTGAATATTTAGCTTAGACAAGGAGCCGCTACTCAGAGAGACATGTACGGGTAAAAGGCTCCGAAACATGTTGAGTAGTTACCCCTGAAGACCCTTTAATTTATTTGGGCTAATTCAGCCTATGTCAAAATTTTACAGAGGAACGTGTGCAATATGGACAATAGAACTTCTATGTATATAAGTTAGACAGGGACAGGTTAGCTTATGGAGAGTAAAGAGTTCGGACTGCGGAATAGGGTAATGACTACTAGGAAGTGGTTTTGGACAAAAAGACACAAATACAAATATGCATAAAGTATTAAGCCGATACTTAAGAGCCTAAATGGGTCACGGTGCAATTATTATGAAATGAGTGTTACATAATCAATATTTTCATAATTGAAGATTTTTAAAACGGTTTTTCGGTGCAGATGTTATGAAACGTATGTTTACCGTATGTACAGTATTCCGGATAATGCATTGTTGATTATTGTTTATAGTTATAGATTGTTATGTAAATTTTCGGGGGGGGGGCGTACAGATAATATCAAGCAAAGTACGCTTAAATGTCACACTAAAAATATCTCCTTTTCTGAAAAAGTCATACATTTCTGTTGTTACAGAGTTTCCTAATTTTGAGTTACATCCAGATACAGCTCTTTTCTCTCATTAACATTGCGCTAACCATATTTTCCGTTACTTTTGCATCTGTCTCTCTTTTTTTATGTGCATTTTCTTGTCACATGTCATGTTACCATGTTACCCTCAACGACATTCATAAAACGCCTGACTCTTATCAGTCGTGCAAAGCTTACATGCAAATGACACATGGGAAACAACTATTTGGTGTTGTGTGCTTCTTTACACCATTCGTTGACTTTGCTGGTATTCTGCAAAATATCACATTGACAGGTACCTGTATCTTTGCCGTATTTACGTTTCCTTGGTTTATAAACACTAGGCATCAGTATTGAACATGTTTTGGCTGTTCTACTGACCAGATGTTTCTGAACATTTGGCCAGTGGAGCAGCTCAAGATAATTCATTAATTGTCACTGTTCACTTCACATGTATTTCTGACCATATGTAGTATATCTGAGAATTATGTAAAGTCATGGACTGGAAAACATGCAATGGTTCCATTTATGGTCACTACTCTTTTCATGATATAGTGCGTTACTGACCATAAGGTGTACTGTATTCTATTCTCAGGCGGTTTATATATATATATATATATATATATATATATATATATATATATATATATATATATATATATATATATATATATATATATATATATATATATATATATATATATATATATATATATATATATATATATATATATATATATATATATATATATATATATATATATTTTTTTTTTTTTTTTTTTTTTTTGGACGTACCTTACTTTTATTTCCCGGAACATGGACTGAATAATATAAAATAATATCAATATCATGACTAGGTGCTCCTGGGGTCGCCAGAGGGGGGCAGCGGTAGCGGCCGAACCTCTGTACGGACCCACATGACATAATTGATTTTTTTTTTTTAATTTGGATAGTTTCGATGTTTTACCGAGTGTTATTGTGTCATTTTATTTAAATGTACTATGGTAATGTTCCCCAATGCAGTGGCATGGCATTAGCTATGTTGGTTTTGTACCCTTTGACTGTTTTGTATCTCTCCTTTTACATACTTCAGTAGTTATTTTACTTTCTGCATGGTGTATTTTATCTGTCTTTATCATTTCGATGTAGTCATTTGAATGTACTTTTAATTTCTCCGTTCGCAGAGGTTCAATAAAATAATAATAATAATAATAATTGATCAATACCGAATGGCCATTGGTCTCTTCTCGAATAATTATACCCCTTTCATGGTACACTTCCATCCAGGTCCACGTATCGAAAACCAAATAATATGCTCCTATTCCTCATTGGCTTTTCTACACTTACACACACTTCTCTGTGTTTTTTATGTGTAAAACACATTATATTGTTCCTTTACATGTTCTTCCTGGTTTCATCGACGTTCACGCGAACCCCGGTCCCACACTCAACTCAAACAACCACCTGAAGTTCTTTCATTCTAACGTTCGCAGCATGCGAAGTACTGGTAAACTTGACCAAATTCATCTCTTGTCCCAATTAGGTAACCTTAACATTATTGCCTTATCTGAAACCTGGCTGGATGAACATTACCCCGATCAGCTCCTCCTCCTCGATGACTACTAACCTCCGTATCGTACAGACCACACAACGGGAAGAGGCGGTGGGGTTCTGACGCTTATTCTCTACCGTGCATAAGACGCCCGAGTCTTGAAAGCATAGACTGCGAATGCGTCTGGGTTGAAATTTCGATCCAGCGCGGGAAAGTATTATTTGGTAACTACTATCGTCCACCTGGCCAGTCTGCAAAAATCCGTGACGCATTTCTCAGGTCTTTGGCATCTTCCATTTCCTCTGCCATTGAATGCAACCCTCACATTTTAATTGTAACTGGTGATTTCAATGACAGGTGCGCTGATTGGAACTCCCAAGATGAGAACAGCTATTTAGATTTATCTCATGGTCAACCTTGTCAATCAGTACAATCTCTTTCAACTTATAGATGAACCCACTAGAATAAGTGAATACTCGAATAATTTATTAGACCTTATCATTACTGATTCTCCAGGTCTTGTTCTGGACTCTGGAACTCTTGCTCCAATCTCAAATTCTGACCACTGTATAATCTTTTGTTCTTTCTCCTTTTCCCTTCATAAGGACAAGCCCTTCAAAAGATTAGTATGGGACTTCAATAAAGCTAATTTTTGTTACCTCAATGCTGCCCTTTCTACAGCCCCATGGAACATTGCTCATGATGTCTTTGATTCTATTGATGATGCCGTATCATACTGGTCTAATCTCTTTCTATCTACTGCAAAGGGCTTTATTCCCTTTAAGGAAATTATCATTCGCCCTAAGGACAAAACTTGGATAACTGCAGACATTAAAAAACATATTAGACGTCGAGATCGTGCATGGAAACGCTTTAAGACAGCATTCAGCAAACCCCGCCCCCATAATTACGACCTTGACCTCAAGATTGACAGGTTATACCAATTTTCCAAAAAAAAAATCGCAACAAGGTTATAACCATACCAAGGAAATCTGTCTCTTCTTACTTTTCTAATCTTCAGCTTCGACTTGATGAGAAAACCATTAATCCTAAACAATGGTGGAGCTTGTCAAAGTCTGTCCTGGGATGCAAAATACACCAAGATACAGCCCCAATCATTGACGATAACAAAATCGTATCATGCATCACGGAAAATGTGATTTTTTAAATTCATACTTTGCCAGCCAGTGCAAAACCACCCTGATGCTGATGCCCCACCCCTGCCCGATTTCACGTTCCGAACTGAGGCACGTTTACGCAATATTACAATGTATGAAGACAGTGTCAAGAAAGTTCTATCTTCCCTGAGACTATCCTCTGCATCAGGCCCAGTTAATAGAGGGAACATCATACTTAAAAAAACAGCAGATTCGATCTGTAAACCACTTATAAAAATCTTCCAACTTTCTCTCAGTCTTTCTCTCTTTCCCGATGCTTGGAAGAGATCCAACATATGCCCTGTCTTCAAAAAGGCCAACAGACAGACAAAAAATAATTATCGTCCTATTTCTTTGCTCTGTAATGTTTCAAAGGTGTTTGAACGAACTGGTCTTTAATGCAATCTATGAATACTTGGCACAAAATGACCTACTCACTTCCCAAAATTCTGGCTTCAAGGCCAATGACTACTATCAATCAGCTTGTGTACATCCTTCACAATATCTACAAAGACCTAGAACAGTCCAAAGAAGCAAGAATGGTGTTTCTAGATGTGTCCAAGGCGTTTGATAAGGTTTGGTATCCTTTTTAAACTTCGACAACTCGGCATCTCTGATAATCTTGTCGGGGGGGGGGGGGGTAGTTATCCAAGGTGAAAGATATCCTGGTACACCAGTCTCCTTTTAAAATTTCGACAACTCGGCATCTCTGATAATCTTGTAGCCTGGTTTGATAGTTATCTCTCAAACCGATTCCAACGAGTGATCATTCATTGTCAATCTTCATATCATGGCTACCTATTGAAGCTGGTGTGCCCCAGGGTTTCATTTTGGGCCCACTTCTATGTTAATGACCGAGTTGACAATATCACATGTGATGTCAGACTTCTTGCTGACGACACCAGTCTACTTGGATGCGAAGCAGACTCTGGGGGTTTTTTTTTTATGTTTTGATGTTTATGCTGGGGGTAGAAGGCCTGCTTCGCAGACAACCAGTCTACTTGAAATTGTTAATAACCCCATCGAAACTTCTAATCACTTGTCCATTAATCTCTCCGTTATACATAACTGGGGAAAGTTGTGGCGTGTCATCTTTAATGATTTAACATGACTTTCTGATATTATTGAATCCATGCAGTTTGAAGCTGCCAAAATATGCACAGGTGCCTTAAGGCACACATCACATGCCAATCTCTCAGGTGAACTTCGTTGGACAACACTCGCCAGCAGAAGGAAGTACTTGAAGTTACTTCTTCTTCTTCTTTACAAAATGTATCAAAACTTGACACCCTTCTTTCTCTCCAAACTAATTCCTCCTACTATTAATGCTCGAAACCTCCGCCACACTAGCTCCATACGTCCCATTAATTGCAAAACTAATCGCTTAGACAAATGCTTCCTATCTGACACTATCAAGCTGTGGAACAACTTCCCTCCGATATAAGAGACCCAATTTCCCTCCAAATATTCAAATCAAAACTGAAAACAACTCTACTAGCAGTGGATCATGTTCATGTTTACTATACCCAAGAACACAGATTTGCCAACATTTGTCATACCCAGCTTCGTCTTGGATTCTCGAGAC
Organism: Hermodice carunculata; assembly: GCA_964020975.1. Lineage (NCBI taxonomy): Eukaryota > Metazoa > Annelida > Polychaeta > Eunicida > Amphinomidae > Hermodice > Hermodice carunculata. The sequence goes on along the minus strand of OZ026614.1, from coordinate 46,771,713 downwards.
TTAACTTTGATCTATTAAAGTCAACATCATCCCACAACCTACATGCTCTTGTTCCTACCCCACCGAAGATCTGCAACATTATCTGTTCTTTTGTCTAAAGTATTCAATTTATAGAATTAAACTTCTCAACTCCATCATCACTATTATTGCTCCCGGCGTCCTCCTGAATCTGATTGTACACACAGCAAGGGACAGACTACAAGCTCATATTCTTCTCTTTGGTAGCGACGAATTGTCCATTCCCTTTAAACATAAAAATTTCTGATGCTTTCCACAGATACCTCGTAGATACAAGACGCTTCATATTTTAGTTCTGTTATGCATTAGTATTAATTTTCAAGTGAGTTGGTCGCTGATTTATATAATCTTATTTCTTAAGAGTCCTTTATGAAATTTCCTACCGCTAATCCGTATCATTGTGAACAGGGAGGTATATGTGTACATTCTACCTGTGGTGAACTGTTTTGCTTTGTTTTGCATCTTGGTGACTTTAACTACTGTGATTTTTGTATGCAGGGTACACATCTGAAGCATGTGTACAGCTCTCTGTTAATTGGGTAACTTTGTTCTTGTTTTGTCCTGTGTGTTTTGGAATATACATTTTGTGTGTCACTCCATGTTCTGGAAAACCCCTCGATTAGTGACATCTCGATATACTATAGGGCGATCCAGTTAAAATAAATAAATTTGTTTAAACTAAACTATGTGGTCCCTCCATAGGCTGACATAATCCTTCAAATAGTATTGAGAAGAAAATGCTAACTGTAGTGTATTTTTCTGGTGAACATTTTGCACTGCATATACATGTGCTTATACTGCATAACCGTGTTGATATGGCACTCGCACATAACTACCTCAATTCAACCATTCCTTTTTAAGAATGGGGATTTGGTCGAGTGGCTTTGTGCGTTTCCCATTTCAGCGAGGCGACTGGTGCCAAAGGTTGTAGGTTCGAGTCCCGTTCGTTCCGAACATAAAAAAAATATATATACTTGGCAAAGCTATTGTGACATTTGTAGAAAATGAAACAGGGGCGCTAGTGAAAAGTGGTTTTAACGAGCAATTTAAAGAACAACCGCCAAGATACCATAAAATTTAGCTACTTATGGAACAAGGCCTATTTCAAGCCACTGGTATATTTTGGCGGTGATGAGACATACTCCTGTCCCTTTATTCTTCCTTACTATGTAGTATATAAATTAAAAAATGACATTTAAAATTCAAGACTAAGAGGTAAGAATACACTTTGGCAGCCTCAAAATCCAAAAGCTTCACGTGTTCTTAAATATTCCGAACTGTCACTCAGTTATTAAACAATGTCTCTTAATATGGGTATATGATTTTCATCATTCCTCGACGTCGTGACAATATCATACCACTTGAATTCATTTTTGGTCAGAGGTTATGATATGAAAAGTAAACACTTTGAGGGATTATTAGTGTATGCTTTGCCATGTAAAGTCATAATTTATAACATATTTAATATAACTGAACAAAAACGCATGATCCTTAATTCTTGTAAAGATACGATCATTTAATGATTATATATGATAGAATATGCAAAATAAGTATATAAGCATTATCTTGCATGTCATTGAGCTTCATACTCTTTCATTTGCAAATTACCGTACAATAATAATTATCTGTTACCGACTTTATACCAATGACCTCTGAATTTATATGAATTGACCTAGTAAAATTTGAAGGGAAATGCACATATAGACCTCAGGCAACTACACTTCAAGATGAACTACAACACAAACATTTAGGTCTCATTCTTAGTGCAGATTTGTCATGGTCGCCTCACATAAATTATGTTGCCAGCAAAGCAAGGAAAATAATTGGAGTAATGGAGTTTTTGCAACATAGGCTCAGCAGAAGCACACTTGAATTGATGTATTTTACATACACATTTTAGAGTATGGTGATGTTGTGTGGGCGGGATGCACAAAGTTATAAGTAGACCTTCTAGATTATGTTTAACTGGATGCAGCCCGCGCAGTGACGGGCGCGTCTTGTCGAACAAGTCATGTATCCCTGTACAATGAAACTGGATGGGAGACTCTCTTTAAGCGCAGAGAAACACACCGACTCACACTTCTTTATAAAATAATTACTAGACATGCACCTGCTTATTTACACTATTTGATTTCAGAAAAATGTGTCTAACAGTAATGCATACAACGTGAGATCCAGACAGAACATAAGCCAGGTCCGTACAAAAACTAATACTTATTATGGCCCTTTTATTCCCGCAACGATTCGCCAGTGGAATTTACTCCCATTCAGTGTTCGGAAATCGAAAGAGATATAGATACATTTATATGTAAAATGGATAAAGGGAAACCGAAGACTAATGAGTTGTTATACATTGGTAATAGGAAAGCTGACATTTTACATGCAAAAATTAGGATGGGCTGCATCCAGTTGAACCATGATATGCACAAAATTGGTATAGCAAATTATTCTGCTTGCGCTTGTGGTGGCCAGATCGAAAATTCGTTTCATCACTTCTTTGAGTGTATATCAAATACACGACTGAGAGGAATTTATTGCATCAAAAAATCATAGTGTTGGCCCCTTTCACGCTACAAACTAGTATGTTTGGAAATCCCAAGTGTAGTAAGGCAGTAAACCAAATTATTTTTGTCAGTACCCACACATGTATTTTAAATACTGGCAGATTCAAGTACGGCCCGTGCGTTTTCCACCCAGGTTGGTGCACAAGCTTTGCTTGTGACGGGGGTGGGTCACGTACAGGCCGGTACAAAACAACTTTCCGCATGCAGCACTTGGTGTGTGAAGAGTTGACTGGCCACGTCGGATTCGATATAATGATAATGCATACTTTTTGTAATTGTAACTGTGATGTCATATCTTCTTTGTCAATGTGGTGTTCTGTGACCCGTCTTTACCTTTTGTACGGTATTTGTATTGTTCTTTTATTTCTTTTTTCGGGAGAGGGATTTATATAGACAAAGCCTGTTTCTCAATCGTCTTGTTTTGTTTTGTTTTTGAATAAAATGTGTTTAAAACATGTAGACCCCAAATATATTGTGGGAAATGCCAATAGTTGCTCGTGTATTTCTCTGTTGCCATGGGCACAAAGTGGCGAAATAAAAAGCAAATCCACTAATCGTAACTAAATGATGAAAAGAGGGTTACTCTCTTTCTTTCTTTCTTTCTTTTTCTTTCTTTCTTTCTTTCTTTCTTTCTTTCTTTCTTTCTTTTTCTACTTCTTTTCTGCCCTTCTTTTACCTTTTCCACTTCTATAATAAATATTAGTATGCGAGTCCTGTCTTGTAGCGACATGTTTACACAATGTATTGTCTGCAAGTCATCAGACAACATATAAGTCTCGATATCCCTCACATTTCTTTTTGCCACAGAATTTTTATTCAAGCTGGGCAAATTTCATGCGGCCTGCTAGAACAGTAACAACAAATTCATTAATGTCAAACATCAAAGTTAACGAATAGTGACAAGACTGGAAATCTGAGTTTTTCAATTACCATTGCTACGCACGGAAAAGGGAGAAGGCATGTATATATAGCAGGATGAAAATACTATGAAAGAAAACACCCTGTCCAACTGACATTTTATGGGCAGGAATGACAGGATTGTGAATCGTGTTACCGGAACGGGAAATTGATACGTGGAACCCAAGAACTACAACAGAATACAGACAACTCGAGGTTTGGACATATGTGATACTTTTCATCAAGATGCATGAGTATATTGAAAAAAGATAGGAGGATCAGGTCGGGTTGAAAGAAAAAATCTTATCAGTGGCTAGTTTCGTATTTCTGTCCTATGCAAATGTTTTTTTTTGTTTGTTTGTTTTTTGTTTTTTGTTTTAACGAACGTATGTATATACTGTCTCTCATACTCAAATACTATTCCCATTTAATTGTCGATTTTTGCACTTTGATCAGAGGAGATGAATCTGAGTTTGTTTGTTTTTTGGGGGGTGGGGGTTAATCTTGTAAGACAAGAAAAGGCTTGAAAATCGTCCGATCGTTGTGTGCATGGTGTCTTGCTATGACATTAGAGGCAGAAATGAACTTTTTTTCGTATTTGCGCTTCGGTCTAGTGTCTCCGAACATGTACTTGCCCTGATTTGTATCCACTAGCCAATAACATAAAGTCATATTTTTACGATAGCCTTATTGTTCTATTCCATGTGCCCCGTGGGACCAGTCTGATAAAAGGCAGCGCCAGTCTCACCATATATTCATCATAGCCTATGAAACATGCAGTCTTTCCACTCATCCAAAAGACAAACTGAAAAATCTGTGATACGATGATGAACTTTACTCCTATTTTTTCCGACTAAAAACCAATTATTTTAAGATGGAGTTCTCCAGGTTGTGCATAATATTCCACAATCTGAATTAAATCAAAATAAATACATTGTCTCGATATTTTACCAAATAAAACTTTTACACAAGAAAGGGAAACATTCATTTCAGACTCACTAATGTCATACTCTCGTTGGTTGTACTAAAATAAAAATTTCATTTAAAGGCCATGATGGATGCTTTTTCACACGAGAGATTAAGATTCTCAAAAAAAAAAAAAAAAAAAAAAAAAAATGCATGTTCCATGGAAAAGAAAAAGTTGGCCAATCACTGGATTCGTGGTTCCGTCTCAGACATATCACATTCATAATGATAAAAATGGAAACAACTGCATTGAAAATTCAAACAAAGCTTATCTTTGTAAAAAGTCAGACTAGCTGCTAAATATAAAGATACCACGCCGCACTCTTCAGAAATACATACTAGTCGGCCGAGGAGTATAGTATTTTTCAGCTCATGTATACCAGCCGAGGTTTTTTGTTCAATAGCTCCGGGCTGGCGCGGAGACTGCTGCACAGACTGCTGTTCAGTGGTTTGAAGACACTGTTATGAAAGTCAATCCAATGAATATTTCATCTACATTACGTAGACAGCCTGTTGAACAAATAAGTGTATTAAGACGTGTATTTGTCATATGAAGTCAAAAGGAAAATGTCACTATAAACTTAATGTCTTTGACTTTATACTGTAGGCCTATCCAACTTCGTCTACTGCCCTCTCGTCTAGCGTTTATGCAGACCAGCTGAAGCAAAGAAAATGGAAAAGTTACAAGAAAGAGCTCTCCGTTTAATTTTCAGCGATCATGATAAATTTCATACTCAAATATTTACAACGAGCTGGCAAACCATAGCTGCTATATAAGTCGATTAGGAAAGTTAGACCGTATCTGTTGACGTTTACAAAAATCCTCACTCACTTTAGCCCGATATGCCTGTGTATTGAAAACATGTTTAAACGAAGCGAACTTCCCTATAATCTAAGATATAATGACAAAGTTGAGCAGCCTATACTTACACCGTTTATGGGGGAAAGGGTAATTCGTGACTCATAATTGACCGCTTTAACTTTTGTGAACTGTGATTTTAGACAATCTATATTTGCGTGGCATGAACGAACTTCTTGTCGTGAAACGTGAATCACCTTTTCTAGAAAAACCCGAACACTGTGTTATTTGCCTTTAAAATCATCGTGAAATAAAAAAGTCAAATTTTGACTCGTGAATCTTGAAACTATTCCTGAATCTTGATTTGTAAAAGCACCATTTTTTTTCTCCTTGATCTGTGACCAAGACCCTCCCCCGCCCCCCCCCCGCCCCCCCATATTATAGGCCTGCTGGTCTAACTCAATACGCTACGCTATCAAGGGCTTGCTTATAGCCACCATGACGAAGAGATTACATAGGCCTACATGCTAACTATTTTTTCGCGACCATCGCAAGTAGAATTTTCAAAATGAAGTTTTTGCATCAAAAGCCAGTGATTGTCAAGCGCGCCATTCATTAAAAAATATAATCTTCCCAATTTTAGTTAAATTTTTGAAGACAAAATTGGAAAGTTCGCATTCAGGTCATCCCTTGCTTGATTACACCTGTCACAACGTGAAGTATAAATGTACTTCATCTACAATTTGATGATTGTAAAACTGTAAAGAAATTATGTCATTTGGATTAGCTTGGGTAGGCCTATAAAGACCAGTCTCTATATTAAATCATGCACACTTATTCGTTGCCTGCTTTATAGCCCCCACCCCCTTATAGCGGACTCTCTGCCAGTTTTGGATTCTGGCTGGTGTTCTGGTATAGTTCCAGTCAAGTGGCCTATGTCTGCTAAGCAACGAAAAAGCAGGCAAACTTATTCGTAGTTTTGTAACTTTTTTTACGTTTGTCAAGGCGCAGACCTAATTTCGAGTTCAGATACCCAGCAAGTTTACGAAGAGGTTTTGACGTTACACTTACAGTATGTTCGTAATTTATTGACACACCTGTCTTAATCCTGTATATATTTTAGTCAGCAAGGTTCATAATTACAACGATCACTTTCTAACATTATTTCTGTATGTTTACTATTTTTGACCCACCCATGTTATTCCAACAACTGAACATGCTAAAATGAGATTTTCCCCCATTCCACCTGCTGCAACCAACAAGCCCCCCTCCCGCCCCGCCTACCCCCACCCCCACTTTCCCCAAGGACTACTGAGTTGCAACATTGTATAATTTTCTTTCAGACAGTCAAAAACAAGACAGTCTTGGTCCCTGCTGTGCATGTGACGATCACCATAAAATGAATTACTTCATTTGACTACACCATACACATGATAGGCCCTGCACGGTAATCTGTCAACGCAACAAAACAAGATATAATGCAATACACACAACACAATCCAATACAATTGAGTACAATACAAAACACATCAATAACAACACATTAAAAGCTGGAGAGTAAAGTGCCACCTGCCTGCTTCGGGAGATGGGGGTTTAGTGAAGGGAGCCCCCAGCAAAGACCAGAGTTGGGGGGGGGGAGGATAAGGTGAAGCTGGTTTACCTCCACGAGGAGGGGACGCCAGCCACTATTAGAAAAAACAAAACAAAAACAAAACAAAAATAAACAAAAAAAAAAAAAAAAAAAAAAAAAAAAACAAAGAAAAAACAAAAAACAAAAAACAAAAAAAACAAATAGGCTCCGAAACATGTTCTGAGTAGTTACCCTCTGAAGACTCTTTAATTTATTTGGGCTAATACAGCCTATGTCAAAATTCTACAGAGGAACGTGTGCAATATGGACAATAGTACTTCCATATGTATATACGTTAGACAGTGACAGATTAGCTTGTGGAGAGCAAAGAGTTCACACTGTGGAATAGGGTAATGACTACTAGGAAGTGGTTCTGGCCAAAAAGACACAAATACAAACAAACAAAAAAGACAACAAAAAACCCTCGAAGATTAATACCATTTAGGAAATGAAACAGCTGAAGATAGAAAGTTGCCCCATCGGAAACCAGATCAGGAAATAAAGTTGCCCGCCACGAATGAAAGTTGTCCGGGGCACCTAGACACCCGCTAATTTCGAACCCAACCAAGTCATGTTATTTAATCATAAAAATAAACCTAACATGATCATTGAGGGCAGCAGCTGCGAATGAGAGAAAAACATATTGAATTTTTTGCGCAAGATTTTGCCTAGGGTAAAATTAATGATATTTTGTACAAGACATTATGAAATGGTATTCATCTTCGATTTTTTTAAAGGGAGCACAGAGTTGTTGATTTGCAGGAACAACAATAACAACAGCAACACTACTACTACTACTACTACTACTACTACTACTACTACTACTACTACTACTACTACTACTACTACTGTGGCTCTCCGCTTCTGTGCCAAGTTCCCTCATACACCCTATCCCCACCTCTAAGGCTCAGGCATTTCCCATGGGGGACCCCATGTGAGCCCTTATAAGGGCTACCACCATTCCCTCTCCTCGGGCTGCACTCTGAAATTCTAATTTACCCTGTCGCTATCAAGCCCTATCAGTTCATTTCTTTTCCCCAGCACCCTGCCAGGTAGTCCTGTACACTTTTAGTACCTTTCCTGCCTCCCAGAAAGCCACCCTTCAAACCTAAAACCCATGTTACACGTACCTTTTCCTCTTAAAAACGGAACCTCTTCTAGACTTCTAGCTAATGTTCAGGTTTTTGCACTGGAAAACCGACTTTAAATAAAGCTTACTTGAACTTGAACTTGAGACCTTTGTTACAATAATCTTCCCTGTGCCACTTTCTGAAAAATTCCACTCTCATCTCTCTATATGCATCACACCACAACAGCCAATGATCCACTGTCTCACCTGCTTCTTGTCTACATACCTTACATTTACCATTACTACAATGTATTTACAGAGAGCACACAGTCGTTTGTTTGCAGGAACAATGGATCGGACCATAGAGCTACCACAACTTAAGTATCTCTATGATCGGATCAAGGAAGTGGGCCTACTCATTTGCTGTGGCCGATTCCGGGCATTATCTATCTATCTATCTATCTATCTATCTATCTATCTATCTATCTATCTATCTATCTATCTATCTATCTATCTATCTATCTATCTATCTATCTATCTATCTATCTATCTATCTATCTATCTATCTATCTATCTATCTATCTATCTATCTATCTATCTATCTATCTATCTATCTATCTATCTATCCTACAGAAAGGAGCATGAATGAATGTGTGCCGCTGGGTCAAGAAATTAGGGTAGGTTGTGATAAAGTAGGACATCAGGTAAAGTGGGGCTTTAACTTTGTTTTGGGACTGTTTTCGTCCCAATGATTTTATTTGACAGTCCCTGGTAAAAAAAAAAAAAAACAACTCAACCCAATAAAAACGGCAGTACCTACACTTTTCTGTTTCTATTTAGTCTTAACCATTTTGTTAGCTGGAAGAACAATGGGGTTGTGCAAAAACGAGGCTTAAAAGCAAGATAAGCCGTTATTTCAAGTGCTTAAAAAGCATAAACATTTTCCTTAAGCATTTCATCCTATATAACGAAACAGAGACGTTTCTAACATCACTTTAATTTGTGTGTGAAGTTGGAAAGTGTCATTTAATAATATCAACATTTTACATCATGGTTCTTCGCTACCTATAATCACGTGACATGGTATGTCCCACTTTACCCGATACAGCTTTAAATATTAAGTGGGACAGTGTATTTCAGGTAAAGTGGGACAAACGCATTCTTGCTCCAGCCTTAAAATTTCCAGCCTGTTATTTATTATATAATGAATTAAATGACACCTTAAATAGCTGCAGTAACTACATTTACTTCAGAAAAAGATTGTGCAAAGAAAGTTTCCTTGCCTTATATTCCCCTATGACATACAGTGCGTGCCATTGGTTCCAGCTTGATTTGAAGCATAATAACCGAAGCACTTATTCAGGAAACTCATAAAATTTAGCAGAAATTTTGATGTAAATGCATTAAGATTAAGATCTGACTGACCTTGACCTAATTTCAAAGGTCAGCCATGTGTACCCCTTAGTGAAGTTTGTTTTTACACAGTAAATCAACGTGGATTTGAGGAAAGTTAATGAAACTGGTGTGGATTATATATCTTTGTAAGTACATTCGTGCAATAGAACTTGAATAACCATGACCGAATTTTCAAGGTCATGGCGACATTTTTGTTAGTTTGGCCCACTTTACCAGAGCAAAATGTCCCACTTTGTATAAAGTCTAAGTTAAAGTGGGACACCTATTTTATAAATTTAAGTCGCATATATAAGAATGATTTTAAGATATTCAAGGATTGTATCCATGGTGTTAAATAAAGTTGAAGTTTGTCGTGTCTTCTTATCAGAGTGACCGTCGTTGGTACCGTTTAAACAACGACATGCGAGCTAATTTTCCGAAAAGTGTCCCACTTCACCTTAAGTTACCCCCATCATGCTGAGAACAGCTACCTTAAGCACTGTCCAGCAAGTGAAAGTTCCTTTTGTGAACCTGGTATCTTATATTGAAAGAAATTTTAAACATTAATTGATTAAAAAAAAAAAAGTCCCTCCCATAGTGACAAAAAAGGACACTACTTTCTCTTCAAGATAAAACCCAATTACCAGCACGCACACCCGGGACTAATTACTCCCCTTATCAGATAAATTAGCATGAACAAACGCTTAGAGATACATTTAAGATTATAACCAACCCTTGATTCTCCCTCAAATCCAGGGTTGGAGCGAAGTCAATGTTTCAAGCATATAAAATTCAACATGATAGCTTATCATTTAGCTGACGATAGATCCTTATAGTCTAACAATGATCTATATGCTGCAAACCCATGTGTTTCCTACAATGGAGTGAACGGCATTGTACTATTCTATCCATACATTTGTGGAGGGGGGGGGGGGGGGGGCTTTGACATGTTTGATAATGACAATGATACGACGGCAGAATCATGTCCATCAGGCGATAGTGATAGGGGAAGTTCTTTGCGAACTGTCTCCGGCGACACCTCGCGGACACCTCGGGTAAAGTCAATACCGGCAGCACGCCCATGGCGCCCAAACATGTGTTCTTTGCCGCCTCACATCATGTGGATGAAAGACAAGATCCACACGGTCCTCGTCTTGAAAATAACAGCACAATAACCAAGAAGAAGCTACCAAACAACGGGCAGGATTGTACCAGTGTATTGTGTCACGGACTTGTGGGACTGGTGTCCGTTTTTTGCTACTTGAATAGTCTGTTCGGAGACCTGGTGCACGATGATATTATGGCCATCCAAAACAACCGTGATGTGCATGGCTCCACTTTTCTACTTGAAGTCTTTCAGAATGATTTCTGGGGCAAGTCTATGACAGATAGCACAAGTCATAAGTCGTATAGGCCCCTTTGTGTACTGACATTCAGGTAGGTAGTAAAATATGTAATAATGATCACATATGAAGTTTTTACGAAAAAATTGATAAAACTAGTACTACCAGAAATGGCAGAATTTGAAACGGCAGATCATCTTCCAGGAAAAACCGTAAAGAAGCGGGGATGGTTAATAAAATAAATTTTAATGGTGTGGGGATAAGATGTACCATCGACACCTGTGTACCTAGTCAAGAGCCAGATTTATGCCCACCTCAACAGTCAATGTTCACATATAGCGGTATCCACCTCTATAAAATTGATGTGTTCAATGGCTCGTGAGACCGTATCCTGACCGGCGCCACTGAACATTGTCGTCTGCTAGACCATGGCTCATGGCATGGGGCTAAAAAGAGAACAGGAATGCCAACTTTCCCTCATCATCAGGGACAGTCCCTGAAATTAGCAATTTACCGTGTTTGTCCAGCATTGAAAGTGAGTATCCCCATATATTCTTTGTTAAATGCTCTGTCCCTGATAAAGTGATGTTCTCAAATAAATGTCCCTGAAATCACAGTTTGAATGTTGCTATGTTGGCATCTCGACGAGAATGATAACTCCATGACTACACGCAGTCTTGCGTAAGATTTTTAACAAGGTGACCTAGGTGACGCATTGAGATTGTCCCCCCCCCCCCCCCCCCCAGGTAAACTTCCAGGTTGAAATGCTGATGGCACAATAATATAAGCAGGGCTGTCCAATTGGAGCATTGTAGCAAAATTTTGGTACAAAGCAGTTCAAAACTGCTGCATATTTTCTCAACAATAAGTGTTTCTTAATCTTATGTAAAGTGTGAAGAAGTAGCTGGAAAAAATACTACAAATAAAGAAAATTTTGCTTTACTTTGTTAGTTTTATCAGCGCTGTCCAGCTGAAAAGCGAGCTGACTGGCCAGGATAGCCAAGTTCATGGCCGAGTTGCTCCGAGTGCGCAAAGCGTTCAAGGAGTAATTTAGCCATGAATAAGGCTGTCCTGGGCAATTGGATCCTTCACATGGTTTGTTCTATTTTATCCAGTAATTATAGATCTCTAATACCTATCTGTATTCAGTGAATAAGAAATATAGGTGCCTGTTGTAGAATATGTTTGGATAGAATAGGAGACATTCATTTTTAACTACGATCCTGTTCACTTCCTGTGTTGCTGGGGCAACAGACTGATGCTTCCCCCATAATCAGGGCAGATTTGTATCCTGTACTACATAAACATCCACAAATAGCACCTTTTCAACCAAAAGAGAGCCCATTTCTAATCAATTTATGTATCCTTTATGTTTCAAATATATGTTAATACATTTTCTTAAGATTATTCTGTGTTTGTGTTTTTTTATTTTATTGAGAAAGTACTTTTAACCATGCTAAATACACAGATATGCCCTGATGCAGGTGGCTCCCTCTTTTGCTCAATAGGTGTTAGAGTAGGACAGCATTTAAATATGAATACATTCTATTGCTCCAAACTCCTCCATCATGATTCAATGAGCTGAATGGAACTCGAACTCGGGCTTTGACCTTTTACCCTGACCTGATTTCCAGATATGGAATGAAAAATAGTTCTAGGCACTTGCAAGGAGGACTAATGAAAAAGCTCATTTGCAAGGGTAGTGTGGATTTTTAGTAGGTAAGTATGAATAGAAATACTGCCCTGGGTGTATTTTCCTGTTTTATGAGCAAAATTCCAGCTATAATTGCTGGATAAAAATCACAATCATATGATATTATAAGAAAGCATCTTGGAGTTGGTAGGAGTGAATCTTGATGTGTTTGAAATGAAACTGAACTGGTGAATACGTAGATCCAGTTGGTCAATGGGCACGACTGAGGTATTTGAGGTGGTTTCAGATGAAAAATTAACTTCATCAAGTCCATGCCCTTGGCGTCTGAAAGGCAGGCTACAGACAGAATCTGGCCGACATTAGGAAGTAGAGCAAGTACGCATTATACTTCTAGACTGAATAGCGGGTCCCTGTTAGGAGGATTTGTGAGCTACTTTTGTGATGTGACTTGTGTAGTTATTTTTGTCAGTTGTGGGACAAATGAGCAAAAAAAGTTGAAACTTAGAGATTTGCCTTTTTGTCTTTCAGCAAATACATTTAAGCTCTCATCATTTAAATTCTTTAAAACAACTTCCATCTTTAAAGTGAGAAAGTGAAATTAGATCATGTGTCACAGAGTAAAATCTTTCCAGCTATTTCTTCAACATGCTGTCTTTTTGTCAACAACAGTGACATGTCACCTTTAATATTACTGAATACTTTACATGTAATTTTCTAGCTACTAATTGGTTGACGCAGCAGGTAACAATTTTTTCATGTGTTCGGATTGAAAGGAAAAATGCTATCAGCCACCTACCACCAGGCCGCAGCATACGCTGCTACTGATGCATTCTCTTGCTGTATATTTGTTTGGTTGATTCAATGAAATGTGATCAATTTAAAAAACAAAAGAAAAAGTGTTTATTCTATGATCTTCAGTATTGTAAAAGATGTGGTGCACTTCGACCTGGGTAACATGAAGGATTTTGAACCTTTGACTGGGAAAGTCAAACCCAAGCAAAGCCAACGGTTGACATTCGCTACCTTGAGTTCACAATTCTTCATGTAGCCTTGGTCCAAAAGTACCATTTGTATAATTATATCAACATTAAGCAGGCGTGTCTTTGTTGTAAAAGTGTGTGATAATAGAGGAGTATAGATCTAAAGAAATGTGTTTTTCTTTCAATGGCTGAATGACAAGGACTTTAAAAAATTTTTGAATAAAAGTATAGTAGAAAAAGATGTAGCTTGAGCCAGGTCATCCTAGCATCCATGAAGCTCATGATCAGGCATGTAATTTAATAACCTTCAGCTTTGTGCAAAAATGTTTAAGTAGGTCATGGCTGAGCAAAAGTAGGTCATGGACAATTCCCAAAGACAATCAAGATGATATAAAGACATAATATAAAATTTTTGTATCGCTGAGTGTTGTTTTCAAATTTGGTTAGTTGCGTCAAGTAAGATAATGCTATAGTATCATGTAGCAGAGGGCTAGTAATTGCAGTGCACCTGACTGGTGAGCAGCTATCTAGAAAATATGCTGCTGAAGTAAAATGAGACATGACAGGAGTCACTTAACAGGGGTTGAAAAAATGTCAGTCCTTCAGCCCAGAACTGACAGTTTAAATTTGTGGCAGGACTGACAATTAAGACTTTAATACTGGGAAACAGTTAGACACAAGATTGGATCAGATAACAGTCTTAATTGTGAAAGCTTTCATTAGTGTTTAAAAATGCAAGGTTTTCAATTTTGTTAAAATACAGCTGACATAGACATGGAAAATGCCATTTCATTTTAGCTTTAAATGAAAACCACACAAGGTCATGTTTATTGACCAAACGGTAGTGACCCAAGTCTGAAGGACTGACAAGTATCAGAAAGTGTCCGTCCTGTGCACTGATAGAACTTCGGATTTTATTTTAACCCCTTCTTAAGATATTTGTCCCTGTGACACAGGGATAGCATTATTTCATGTATGGATTTTGTCCAAGTATTGGAACTTGACAAAATGAAATTAAAGTCTTGTTGAAAATTTGTCGTGCCATCTACAGAATTACGGAAAATGTGGCCCAAAATATGTTTAAATTTCAATGTTTTGGAAAATAAAAAAGAATACTGGTACAGCTGATGGTGCCAAATGACACAAATGTGCATCATATCTGGAAGTTTGATATTGCATTATATGGATGACCTTGACACACTTTCTTATGGTCAAGGAGGGAATGCATTTCAGGTGTTGACTTTTTCATGTCTGTGTGCCAATACAGACATTGTGATTTTGTTGTTTTTTTTCCTTCTTTCCGCATGCTCTTCATGAGCATCTTTGTGCAACAATTTTCTCAGGTACCACTACACTTAGAAACTCCAAAATTGGTATGATGTCATGCCTTTTACAATGATGGTTGAGTGAATTTAAAATTAAGTAAATTTAGGGGCATTTGATATATGTTGGATATTAATAAGTAGAGATGCCATTCTGACTTCTGTTTCTAGGTTTATCCCGTGGGCCCATCCAATGAACCACAAACAAAACTTGTAGAATATTAACTTGTGCTAATTAGGGACACGTGAAAAGTTTAAATGGTATTGTAGAGATGCCATTCCAACTTCAATTTTTAGGTTTTCGCTGTAAGTGCATGCAGTGAACCACAAACAATAGTGGTAAAAATTTTTATTTATGCTAATTAGGGCCACTTGTAAAGTTTTTATGTTGAATATCTTCAAAGCTTTATAGGTAGAAGTGCCACTCCCAAGTTAATTCATAGGTTTGTGCTGAAGGCACATCTGGTTAACCACAAACAAAAATTGAAGCATTCAAAATTATGGAAGGTTTAAAGGCACACAGACAGATTTGCTTTCAATCAAATATTCTGTTCTAGTTTAAAAAAAAAATGTTAGCTCTATTGACCTAAGGTCGCAGAGCTTATACAATCACTCATGTCTGTCTGTCTGTTTACGTTTGCTAGTGAACATGATACAGTTCACAATTTTCAAGCTACACAGCCCCATACAACTTTCAGGCATACAGGGCTTGACATTAAGGATTTTCTTCTTGTCCCAAGGACACCCATACTTTGGCATAAACTTGTCCCACAGAAATTTTATTTGCCCCAGGACAACCTCAATTTGAAACTTGCTTGTCCCAAATTCATCCTACTTGTCCAGGGCTTCACATTAAGGATTTTGGGAAAAGTTGGAGAGAAAATTTACTTGTCCCCCTAAGAAAGTTACTTGTCCTTCTGAATCTGAAAAGAAATTTACTTGTGCCATTTTTTTGCAGCATAGGCTCTAAATGCCAGATTATCAATTTATTAATGCAAACTATCTGTTGTTTTTGTTTCTAACATATTTATTATTTTTGATACCCCCCCCCCCCCCCCCCGAGGGGTAATACTGGTTTCACCATGTCCATTGGCCTGCCCATCTGCCCGACTGTGGAAAAGCCTTGTCCAGGCCATAACTCCTTTATTACTTCATAGATCTTCCTCCAACTATACATTACTGTTGTTTATTTGAGGTTGTGTCATGAAACAACATTGACCTTGAGGTTTATGGTCAGGGTTCCAGCTGGCATTTGTAGCCAAACCCTTGTCTGGACCATAAGTCCTTCATTAATAATCACATCTTCTTAAAACTTTGTACATGTATGCTTATTCTCCTTCCTCACATGGTGTGTTATGATGCAACTTTTACCTTGAGCTATGTAGGTCAAGGTCACAGTGGCTATTTGTCGGTTGACATTCTTGTGTGGACCCGAAATCTTCCTCCAACTTTTCGTGATTCTTGCTACTTACCAAAGGGTACATGTCATTGTGCGACTGGGTATACTGGTTTCACCATGTTCATCTGTCTGTATGCCCATCTGTGGAAAAGCCTGGTACATTACTGTTGTTTGTCACTTCAGGTTGTGTCATGAAACAACAGGTCAAGGTCACAGCTGGCATCTGTGATGATACCTAGGTCACTATGTCAAGCATTTGGGCCACACTTTCATCAAAGCTAGTCATCATCTTAGAGAGGATGTTGCCAGTCACCATACTAGAAAGGATGAACAATCACCCCACTAGAAAGGATGAAATTCTTCTGTTGATTACCTTTGATCTGCAATAAACATGTATTGAGTAAATGTTGTACCAACACATACATATAATATCTTGTATTTATATAGGAAGTAAGGTTTCCTTGTGCTATTGAGGATAGTTATAACAGATCCATCATGGAAGTCAACAGAGTGAAGAAAGAGAGCCTATTCAATGTTCCTACTCCTGTGACTCGTGTAGCCTCTCTGCAAACACTCTTCAAAGTGCTTATCCATACTGTTCGGTCAATTCTTGCACATGTCCACTGTATACGGAAACCAAATCTTAGTACATGTACTTCAGCACATATATAATGTGCTTCCAGGAATCCTGGTTTTAAAAAAAAAAAAAAAAAACACACAGGACACAACACAGTTTCTTCAGCACAACTGTCTTTGATATGATGGCTGCACAAATGCTTTGAACAGAAGGGTCTGCATTGTTTCAATATACAGCAACCCCTGAATACCTACACATGATCCTTATGGGCCTGCTGGTTATAGTTACTGGTGATTTCAATGCCGATCTTCTCAAACAGCAAACATCATCCCAGGAGCCTTTGCAGCTCTTCAGATGTCATGGATTAATACAACATATTCCGACTCCAACTCACAGGAAAGGGGGACTACTGGATCATATACTTATGAAATTGTGTGAGATGCACTGGATGTTATTTCGACCTACTATAGTGACCACTTCCCTTTGTACTCAACAGTACCTTTCAAAACTTTGAAATGGATTCAGTTCTAGTGACTATGGAAAAAAAGGGAAAGTAAGCATTAAAGATTACATTGAAGGCCAGTAAGGTGTGATTTGAGATTGCAGATTAAATTAATTGTGAATTGTCATTGCAGTTTTATACCTGGTAAAATGTATTAAAACAAAACATGATGGCAACATGTCGTCACTTAATCAAGTTAATGACTCTTCTCAAATAAATTGATCATATGCTGGATTTTGACCTGCACCTTCACCCAAAAGCATCTTATGAAACAAAGCTAGGTCACTCAGTTGGCCACCATATGTAGATATCCATGACAGTAGAGTTTTAATTTTCCTTCATTTGTGATTTTTTATGAATTTTACTGAGTCATTGTCCCTTCTTTCCTTTCTGTTTCATCACATACCCTTTTGTAAGAGGCAATGATGACATACCCTTTGGTAAGAAGAAATAATCATGTAAAGCTGGGTCCATAAGAGAAACCTTGCAAGCAAGATTTCTCAAAATTCACCAGCGACATGAAACTGCCAATCCGGTGGTCTCCATGCAGAGACTAATGAATATCCGAGTGGAGGGTATCCAGTCTTGTAGGTGAGGACTGTTCTAGTTCAGTTTTATTTATTTGCTGTTCTTTCATGGTATTTTTCTGAGTACACATCTGTAATATGTGAAAGAAATTTACAATAACAGCCTGATGAGGAAATGTTCCGTCAGATTAGACCCACAAAAGATGTTTTGGTTATACATGTATTCCAAACAAATTTAAACAGTGCTTATATTTAAAATGGGGTTTTTGAATAATTTTATCTTGTGAAGTGTTGGTTTTTGTGATGCTTATGGTAGGCCTGATTTTATTCACAGACGTATCAAAGATAATCTGCACCTGTCTTTCATTGAAATATCTTGTTCAACTGTCTTGATCCCCTCTGCCCAAGCTACTAAATTCCCCCAACAGTTTTTTTTGTTATTGTACTTCATTAATTAATGAATTTATTTCACATAGCATGAATGTATGTGGTGCTTGTCAAGACTAATTGATTAGTGTGCCATCTTTCCTTCTAGTGTCACTTTGAGGAATCACTGATAATGCCATGTGCTTCAAGCTGTGAATGTAAGCAGATTGTAACCACACTGTTAAAGCTCAAGCATTATACATTGGAAAGGCTTTAGTGAAAATATGCTCACTGAACATGCAAAATGGAGTGCTGTATAAGTAAAGCAAAAATTTGAAGGTTTTGAGACATCATTTTGTGAAAACCCCTATTATCACCCATTGAGATTTTTTCTTTGTTGAGTTTTGATAATAAAATCATTGTTTATTTTATGTATTGAAGTTTCTTTCTTGTTGTTTGAGTTTGGAAGATATTTTATCACTCAGCATAGTTGTTTTCAAGATAAAATGTATCATTTGAAATCCTAGAAGTGCCAAGTAATTTGGTTGTCCACTGGGAATTACTGGTTGTCCGTTCAGGCTTGTAATCTTTAATTTCACTTGTCCTGTGTGGAATTTCACTTGTCCCAGACAATCTGGCTTGCCCTAATGTTGAGCTATGGGTATATCTAGTGGACAAAAATTTAAGTTTAGTTCAATACTGGTGGTGCCACCTATAACATTATGCAATATATTGGTCAAAATGTGAAACTCCTGTGACCACACTACCATCCTTAAAATTCCCCATTCGAAGGGGGCATAATTTTTTTAGATAAGACTTTGATAGTGCCCAGGTATCTACTCCAGTATAAGGGCTATATAAAGTATGAAGGTAGTTGACCTTGACCCTATTTCCAAGGTCACAGAGGTACTGTAGTAAGTTTTGGTTTCTGCGCAATAACTAGAAAAGTTTTTTTTATGATAGGACATGTATATTGCACAGGATTATAGTCCTTATCAAAGGCTAGGTCTAGTTCAAAGATGGGTGACCTTGACCAAAATTCAAAGGTCACTAGATCACTTTCATGAACTTGGTTTATGCATTGTAACCCATAGTTCAATGTATGACTTCAATGTTGCACACATGTGGTAATAGTCCTCAATTAAGGCTTGGTCAGCTTAGAAGATGGATGACCTTGACCAAATTCTCAAAGTTGAACCAGGTTGGTCAGTGAGTCAGTAGACAGACTGTGGTTCCGCACCATAACTCAATAAGTTTTTAAGGTAGGCCTTTGATGGTGCTGAGGTGTATACTCCTATATAAGGACTAGGTGAAGTATAAAGATGGTTGACCTTGATCCTATTTCCAAGGTCACAAATGTACTATAGTAAGTTTTGGTTTTTGCACGATAACTAGAAAAGTTTTTATGATAGGACCTACATATTGCACAGGATACTAGTCCTTGTGCAGGGCCAAGTCAAATTCGAAGATGGATGACCTTGACATAACTTCGAAGGTCACAAGGTCACAAGGTCACTTTAGCGAACTTGGTTTCTGCATCATAACTCAGAATTTAAGTAATGACTTCAATATTGCACGCACGTGATAATAGTCCTTAAATAGGGCTTTGTCAGCTTAGAAGTTGGATGACCTTGACCATATTCCTAAGGTTTCCACCTAGAATTCTATAATTGAACTTGGTTAGGCTCAATTTGGCTACATGTGGGTAGCCAGTGGCCCCCGAAAATTTGCCCTGGCTACTAATATTTTTCAAATACTTGGTTGTGGCTACTAAATTTTAAACAATTTCAGTTAGGAGCCAATTATACACACTTGATTCTGGCTCCTCAATTTTTTTCCTAACTTTTGGGCCTGTAGTTCTGCATAACTGAAGGTGTTTTTGACCTGAGGCTTTCATTTTACACAGGAATATAGCCTTCTATAAGAGCTAGGTCATCTTTTGAAATGGGTGCCTTTAAAAGCAATTCCCAAGGTCACAGAGCCACACTACTGAATTTGGTTTCTGCTTAATAATGCAGATTTTTTTTAGGGAGAGCTTTTACTTTGTAGATGTTTATAGTCTTCTGTTAGGACTAAAGCAGCTTTGAAGAATGGCTACCTAGACCTAGTTTCCAAGGTCACAAGGCCACTTTAGTGAATTTGGTTTCTGCATCCACTTCCCAAGGTCACTAGTGCCCCATTTAGTACTAATGAGGGCAAACATTAATGACAGTAGGGGAACATCTATGTTGTACAAACACGTCTTGTTTTTGATAGATCTTCATGGAATTAAGTGGGATTGTAGAGAGATCAAAATTGCAGCTGCATATAGTGGTGCCACATTTATTTGATGGAAATTATGAGCTAAAATGTATTGAAAAGATGAAAAATTCCATATCTCGAAAATAATTGAGTTACACATGCCAAATTTGTAGTATATATAAATCATGTCCAGTCCTAATATGTTATATAATATTGGTGACCTTGACCTATTTTTCTCAGGCCACCAGGCCTGTAAAGGTGAAAGAGATTGCTTTAATGTGACAGGGTGTAGCTTAGACATCAATGGCAAAGAGAATTGAGCCTCCAAATCAAAATTGCACTAGAGTACATTGTACATAAAAGTCTACTTGGTGATGTGCTTTATGGGTCATTGGGAGCAAATGATTATGGACTTGGTTGCTTGTCTAAGCTAATTGTTTTTCTTCAATAACTTGAAAGGTTATTACTCAATGTGAACAAATACACCATGTGTGGAAAGCTGGACACGGGGTGCACATTTGGAATGTAACAATTTTTGAATCTGAGTTGAAAGTAAAGGTTAAGGTGGCGGCACCGTTACGAGCGCGTAACACAGACTCGCGACTTTGACCTGATGCAACTTGCCTATTTTTCTTATGTTACCAGCAAAACTATATATTTTCGATATCTCACAGATGTTAGCATTATCAGGAATCATATTTGAATGTCATGAAATTAATTTTGATGCTGTTTGGAGCCGTTTTGTGAATGGGTATGAAATCACACATTTTGCAAGGATTTCTGATAAAGTATTATTTTATTCTGAGTGACAACTATCGAAAATTAAACTATAGACCAATACGCAGGAACCGTATCTTGCTTTTGACAAAAAATATGATAGGAAAAAAAATGTGCAATTTTTAAGTTTGATCCGTAAGACTGTACAGTTTCTTCATTTTTGGGGCCACAAAAGCCACGGAAGGAAGGGTTGGAAAGGTATAAAAAAAATACGTTTCCTAGAGCAGATCCGTATCTTGTCAGAGCCGTTTATTTTGTGAAGATTATCTTGATCCGTTTTCAAGACACGCAGAAAAATTGATCGATTTATGAAAAACTTGCTTTTGAGAAAATGGCGATGAAAGGCATGATTGTCAATCTTGAAGCATTGATAGGCTCTTGCATGAAGAATACTCCCTCCCGCGGCCCAAAGTTTCTAGCACAAACTACAAACATATAGAGGCTCTCATATCTGGCTTTGAAATTTAAAAAATCGGCCTTTTAGTGGCTTAAAAAAGGACTTTTTGTAGTCAAATCCTTCAAAAGCCACCATGCAGTCAGCTTTGTGTGGCTGGTTTCGCACGCGCTGCCCGACACGAAAGGGTACAGTGAGCGGATTAGCGGAGTCACCTGACCTTGACCCAAGCAACAGGTTGTTTAAAAATGGCGACTGCCTAGTGGAGCGGGGAGCGGTCTGACAGTTTGTTCGGTAAAGTGTACTCATCTGGCAGGATTAGCTCACACACTTCTCATCACCTCCGATCAAAGACAAAAATGCCTTTATTACGGCGATGGTTTGGTACTTCGGCCTGCAGTGTTTTGGAAAGCTTTGAGCGAGTAACAGTTAACTTGGAGAATTTTTACGATTGAAGTATCAACGGACGAAGAAGCGGATGAAAGGGAGTGTAAAGCAACTACTGGCAAAGAGGAGAGACAAACAGACTACAGACACAGACGCAGTCAGTTTACAGGCAAATTGTGCAACAGGTAGAAAACTTTTGAGCGATGCGGTCCAGCCCCGGGACGTGGATCAATGCACGGAGGAGGCTGTGTTGTGTGACCCTTTGCCACCCGAGGATGTACACCACCGCCAGCTTATGTTGAATAAAATATTTTCTTGTTGTTTGTCTCATTGATTGTTTTCTTGATTCTTTAGCCAATAAATCATTTTCCAACTAGGATGCATTACATATATATATATATATATATATATATATATATATATATATATATATATATGTAACGACTATATTTTCAGAAACAGTAGCACTAGATTGTGAATTATAAATGACAGGCAAGATTCATTTCTAGATATGTGACAGACCTGTAATGAACAATCAACATTAATCCAGAGAAGTTATTTCATGCAAATAAAGTAAGGGGAGGGGTATATAGATTTCCATATGGCAGACCAAGCTCTGGTTTTTATCTACTACACATAATTACTGTATGTGGCATACACAGAACTTCGTCCGTGTCATGCAATGCATCAGCCGTAGTCCAGTCAAATCTATTTTTCAAAAGCTTCAGTTGGTCTTGTAATGCTACAGTTGAAATAATATAGCCTGGGAAAATAAGGACCTTGCTGCACAATTTGAAAAAATTGAACATAAACTACATCCATATTTATATTTTATTTACATGAAAACTTTATGTAGATGTTCTTATCACTTTGTCGTAAGAAAGGTCCATTGTATTCTAATCCAACTTGACATGAAAACTTTTTTTGTCCATGTTCTTATCGCTTTGTCATGAGAAAAGTTCACTGTATTCTAATCCAACTTGGTAAAAACAGCCCTGCAGAGCTCTGCCATCTCACCCTGTACGCCGACTCACAAATCCATGGCCGTCATATCTACAAAAGAAAATTAATAAAAGTATCAGTCCAGGTAACAATACGGGCCAAACTGACTGTATAACACTTAGTCACACATGTGTTGTAAAAAAAAAAATTCCCTTCGTCATGGGACTCATGCTACTCTCCCGATACGAAGGGGGGGGGGGGTGTACGTGTTCAAAATGATAAGTAAACTGCTGGACATATTTTACCCAAATGTGATGGGGTTTTATGCAATTATCGGAATATCATTTTCCTTGTATTTAGTTGGAAGGGAACTCCTTGCATTTATTTGGAAGGGAACATTTGAAAGTTACTACTCAAACTCCAAGATTTATTCCTATCTTTGCTGATACATGCAAATACTGAAAATCAGAATTAGGTCCTAGAGCATTGTCTGGCTCCGGCTACTTGTTGAATATTGAAATGTTGTATAGTTGCTCCCATGTGCATCCATGGAAAAACTGGGCGAGAAAGTCGGCATGATCCACAACCTTTTGAAAATGTCCATATTCATTATTTGCGAGAGCCAAACAATAGCTGTCAACTGAAAGTAGACGGTGATGAAATAAAAATCTTCTGCGTATGAACTTACATACGTACGTTGACATGGTTGATGTATTAGTTTCAATGGGCAATTACCAGAACGGAAACATTTACGGTAATATGATGGAACAAGGCCTACAGAAATATTACTTTTCATTCTCTGTCATAATATCGACGATCCATGGTCATATCAATGCTGCGCAAAGAACAAACAAATAAATAACAAACACACATATATTTACCCCAGTTGCGAAATCTCGTCTGTAAGTGCCGTCTCTCCCACTGCAACTAACTCGGCTGCTTGACGTTTACGTTGCTGGGCTTTAGTTTCTTTTTTCATTTTAGGCATTTTTCTGAATTTCATTTTTGGATTTTACACCTTCTGTGCTCTTGACTGTACTGTCACTGTGTGAACATGAACGGAGACTGATTGTAAGTTAGTCAGCTAGATCATATATGAATGCCACATTGGCACCACCAAAGTTGAACCAGAGAACCACGGAACTCACAATGTTTCATGTTCAAATGAAATGTGACAATAAATAGGAAACCCATGATGAAATTCAACATAATGAAGGACACCAGTATAATTGTTAAATGTCGCTGAATACGGCAAAGGTTTCCGGGTGTTGCGTATTGGTATACGATCGTAAACCAAGATCAAAGGACTCCGAAGTCAGCATCGTTTATGTTCCATTTGGAGAAATCACGCATCCCGAAGTTCATATCACAAATAGGAACACCCCAAAAACATGAAAGTCATCCAGTTTTACATTGTTGAACAGCCTGTTTACATAACGTTAATCGGTTCTGTAGCCTAATCAGCTCCGTTCAACTTCAGCGTGCCGCCATTGTTCTGGGCGACGGTCGTGTGCCCCTTCCCGTTGCCAGGTATGTGGACGATCGCGGATTGCTGCGAAAACACCGTCGCAAATTACCATATCCAAACAAACAGAAACCAGCACGTGTACTAGACAGCTAAACTTCCAAAAGTTTAAACGCAATTTTCTCATATAAATATTTAATTTTTTAATCTGATTTTTGGTGACAATATACTTCAAGTATTGTGCTTTCAGGAAATGATAAAAACCCATTTTGCGATGCGGGAAAGTTAGGCCCCTACGCCACAACGATGCCGCTAGCTTAATATGGCCACTTGGAACAAAGAGGTCACAATGTGAAAATCTTCCCCATCTCCAGTGTTTGAGTTAGGCCCATATCACTTTTAGGACTTACAAAGTGTATGAAAATCTACATTGATTTTTCATATTGGTGGTGTTACCTACAGTATTATGAAATATAGGGGGTCAAAATGAAAATCTTGTGACCTGTCTAGAATCCTTTATTTTCATGGTTCTTCATAAAATGTAGTGGCATTGTGCAGGAGGTCAAAATCTTGGTTGTATGTGACATCAGTGGCGCCACCTATAATTTGATGAAAATTATGAGTTAAAGTGTCTTGAAAGGTATCAATTCCATATCTTGAAAAATAATTGACTTAGGCATGGCAAAGTTTATAGGATGTATTGATCATGTCCAATGGGTAAAGTTATATAATATCAGTAAGCTTGGCCTGTTTTGCTTATGTCACCAAGCCTGTAAATTTGAAAGAGGTGATTTTGTAATGGCGGGGTATAGCTTGGACATGTATGGCAAGCCTCCAGATCAAAATTGCACTTGAGAACATAGTAACCAAACTCTACATGCTGATGTGCTTTTTTGGTCACCATGACCTAATTGTTATGGATGTTGACCCTTGTCCAAGTTTATTGTTTTTGTGCAATAACTCAAAAATTTATTATCTGATTTGAAAAAACAGACCATGTATGGATAGCTGAATGCATGGCACACATTTTAAATGCAAAAAATGTTTAATCAAAGTTGAAGGTAAAGGTCTTATGGGCAATTGGAATTTAGGGGTCAAAATGTGAAAATCTTATGAAAGTTCTGCCATCACGAATATTGAGTGGATCATTATGAAATTTAGTGAGATTATGGAAGTCAAAATCTCGATTGATGGAGATAATAGTGGCACCACTGATAGTTGAATGGAAATTATGAGCCAAAGTGTATTGAACAAGATGAAATTCAAAACATCAAAAAATAATTAATAATATTCCAAATTGGTAGGTTATATAGATTACTAGTGCTATATACCCTTGAAATTTGCAAGAATAATTAGGAACCTGATACAAAATTAGTCAGGTCATAGAAAAAAAGTTTGTATCACCATAATATGCTAAACCGATATCTAAACTGAGCATTATGAGTGCAGCTTGACCCCTGCTAAGTGGGTCACAGGTCAGTAGGGAAAACTCAGTATACCTGTACATGTAGAAATGTGTCGTGGAGAAATGTAAAACTGAGAAAATGGGTCTTGGTGCGAAAGTTTAGCATACTAAGAGTTTTTAGTGTTTCTTGTGATAGATATATGTCTGTTATTATGATAACTATTATTATTATTTTTCATTAATTTCTGCACATCTCCTTGCCGGAGAAGTCTGAAGGGCCTAACTGTCGACCTGTGAAGACAACAAAGTGAGCAACAATGTGCGACCAAAAAAAATACAAAGCAAAAAAAAGGGAGATATTGGCATGCCCAAGATACATTTTTTGGAATAAAAATAAAAATGAAGTTTTGCTATAATAAAGACAAAAAAACAATTGTTTGGGAAAAAATTGAAAATCGTCAAAATTACAAAGTACATAGTCTTCAAAGTGTTTAGATTGGTAAGAGGGAAAGTACCCCGGGTAAAGTATACTTAACCCTCCTAGAGAAATTCTATGGTCCATCTTAAGTCGGAAAACCATGATCAAATTCATTTTTTGCAGGATTTCTTTCTTTTTAATCTTCATCCAGTATAGTGGAAGAAGTGGCTTTCAGCTAATACTTTAATACACTTTACCTCATAACACCTGATTTTTAACTCTTTTTTTTTCAATTCCGGTACTTATCGGTAAATGCACATTTCCTATTGATTACTATGCAAGTCAGTGGGCATTCTAATGCTAATTCACATGTCCGACTTCTCAGATGAAACTATCCTCCAGATTGACGTCAAAGTTGGCAGCAATGTACCTTGGCAGATTCTCTACCAAGTTTGTTCAAATGGTCACGCTCCACTGATTTGGGATTTTATATGATTTATTTTTTGTTCTTTTTGTGGACAAATCTGAAAAATCTTCTCCAAAACCACTCAGCCAATTGCTTTGATATCAAGCAGTAACACTCCTAGTTCTTAATTTGTTCATCAGGTGACACTGCAGTTTTTCTTTTTTTTTTAATAATTTTTCAAGTTTTTTTTTTTTTTTTGTGTGTGTTTTTGCTATTTTCGACTTCTTTTCCAGAACCATCACTCAGATTAAGCTGAAACTTGGTGGATATGTTCTGTGTGGAAGGGTCACACAAAGTTATTCACTAATTGGTACTGCTGTGAATTTCTGATTTTTAAGGATTTTTTTTTCAATTCAGGTACTTGTATTGTTAAATGCACCTTTCCTTTGTTACTGTATCAGTCAATGGGCATTCAAATGCTAATTCACATTTTCGACTTCTCTGAAACCATCAACCAGATTCACATCAAACTTGGTGACAATGTACCTTGGGTGGATCTCTACCACGTTTGTTCAAATGGTCATGCTCCATTGATTTTTTTCTGATTTTTTTTGTTTTTGTTTTTTTGTTCTCTTTTGGACAAATCTTGTCTGAAACTGCTCATCCAATTGCTTTGATATCACACAGGAGCACTCGTGGGAAAGTTCTTAATTTGTTCACCAGGTGGCACTGCATTAAAAAAATGATTTTTTTGGTGTCATTTTGCTATTTCAACTTCTCCACATTCAGATGTACCTTGGGTGGTCCTTTACCAAATTTGTTCAAATGGTCATGCTCCAGTAATTTTTGGATTTTTTTTTCTTTTCTTTTTTAGCTCAGCTGATAGTCAGCTGAGCTTTTAGGAGGGTAGGCCGTCCGCCGTCCGTCCGTCATCTGTCTGTCCACAATTCACATTTTTGACTTCTTCTCAAAAACCGTCCGCCAGATCCACTTCAAACTTTGTGGGGATGCGCCTTTGGTGGGTTTCTATCAAGTTAGTTCAAATGGTCATGGTCCAGTGATTTTTGGATTTTTTATGGATTTTTTTGTTCATTTTTGGGTGAAATCTTAAAAAATCTTCTTCTCCGAAACCGCTCACCCAATTGCTTTGATATCACACAGGAACACTCCCTGGGACTCCTAGTTCTTAATTTGTTCACCAGGTGGTGCTGCAAGTTCTAATTTTTTATGAATTTTTGTGTGTTCTAGCTATTTTCGACTTCTTCTCCAGAACTGTTCCTTGTAGAAGGGTCAAACAAAGTTGTTCACTATGTGGGAATGCTGCGGATTCCTGATTTTTAACAATTTTTTTCAATTCGGGTACTTATCGGTCAATGCAGCTTTCCTATTGATTACTATGGAAGTGAACGAGCATTCTAATGCTAATTCACATTTTGGACTTCTTCTCCAAAACCGTCATCCAGATTAACTTCAAACTTGGTGGCAATGTACCTTGGGTGGGTTTCTGCCAGGTTTGTTCAAATGATCGCAGTCGAGTGATTTTTTGATGTTTAATGAGTTTTTTGTTCTTTTTTTGGACAAATCTTAAAAAATCTTTTTCTCCGAAAACACTCACCCAATTGCTTTGATATCACACAGGAACACTCCCTGGTACTCCTAGTTCTTAATTTGTGCACCAGGTGGTGCTGCAATTGTTTTCTATTTTTTTTTTATGAATTTTTGTGTGTCATAGCTATTTTCAACTTCTTCTCCAGAACCGTCACTCGGATTAAGCTGAAACATGGTGGCTATGTTCCTTGTGGAAGGGTCAAACAAAGTTGTTCACTATGTGGGAATATTGCAGATTCTTGATTTTTAACGATTTTTTTTTCAATTCGGGTACTTATCGGTCAATGCACCTTTCCTATTGATTACTATAGAAGTCAATGAGCATTCTAATGCTTATTCACATTTTCAATTTCTTCTCTAAAACGGTCGAACAGATTAACTTCAAACTTGGTGGCAATGTACCTTGGGTGGGTTTCTACCAGGTTGTGCAAATGGTCATGCTCCAGTGATTTTTGGGTTTTTTTTATGATTTTTTTCAAGAATCTTAACACAAGTTTTAATAGGAAAGTTTAACATGGGAATTTCTTGTTATAGTTATAACTTAAATAAGGTGGGCCAGATTTACTTCAAACTTGGTGGGGATGTGCCTTGGGTGAATCTCTCTACCAAGTTAGTCCAAATGGTCATGCTCAGTTGATTTTTGGATTTTTTATGAATTTTTTTGTTCTGTTTTGGGGGCAAACCTTGAAAACTCTTCTCCTCTGAAACGCCTCACCCAATTGCTTTGATGTCGTAAATAGACACTCCCAGGGACACCTAGTTCCCAATTTGTTCACCAGGTGCCGCTGCAATTTTTAAAAAATTATTTTATGAATTTTTTGTATGGTTTTCCTATTTTTCACTTGTTCTTAGAACCGTCACTCAGATTAAGCTGAAATGTGATGGATATGTTCTTGTGGAAGGGTCAAACTAAGTTGTTTACTAGGTGGCACTGCTTTGGATTCCTGATTTTTAAGGATTTTCAATTTGGGTACTTGTGGGTCAGTGCAGCTTTCCTATTGATTACTATGTAAGTGAATGGGCATTCTAATGCTAATTCACAGGACAACTGACATGGAATACTCTGTTTACTTGATAACTTGAGATCTGTTTTGAGTTAGTACTGTGATGCTGCACATGTTAATGTTTCTGTATGAAGGTCATGCTTAGACAGTCCATGAATGACCTTGACCCCGTTTCTGGGATCACAGTGCAACATACATGAATTACACTCTTCATTATAATTTGAGAACTACTTGAACCTTGATGTTGCACATGTTAGTGTTCTTGTATAAAGGTAAGACTTACTCAGAACATGGGTGACCTTGATCCTTTCCCAAGTTCATAAAGCTACAAGTGTGATGAATGTCAAGATCAGCTGAGCATGGGCTGTTCACACAGCCCTCTTGTTAAGTTTTAATAGGGAAGTTTAACATGGGGATTTCTTGTAATGGTTTAAGCTTATATAATTTTGGCCAGATTTATGTCGAACATGGTAGGGATGTACCTTTGATAAGTGTCCTGTCCCAAGGATGAATTGGAATTGATGTCATTAATAGATGTTAAAAATACATCAAAGTCATTATTGATATGATAAATTGAGATGGAACTGTACAAATTCTCATATGATATGCATAACTTGGGCAAAACTCATATTTTGTAACATTTTGGATGACCCTTGATCTACAATGTATTTTCAAGGTTATTACATCTTGTGTACATGTACATAAAGCATGACATGAAGGCTCTGGTGGTGCCACAGGCGGGATTAATTGGATCTGATGTACATAATAGGTGTCAAAAACGTGAAATTCATTATTGTGATAATGAATTGAGATAGAACTACAAAATTTATGCAAAATATGTGTTAAGCTAAGGGTCAAATTTTTTAATATTTTGCATGACCTTGACCTGTTGTTCAAGGCCATTAAGCACTTCAGTGGAGAACACTTAATATTTTGAGAAAGAATGCAGCTAATTATAATGATACTATATGTACCACAAATGTGTATAATGTGGAAGTTCAAATTGCACAATGTGGATGACCTTGATATAGTTTCTCAGGGTCACAGAGGGATTGCATTAAAATTTTATCTTTTTGTGATCAGATTTCATGTCAACAGAGCATGAGGCACATGTGCCTCTTGTTTACAAAGTTAAATGGTAATCATGTTAATGGGTAGAATAAGCTGCATAATGACACATTGATCATGTAAAATTGGCTATCAGAAAGTGAATTTGTGTATCTTTTTTGCAACAGATAGTACAGGAAAGTGGGCAAAGGCAGCTGTTATGATAATAGGCCCATTAAGTGAAAGTGACAAACAAGCTGGCACAGAGTGTGAACACAGTGATCAACTGAGCACTGCCTTAAAAAATATATTCTGGCAGGGAATAGAGAAATGCAGGTGTAAAATCTATGTTCTTGGTAGCTGATGTGTACACCTCATGGTGTACGCACAGTAAAGCTGAAGGGACTCCATAAACTGTTTTGACAAAACAACCTACACCACAATAACCAGTGCAGATTACAAGATCAGATTACATTCATAGGTTGGGGTCTTGATCGTCCTTAATTATTCACTGTTTTTGCAGTGAATCTGGGATGCTTCAGCAAAATCAGTGTGCTCGGAATTCATTTTCTTCCTTGTGATTTATACTCATATAGACAAGTTGCTACGGTGACACACAGCTGAATTCAATATGGGATAATTGAAAACTAATGCACACATAACTCTGTCAAATTTAGCTCAATTATCATTTTGTCATTCAGTCATTTAGTGGGATTTTGAACAATGTTACCAAGCAACCACACTACAAAATGACCATGTATGGTCATGTGACCTGAGATAAAGTTGTCCATCATCTTCATTTTGATCACATCAACTTCTTCAATTGTTATATTGGTTTTAAATGGCTATTCCTGACAGATGAATACATCATTTTCCAAATTTGTTGCACTAGCATGCTGTATCACTGAAAATCAGGCTTGCGTTTTTGGCCAACTATGTACTATGACCCTACAAATGGTTAACCAAAGTGAAACATACGAGCATTTTTGTTGGTTTGCTAACAGCATGCTGTACAGTCAATTGTGTCATGAATCTATCATGATAAAGTAAATTTTCTGAAGTTCCACTTTCATCAAAATTGATTTTGACAAACTGTTGGGAGGATGAAAGATCTTTTCAACAAGAAAGGCTTTAACCAAAATGACCAGGTTGCTTTCAAGCAAATGTCTCTAAGTGGTTTACAGGAAATAACCAAAATTATATTATAAGCCAATCACAAGTACCATAAAATCCTCACAAACCACAGATCTGTGTATCTGATGGACAGGATCTAGTGTCATACATGTATGATTGTTACTTGTTCCTATACTCAGACAAGAGCCACGAAAATAATCCCCCCCCCCCCCCATTGACCGATCTCCATGGCACAAAATAGTCTGCCCAGTAGGCCACATGTTTGTCAGTTTACCCATATATGTTTATCTCAGCTGTAAATAAATACTGTGTGTAATAATAAGCAATCACTTAGATTGATTATTGGTAATTCCATCAAATACTGTTGTGTTTACATAATCTGCTGGCTAGAAACAAATCAATAAGCAGCAGTTGTTCCTGAAGTACATCAAATACACAGACATGACTGCCAAACACAAGTTCTCATTGAAATATGTGTTATTTCACCCTAAGATTGGTCTCAATTACTTGTTTTTGTACATGCTTTTGATTTTGTAAAACATTTGTATGTATTCTAAATATTTATATACATTGTTTTTGCATCCATTTCTTCTTTTTTTTTTTACTCTTCAACACTTTGATGTGGATGTGAGAACTCTGGAAGGATTTCACTTAATTTAAACAAACTTGGTAGAATAATATTTCACATGAATATGTAGGTCAAGTTTGAACATGGATGATCTTGACCCAATTGCCAAGGTCCTTGGGCCTTATTTTGTTAAACAGGTGACACTGTGATGGTATTCTTTTTTTTTTTTTTTATAAATCTTTGTATGTTTTATACATTTTCCAAGTCTTCTCCAAAACTGTGCCTCAGACTGTGCTGAAATTTGATGAAAATGTACCTTGTGGAAGGATCAAATAGAATTGTTCACTAGGTGGTGATGCTGCACACCCTGATTTATAATGATATTTTTCGATTTTGGTACTTATCTGATAACTTGAAGTTTTTGAGCTAGAGCTTTCATATTGCACAGGGTTATCATCCTCTGTAAGAGCTGTGGCAGGTTTAAAGGTGGGTGACCTTGACCCAATTCCCAAGGTCACAGAGCCACATTAGTTAATTTGGTGTCCACATGATAACTTGAGAAGCTTCCGGTTTGAGGCTTGTATATTGCACAAGATTATAGTCCCCTGTAAGGCCTAGGTCAGGTGCGAAGATGGGTGACCTTGACACAATTCCCAAGGTCACAGAGCCAAATTAGTGAATTTGATGTCGGCATGATAACTTGAGAAGTTTTCAAGCTATAGGGTTTTCATATTGCACATCATCATAGTTTTCTATCAGGCTAAGGTGAAGTTTTAAATTTGATTGACGTTCACCCAATTTCCAATGTCACGCAGGCACTTATGTGAAATTCAGTGTGGGCACAGTAATTTTTAAACTTTTTATGGGTTTTGATTGTACATGACCAAGAGTCCTCTATGGGGCCACGGTTAAGTTCGGAGATGAGTGACCTTGACCCACTTATCAAGGTCACACAGCCACTTACGTGCTTCTGGATGCTGTATTTTATGTTCAACAATTTAGTACTGTATAAAGCTGTCTTTGAACCGGTATCCAAAGTCAGTTTACCCAATGTCCCAGGTGAGACATATCTCACCTGGGACATTGGGCAAACTGAGCTTACGACCCTAAACTGTCCCGTATTTGTATAGGGTGGTCCCCTCAGTGGTGCAAGCACCTGGGCTAGCACTAGGAGTTTTTACCCTGTAGCCATTTTGGCTAAAGCTGCAAAAGTTCTTTTAACCAAACTTTACTCTGACATGTATAGTTATTTTCGACTCCCACCCCCTAAGGCGTACAAGTAATTGATAGAGCCTGTTCAGTAAATATGCATGTATCATCATCATCATCATCATCATCATCATCAATATCATTTAAGATAAGATGATATTTGAAAAAAAACTTCCCTCAAAAAATTATATCATACAGATATTTGGCAAGTTTTCAATTGATAAAACTTGGACAGGCTATAATTCCTTCAAAATTTTACTGAGCTTAATGAAACTTGATGCACACTTATATCTTGACTTTAAGGTGTGTAATGAAACAAAAGTAGGCCACTACAGTATCTGGGTCTCAATGATAGCTTATTTTTATTGACTACATGTACAGTCATTTCAAAATGAGACCTGAGATTAGCAAGGCAGTAAATGAGGTGAGGGGGGCACAGATCCAGCAATCTCTTATTGCATTTTAATTTTCTAAGAGTTTCTCGAACAATGGCTGCCAACATAAATCTTTACACACTGTATCAGGCTCTGAAACATGTTCTGAGTAGTTACCTGCTGAAAACCCTTTAATTAATTATGGCTAATACAGCTTATGTCAAAATACTACAGAAGAACATGTGCAATGTGGACAATAGTACTTCCATACTTATATAGGTTAGATAGTGACAAATTAGCTTTAATGGATCGTAGAGAGATTACCAACTGCGGAATAGGATAATGACTTCCAGGAAGTGGTTCTTGACAAAAAGACACAAATGCAATATCATTACAATGTATCGTAAAGCAGTTTGTCATGATATACATTGATCATCAATGAATTGTCCCAACCTGAACTTGGCATGCATGGTCAAACACAGGGTTTACTGTGAACTCCAAATTGTGTAGCCTTGGATTCCTGCGGCTTTACACATTGATGAGAAATTTGGACTTCAGAGTTTGTTCATGTCAGGTATATTTTTAGCAAAAGTAGGTGTTTCAAGTTTCAATTTTTGCTGTTTCGGGCAATTCCATTACTCTTTCAGGATTTATTGGTATCAGACAAGTTCATATGGTTTTGAGTCATACAAGCCTTTGTATGATTTGAAGGCTGTCTGTCTAACTGTGTATCTGTTGCTTTCATTATGATAAAGCTTGGCCCAAAAAAATTACATTTGTGTCATAATACATTACTTGTGCACTAAATTTTTTGTATGATCTCTCAAATCGTATCTGCTTCAAAAATTTTATCCCATCAGAAGCCGTTTCTCCATGCATGTTCCTTTTTGACTTGAGGTATTCTGCCTGGGTCCCTGGCTTTGACTAGTACCACTTTTCCTACCCAGGTAAAATGAAAAGTATTGTCATAGACACATGTAAAGTATGATGTGTGGAAAGCGTATGATCCATACATTGAACATACAAGGATTTTTTTGGCTAAAATTGTTGGATAAACTGTAACTTCTGTGATCTGAAATTCAATTATAAGTGATGGATATAAATACTGAAGTACCACCTTAATGGTTCTGCCAAATTCTAAGTTGTTCACACAAACACAATTTTTATGGGTCTAGCTAAAAGTTGTTCAATAATTATTATTTTTTATTTGTGCTTATTTTGAAGTTGAGAAATATCTTAAGTTGAAGCCAGGTGCTGAAACAGTATCTTTTTGTTAAGGCTTTTATGTTCTGCTAAACAAACAATTACAGAGAATTTTTAGCTACATATGTGGGCAGTAATTCTTTGCAAACACTTCAGAATTTAGTTGAACCCATAAGACAGAATTTTGAAATACATACAAATCATTTTTATTTTTTCTTATTTGCTCAGCTGACATGTCAGTCAACTGAGCTTATCTTCTGGTCCTCTGTCCGCCGCCATCCGTCCGTCATCCATCAACAAGTTACATTTTCAACTTGTTCTCAAAAACTGTGTGCTAGATCCACTTCAAACTTGATGGTAAAGTACTTTTAGAGAGTTTTTACCAAATTTGAATAAATGGTCATACTCCAGTGATTTTTGGATTTTTAACTCAGCTGACTTGTCAGTCAGCTGAGCTTATCTTATGGTCCTCCATCCATCGTCCGTTGTCTGTCGACCGACGTCAACAATTCACACTTTCTACTTCTCCAAAACCGTCAGCCAGATTCACTTCAAGCTTGGTGAGAATGTGCCTTGGGTGGGTCTCTACCAGTTTTATTCAAATGGTCATGTGGCAGTGACTTTTGGATTTTTTGTGAATTTTTTTGTTCCTTTTTGGGGCAAATCTTAAAAAATCTTCTTCGAAACTGCTCACCCAATTGCTTTGATATCCCATAGGGACACTCCTTAGGACCCCTAGTTCTGAATTTGTTCACCAGGTGGTGCTTCGATTTTTATAATTTTTTATGCTTTTTTGTGTGCTGTTGCTATTTTGACTTCTCCAGAACCATCACTCAGATTTAACTGAAACTTGATGGATATGTTTCTTGTAAAAGGGTTAAAGTTGTTCACTAGGTGTCACTGCTGTGGATACCTGATTTTTAACGATTTTTTTCAATTCAGGTACTAATTGGTTACTGCACCTTTTCTATTGCTTACTATGCAAGTCAATGGGCATTCTAATGCATTTTAATGGTAATTCGTATTTTGGACATCTCTTAAGAAACTGTCAGTCAGATTCACTTCAAAGAAACTGTCAGTCAGATTCACTTCAAACTTCGTAGCCATGTACCTTGGGTGGGTCTCTAGGAAGTGTGTTCGAATGATCACACTTCAGTGATTTTTGGATTTTTTATGATTTTTTTTTTCAAAAATCTTTTAAAAAGTTTTATTAGGAAAGTTTAACATGGGAATTTCTTGTAATGGTTATAACTGAAATAATTTTAACCAGACTTGTGTCAAACTTTTATAAGTGTCTACCTACTTTGTGCAAATGGTGACGCTCCAGTGATGTTTGGACCTTGACCTCATTCCCAAGGTCATAGGACAACTGACACGAGATTTACTGTTTACTGGATAACTTGAGATCTGTTTTGAGTTAGTACTGTGATGCTGCACATGTTAATGTTTCTGTATGAAGGTCATGCTTAGACAGTCCATGAATGTCCTTGACCTCGTTTCTGGGGTCACAGTGCAACATACATGGATTACACTCTTCATTATAATTTGAAAACTACTTGAACCTTGATGTTGCACAAGTTAGTGTTCTTGTATAAAGGTAAGACTTACTCAGAACATGGGTGACCTTGATCCTTTCCCAAGTTCATAAAGCTACAAGTGTGATGAATGTCAAGATCAGCTGAGCATGGGCTGTTCACACACCCTCTTGTTTATGATTTTTTTTTGGGGGGGGGGTTCTTTTTTGATGCAAAGCTTAAAAAAATCTTCTCCAAAACCGCTTGGCCAATTGCTTTGATGTCACACAGGAACATTCCTAGACACCCGTAGTTCTTAATTTGTTCACCAGGTGGTGCTGCAATTTATAATTTTTTATTATTATGCCCCCCTTCGAAGAAGGTGGGGCATATAGCGTTGCACATGTCTGTCGGTCGGTCGGTCGGTCGGTCGGTACACTGTGGTTTCCGCACAATAACTCAAGAAGTTTTTGAGCTAGGACTTTGATACTGTATAGGTTTATCACTCTAGTCAAAAGCTAGGCGAGGTTCGAAGATGGGTGACCTTGACCTAATTTCCAAGGTCACAGAGGTACCTGAGTTAACTTTGGTTTCCATGCAATAACTGAAGAGGTTTTTAAGCTAGGACTTCTATATTGCACAGGATTCTAGTCCATATTTGGGACTATGTGAAGTTCGAAGATGGATGACCTTGACCTCATTTTAAAGGTCACAGAGCCACTTTACTGAATATGGTTTCTTGCTTTCTGCATGATAACTTATACCTTGGAGCTAGAACTTTTATATGGCACAGCTTTATGGTTCTCTGTAAGGGCTAGGTTGATTTTGAAGATGGGTGACCTTGACCCAGTTTTCAGGGTCACAGAGAGATTTTAGTTAGACTTTGGTTTCCGTACAATAACTCAAGAGGTTTGTAAGCTAGGACTTTTATATTGCACAGGATTATAGTCCATGTTTGGGGCTAGGCGAAGTTTTAAGATAGATGACCTTGACCTCATTTTAAGGGTCACAGAGCCGCTTTACTGAATATGGTTTCATGCTTTCTGCATGATAACTTATACCTTGGAGCTAGAACTTTTATATTGCACAGCATTATGCTTCTCTGTAAGGGCTAGGTTGATTTTGAAGATGGGTGACCTTGACCCAGTTTTCAGGGTCACAGAGAGATTGTAGTTAGACTGTGGTTTCCCCACAATAACTCAAGAAGTTTTTGAGCTAGGACTTTGATACTGTACAGGTGTATCATTCTAATCAAAAGCTAGGCAAAGTTTGAAGATGGGTGACCTTGACCTAATTTCCAAGGTCATAGTGGTACCTGAGTTAACTTTGGTTTCCGCACAATCACTGAAGAGGTTTTAAAGCTAGGACTTTTATATTGCACAGGATAATAGTCCATATTTGGGGCTAGGCGAAGTACGAAGATGGATGACCTTGACCTAATTTCCAAGGTCACAGAGCCACTTTACTGAATATGGGTTGGTACCTGAGTTAACTTAGGTTTCCACATGATAACTGAAGAGGTTTTTAAACTAGGACTTTTATATTCCACTAAATAATTGTCTGTATTCAGGTCTAAGTCAAGTTTGAAGATGGGTGACCTTGACCTGATTTCAAAGGTCACAGAGCCATTTGGTTGAATGCTGTTTCTGCATGATAACTTGCATTTTAGAGGTAGCACTTTTATATTGCACAGCTTTGTGGTTGCCTATAAGGGCTAGTTTGAGTTTGTAGATGGGTGACCTTGACCCAGTTTTGAGGGTAACACACAGACAGTAGACTTCCTTTTTTTGCACAATAACTAAAGAAGGTCAAGTGAAAATGAGTGACCTTGCCATAATTTCCAAGGTCATAAAGCCACTTTGCTGAATATGGTTTCTAAATGATGAATAATTTTTCAGCTATAACTTTTATATTGCCCAGGTTTTTAGTCATTTTTTAAGGGCTAGGTTAAAGTATAAAGATATGTGACATTGATGTATGATCAACCTTCACTAATTTTGTAAGGTCACGAGTGCCCCATCTACCACTATCAATAGGGTAGCAAGGGCAAGGGTAATGAGGGAGGGGGGCATCTATGTTTTATGTTCCATGTGGAAGGGTCAAACAAGGTTGTTCCCTAGGTGGTACTACTGTGCATTCCTGATTTTTAATGATTCTTTTCAGTTTAGGTACTTATCCACAAATGCACCTTTCGTATTGATTGCTACACAAGTCAATGGACATTCTAATGCCAAATAACATTTTCGACTTCTCTGATATCATCAGCCAGATTGACTTCAAGCTTGGTGGCAATGTACCTTGGGTGGGTCTCTCCCAAGTTATTCCAATGGTCATGCTCCAGTGATTTTTGGATTTTTTGTGAATTTTTTATATTTTTTATTTTAATTTTGGTAAAATCTTAAAAACTCTTCTCAGGCTCCAAAACCGCTCGCTCGATTGCTTCGTTATCACACAGGGACACTTCTAGAGGTGCTTAGTTCTTAATTTGTTCAGCACCACCTGATTTTTTTGCAAAATCAAAAAAAAAAAAAAGACTTCTCTGAAACCACTCGGCCAAATGCTTCGAAATTGCATAGGGACACTTCTATGTACCAGGACCTTAATTTGTTCAGGAGGTGGGGGCTCTGATTTTTTTCTTTTGTTTACATGAATTTTTGTTTATTTTTGACATCTACTCCAAATTGTCATTCAGATCATGCTGAAACTTGGTAGAAATGTTCCTTGTGGAAGGGTCAATGAAAGCTGTGCAGTAGGAGGCATTGATCAATCTAGTTTGTTGGTATAGGGTCAGCTGCGGGCATAACTGTCA
The DNA here is from genome assembly GCA_964020975.1 of Hermodice carunculata. Taxonomy (NCBI): domain Eukaryota; kingdom Metazoa; phylum Annelida; class Polychaeta; order Eunicida; family Amphinomidae; genus Hermodice; species Hermodice carunculata. Next base: position 46,732,800 of record OZ026614.1, on the reverse strand, counting down.
CAGTCCACTTGTTTTATTTATTTTTTTTTTAACCCAAGAAGTGATTTTTTAAGGAGAATTATACTCCAATGTTACAGTTTCAGTATATATGGACATCTTTGGGACATGGCCTTTCCAAAAATGTATCCGTTTTATGATGTTTAACCCTCCACCATGTAGGCCTGGGGGTGGGGGGGGGGGTGCATTGCCATTGCCTGCCTCTGTGTGTAAATCCCTGCATCCATCCGTGTGTGCCTTCGTCTGTGAATTTCAGATGAACCAGATAAGCTGGGAGTATGAAACATTTTTGGTTGATCACGCTTTTTGAAGTTTATGCCAAGTTCAAAGGACAATGACCTTGACCCAATTTTAAGGTGACCTAGGTCAATTCTCTGAATTTCTTGCACGTGATGTCAGGGAACCAGAATTGATAGGATCATGAAATATTTACACATAATCACCCTTATAAGGCTCTTCATCAAGTTTGAATGACAATGACCTTGACCTAATAATTGTACGTGAGATCTTAAGAACTGGATAAGATATAGGATCATAAGACTTTAATAGTTATCACCCTTGTAAGAGTGTAGCTCAGGTTTTAAGTACAGTGACCTTTGCCTGATTTCAAGGTCACCAGGCAGATCCAATCCATTTAAAAAAAAAAAAAAAAGGAATATCAGAAGAACCAGATAAGCCAGAGTCACAAAATTTTTACAGTTGATCTCCCTTTCAAAAGGTAAATTCAGGTTTGAAGGAAAATGACCTTGACTCAATTTTAATGTCACCTGGATCAATTTACTGTGAAATTTTTGCGCAAGATATCAGGAGAACTAGATGTGCTGGGATCAAGAAACTTTCATAGTTTATACACCTTTGATAGGGTCTGCTTCAATTTGGGAGGATAGTGACCTTGACCTGATTTCAAAGTCACTAGACATTTTGCATGCATGGGTCCTGGTGTGTCTTTCTCATTGCTTGCGCATGACATCTGAAGGTTTGAACATTTTATGGTCATTCTCTGATTTTTTTTTGCAGTTTTGTCTCATGATTAGATGCGTTTGAATGATGAACTTTGTTTTACTGTATTATGGCACCAAAGATAAACAGAAATTACCTGGAAATATTTGATTGCATGCTATATACATATACCACTCAAGTGTTTCCAGCTTTCTTAGTATATAGTTTTTATTTCTTTGCATAGTGTATAGTTTTGAATTTTTTGCATGAGATTTGGCTTTCTGAATTATTTGCATGGAATTTATCAACTTTTTCACCATCTCCCATGAAAATATAGCATGCAAAAGATGAAAATATACTTCCCTCAGCCGATGTAGGGCCGGGGGCTAATTGCTATCACCTACATCTGTGTGTGAATCTGTCTGTCCATCAATGGAGATGAAATAAAGGGAAATTGCAAAAACATATATTCCAAACAACTTATATTAAATCTGGAAAATGAAAGTGATACAAATGCTACTTTCCTTGATCGGATATAGAAATAAAAAACAACCAGTATGTAACAAAAATATTTGACAAGAGAGACCAGTTCAAATTTGATATTATCTCCTACCCTGATCTGACAGGAAACATTCCAGAGAAACAAGCATAATATGGAGTATGTATTGACCAAGTGATACGTATTGCTAGAAACACCACACTTTTTAGCGATTTTGTAATATAGAGTCCGAACTTTGTTGCAAAAACTACAATACAAAGGTTATAAAAAACAACAACTACACAAAACTCTGTTGAAATATTTCCAGAGATATGACCAAATACCTAATAATACAACACTAACTCAAGAACATTAGTTAAACTGTGTCAAGATGGAGCTTGAAATGACAAAGTGTATAGATTGCAGGGCAAGGATTTCGGTGAGAATCCATTCTCGTAAAGATGCTCATAAACTTGTCTTTCTTTAAAAAGAAAACTAATTGACAAAAATCCAAATAGATTCTAGCAAAATTTTGCAAAATTCTGGCCCTGGAGTGGTAAGAGGGAAAGTGCCCAGGGTGAAGTATACTTAACCCACCTAGAGAATTTTCTCTAGTCCGTCTTAAGTCGGAAGACCATGATCATACTCACCTTTGCAGGATTTTTTTTTTTTTTTAATCTTCATCCAGTAGAGTGGATTGGAAGAGGTGGCTTCCAGCTAATAACTTGGAACATTTTACCTCACAACACCTCTAGTCAACTTTATGGTGCTAAAAATTGTATTACTATTTACCTGTTTATACCATTGTCGTTATGGTGGAATAGTGTATGAAGCTTGTAAGTTTCATAGGAGACATCTGTGTGTCCCTTGTTCTTGTGGGCTACCAAGGGGTTTAATAAAGGCGTAAGCCATTATGTTTCATCAAGATTTTGAGTTTATCAGGCCACACAAATAACATATACAACTGATTCTTCTGGGGCATAATTCAAGGATGTTAAAAACTTCTTACCAAGTATGATGCCATTCAGTGTGATAGCTAGCATCTGGTGTAATATGTACCCTTCTCATTTTGTCCTTTGAATGTGAAACTTTTAGTTCATAGTGTTTCAGGTAGGAGGCCTAGTATACAGGTGGCGATATTGTATGTGGACAGGGTAAATGTGAATGGGGAAACATGAGAAAGTTGCCTTTGGCATCATGAAGCAGATTTATGGTGTTAGCCAGAGTTTGAAATCTGGGTGTCCAAAATGCTAAATTTATCCAGATTTCATAATTTTAGGATGTCCACCTCCTATTCTTTCCATTATAAAAAATTATTGAATTCGAGGTGTTCAAATTTGAACTGGGTGTGTCCAAAAGGACACATGGACACCCCTGTGGCTGACACTATGGGTAGAATGTTGATTGACACTGGCATCCAGTCAGCAAATGTTGTCTAGTACAGCATGTTGTTAAAGATGCACTGCATTAAAACTCTTTGTATGCATGCCTGAATGGAGGAATATGATGCACTTTATTACACCAGCACATTGGGATTTTAATGGAAATATTTGATGATTGTGGCTCCCCTAATATGACAAAAGTGTGGATAATTGAGAGAAAGATATGGCAAGTGACAGCAACATGCGGTAGTCCCTATCCAAAATTGAACCTTTTAAGGGTAAATGAGTTTATGTACACAACATAATTAGATCACTGATGGTGATGCAGATTTTATGCATGATTGCACCTCAAAGGATTGATTATTAATCAATGTGAATTGTTTAAGTTCTTTTCAGATGTGTTCCTCATTTTCATGGTGCTTTATGTTAGTCTCTATAGACCATAGAGCCTGAAGATAAGGATTTTGTGTGCCTTTTGTTCTGTGAAAGGTCTCTACTGGCAGGAGTGTTCTTCTGGAAAAAGGCTTGTCATCTGGCATGGACAGATAAACGTAAAACTCCGTAATTTTTCATTGTGTAAATAGTTTAAAAATTTAACAGAAGTACTGTTCATCTTGGGGACTGCGTGTGCGTGTATTGTCTTCACAGATATTAAGCGTACAGATAAATCTCTTGTCATGTTTATTCATTCAATATTGTCAATCAATGTGTGAAAGCATGAAGATAAGCTATATTGCTATTCAGGCAGTTGAAAAAATTAAGTGGAACTCCATGAATTTGGTAATAAAATTGTTAAACAGTGCTGTTTTAACACTTTTTTCACCATATACATGCTCATGTATGTTATTTCACATTCAAGAATTCATAAATCCAGTCAAAACACCATAGTTCATAAGATGTTACACTAATTAATAATTTGTGAAAAGGGAGTTGAATGTGTAGCAGATAGCGAGTCCAATGGAGGAGTAACCACATATGGTATAATATAGTGCTAAACACTCATATACTCAACTATAAAGTTCAGTATGTGTTCTTAAACTTAGCTGGATATTAGTCACGGGACAGTGCCATGCATGTGCACAAGCTGCATTGCTATTTAAACCACCCTTCTACCAGCCAAACATAATTCTGTGACAGGTGACCTTACGGTAGCCAGGCCACTTTACTATATATAGAATATGTAATTGCACATGTCTGAAAATAATATAATATCTTGAAATAAAAAAGATGTCTTAAATACCAATTATGGATATGTCATATTTGTAGTAATTCAAAGATATTTTGTATTCCATTAGATATCTTTTAATAGTTGTTTTTAGAATATCAGTAATTCCATGAAAGATAAGTATAATTCTATTTAAGGTGGCTTGATACATTAAAGATATTTTTATTCACTTCAAGATCTCAAATTTCATAAAGATATCTTTAAGCAATTAAAAGGTATCTTTTAGAATTTAGGATAACTTAAATAAAGCACACTTGTTTCACTGTACCACAGTGACATTGAGAATTTTCTGTTGTAACAAAATAGTAACTGCTTCCTTGACTGTTGAGCCCATTAGAAAGTGCCATTATTTCTCATTATAATATTATTTATTAGGGTTGAGATTGTTCTTGCAATTCATATTAATTAAGGCAGCCTGTAGCAACAATATTATGTACTCTGTTCAATTATTCTCCACTGGACTTTGTTCAGATTATGGTGAACAAGGTGAACTACATGCTAAACTTTGCTGTCATTGGCATCATTCATGTTTTCCATTTTTCATTTACTGCAGAGCAGCTAGCAAGCAAGTCTTTTCTTAATGTAAACACATATTATAGTGACATTAATTAATAATCTGTATTGATATATAAAAAACAAAACAGTTATTGATAGTTATTTTTATGTGCAAAAATTGATTTCAGCCTTCACAAAGGGAGCATTCCTTGGAACAGTTGACACTGTATATTTTCTTTCATACCTGACAGTTATCAAAAAATATGTCAATGATTCAATTTAAGATATCCTTCATAAAGAATTTAAGATATCTCGAATCCAATTTAAAATATCTTGAATACAATCAAAGATATCTTCAATACAATCTAATATATCACAATTTCAGATATCTTAATACAAGTGGACATTTTTTTCTTCAATAGAATATATCTCTAATTCAATTTAAGATATCTTAAATTGTGTGCATTTAATGATATTTTCAAATGAATTGAATTGAAGGTATCTAATTTATCTTAAATTATAGATACATGTACATGTATCTTGAAATAGATATTGATGATACCACAGCCTACAATATGGCCTTGAGTTATAAGTAAATAAAATGAGAAATCATGAAGTGTCTTGAAATGATGTTCTGAAATAACCAAGTGATTTTTCATGTATAGTTATAGTCTTTACAGCAGGTGACACTCTAGATAACGTAAGTTGCACATATTACTCTTTGTTGCTTTATATTTGAAACATACTGTTTATGTGAGAGAAGCAGCTTGTATCAATATGTACTAATTTTGGTGTAGTGTTATATGCACACTATTATTTTGTATGTTTTCGACCTATCATATAATACATGTACAGTGACAGTAAGGTCTTCTTGATTCAGAACATACAACTGTAAGCTCTATGCATACACACTATATATATGTTATCATAGTTATTGAAAATTTACAAATGGGGCTCAGACTACTGAAGCACACGAGTGACCATGGTCATCATGGGATTTCATGGTGAGCCAGGAACAACCGCGGGCAAAAATATGCATATAGCCATGGTTGAACCATGCATGTGGTCAGAATCCCATAACATGATCAACGATTGTTATGTTATGCATTCCAAAGTTGACCACAGTCACACCTTGGCTATTAATCCATTGTTGAGCATGGTTAAAGGCCTTCATGTTTTGCATGTACAGTTGACAGTGATCTACTTAGTTTAGCATTGTGTGGTTTACCAAAAAAACCTCACATTTCCAACCTCATGATCATTGTTCAACACATCACAATCGGAATATTTATTCCATGGTTGCCCATGGTCAGTTACCATATCCTAGATAATGTTTGGACAATATCTAGTAGATAAAGCACGACAGGGGATTAGGGTGGTTACAGTGGGAACAAAGACGTGTATTCTTATGCATAAACAAATGCAAATAAATGAACAAGTTTGGAAATGGAATTCTGGCTGCACGAGGAAACCTTGATCAATCTAAAAGTCAACATACACAGATATAGCAATACCATTTAATAATGGATTAAGGTGTCTGCTCTTACTCAGGGTACATATGACAGAGTGGTACAAAAATTGTCACTCTGTCTCTGTTTTTGGATACAAGTCCATCGATGTATACATTTTTTGATTTTGTCAATATGTATTGTTTCTTTGCATGTAACAATAAATATTCTAAGATAAATTTGTAAAATTTGAGGGGCATTTTATTCAAGGGGTCTGATTTACACTTTGAGAAAGGATCACAATAAAACTTTTCAAATAAAAAACTTGAAATCAGTGGTCATGTAAAGACAATAGTATAACTTAGGTAACCATTTTTTTTTGTTTTCCATTAAAAGGATGGTTTTTATGTTAATGAATTTTGAAGTATCTGCAGTTGACATTGATTATTTATTCCACTTTGGAGCTCAAAAAGTAGCATTTAAAATTGGAATATTGCCAAACAAAAAAAAATGTTTGCCTAAATTATACTCTTGTCTTTACATAGTCATTAATTTCACAAAGATTCATCCATCCAGTTTTGAGTGAGGCTGTCTCAAAATTACCAAGTCTTGTATGTAAAAAAAGTGTTTCTGAGATAGTCACTACCGAAGATAGTCAAGGAGATTTGTTGAGTTTAATTACTCAGAAATGACATCTGATCAGGCCATTAAGAAGGATGGCTCAATGCTAATATCTTAAACTCTGTCATAACTTTGACCTATAGGCCTACACTTAAAAACAATATGGTGGTTCTAATCAGTCACCAGTGAAATAACTTGCTCATCTGTCAAAACACATCCAGTGAGGCTTTGAATGTGAATGGCTATCTAACCATCACCATTATTGACCAGATCTAACATCCAATTAACTGATTGACTCCATAAAGCTTGTACTGACAGAGGGACACTTTTTCATCGTGAAGTTTTGCATAGAAGTAAACATGTTACAGTGAAACTATGTGGCATGGATAAAGATTGGCATTTCACCATCCCAAAAGTAACAAAAGCTCAATTTCACTGATTTGAAGGTATCGGGTATGCCCTGACACCTAAGTAACAAGTTATTTCAATGAAAATTCAAATGAATTGTTTGACTGCTGTCCAGAAATATAGATGGCTATGAAGGCATAGGAGTTTTGGCATATTTTTGGTGTTAAGAAAAATAATATGAAATAACAGAAGTTACCTATGCCTTTCTTGAGACCTTAAACATTGCGTCCATAGTTACAATTTGGAACTTGCAGCAATTTATGCAGGTTAATTATAGGTATTAACCTGCATGAATTGCACTTTATATTATAAAGTTTCATGACTGTGGGGTGAAATACCATTGGAGATATGCATGACACAAGTTTGTCGGAGAGACGGACGGATGAACAAGAGTTAATTTAAATGCCCCCCCCCCCAAGGTTGGGGGCATAAAAATTACAAGGGGTAATTTGAATTAAATTTGAGACACCCTGTTGATAGAACCTGCTTGGCAATGATAAATATAAAAGCTACTGTCGCATCAGCAGCAATGCTGACCCACGTGCACTTTAAAAATCACTTCATGTTATAACATTCAGAAATTGTAATTGGTTTCAAGAGAAACAAAAAATGGGCTTTACTATTGCTTAACCTAGTCATACACTTTTAGAAATCGAAAAATATGAAAAATTACCAACCTTTGTCTCCATCAAAGTTATGTCAGAATTGTTGTCATTGAAAGTGTCCATACTCCTTGTGGCTGTGCCATGTCCATGGAAATACCAAGACGCCAAGAAATACCAAATAAATACAACCAGTTGAACTGTACCACCCTGACTGCTGCAACATTTGGGTAAAGTGTGGTGGTGGCAAGTTTCTTGTCCTGGGTTTCTTGTTTGTCACAGTCGCTCACTTGCGTGGAAGGTACAATTCATTCAGTTAAATTTTTATATAAATATGCCTACAAATTCAATGCAATAATCTTGGTCATGCATTACAGCATAAACTTTATATTAAAAACCTGAACAGTCAGTTTGACATGACCAGAAGCTGACCAGAGAAAGAACTTGGTACGTGCATTGCCAATAGTATTGTATGGAAACAAGATGGGACACTTCATGCTTGAGTGAACCTTCTCAGAGTCATGTTAGAAAAATATTGCATGTTAAGTCAAATATTATCCCTGTGTTTAGCATTCTCTTTGATGCAGACGAAGAATAATAGTCTCACCGCTTCGCAGTTCAACTTTTATTCTCTGTCCTTATCCAAGAGAATGCTAAACACTCGGACAATATCCTACACATCAGACCACAGTGGTTGTCAGGAGTAAATAGTAGGTGAGCAATAAACAGCTCTTCTAGAAGAGCTTAGGTGAGCGCTTGACTTGGCGAGCGCCATAGGCGCGAAGCCCCGCTAGGGGGATCCGGGGGCATACCCCCCTGGAAACTTTTGAAAATTTAGACCTCTAAAACAGCAATCTGGGCCACTATGGGCCATAATCTCTCAGAAAAATACATGCCTCACTAGCAATGGTATTACCCAAATTTTACATTGTATTAATATGAATTGTGCTAATTTCTTGCCACTGATATAGATTTTTGACTATAAGACTATGAATAAAGCAAGCCAAGTTGAAAAACTTAAAATGCCTGGCGGTCTTCTTGTGTTTTTTGTTTTAATATATACTCATCTGCATGATTTTGCACTGCTTGTATTGTAGACTAGACTGCATATGCACACTAGTAGTATCACTGTGCAAACTGTATAGCTGCATGGTGGACCTGGTAATAATATGAACTGAACATGTGGCTGTGGCAATGGGCTATGACTTGCTTGCTTGCAATGCTTGCTTCTCTTGTTTATCCTTTTCACCTCTACATAACCTCCACAAACTGAACAAGTGACAACCCACTGAAATCAAATACACCATCAGTAACTTGATAATTCAATTAACATGCTTTTTCTACAGACTGAGCTTCAAGTAAATTACGTAAAACAAAACGTTTGTGTCAAATCAGTTTTTCTAATTTAATTTCAATCACAAAGTTGTATTTTGATTTCCTTTTTCAAGTGGATCAAAACAGAAAATACAAATAATATCAGCCAGAAAGTTACTTTTCTGAAGTTGACCACACCTGTTGAGTTGCAGAAAAATTATTCCAAGCCATGAAAAGAAAAAATACAAATGACTAATTATACTACCCTTGGCCTTGCGTTGTGAGAGCCCCTGATATATAATGCGGTTTGTGAAGAGTATGATCTGACTTTTATTTATTAGGCCTGCCATGATCGTTTATTAGCATCAGAGTCGGACATTCATTCACGGCCGGTCAAACATACCTGCACAAAAAACACCGTGCCGTCGACAAGTTTTGTCTTATAATGGAACTTATCGAAGGAGGGCCACTTTAAATAGGTTGTCAGTTTGACAGAATTTCCCTTTACAGTACACTGTCCGACAACTGAGGCTCAGCAGGGCTTGACAATGTTTTAAAAAATCACTTGTCCGCAAGGCAAGTGGATTACAAAATCCACTTGTCCTAATATAACTTCTATAAACATTTTTTCCATCAATCAATGCTAAGGCCTAGACAAACCATTTACCCTAAAGTGTATTTGCCGCTTATGGTCACCTGCAAATTTGAAAAAAAAAAATAAAATAAAATAAAAAAGAAAAAGGAAAAAAAAGCCAAATTTTACCACGATTCTGGCTACCACTGTTATAACAGTGAAACTGGCAAAATATTAAAAATGCAAATTGAAAAGTAAGATATTTGCATGGGATGACTAACGACGAGAATGACTGTGTAATTTCTGGGACAATAGGAGTCCGTATCCCGGGTAAACTTAAATAAAGATTAAATAGTTGCATTGGTTTCAGGATCCTCTTTTTCGCTGCCTCTGAGTCTGATGGCTGATGCCGTGATGGGATGCATATCATTTGCGTACCTGCCATGAATGCTATCGATACATCGTTGTAAATTTGCGTATACAGTATTGGCAAGTTCCTCGCAATAAACAGTGTTATAAATTTAAATTCAAACACAAATTTTAATATTTCAAATTAGAAATCTAGCGTGCGCGCCGTCACCATCTTTCCTGCAACTGTACACAAACAGCTGCTTTGGCCATGTGGTCTGACGCACAACGCATCACCCGATTGGTCAAATGAGTCACATGCAAAAGTAAGCCAATCACGGCTCGTGTTACAATGTTTTTATCATGGCTTCTGCCCAGTAAACGTGTGAATCTGCCGTAATTTACGGAGGGAACACACAAACGGGAAGCGTTGTTTATATTGCAGCATGCAAAAATAAAGATTTCAGTGTTTATTGCAACAATTATTTGGAGTCACAGGCAAATACGCAAAGGTAGGGGATAGAGGGAACTGCCGAATGTTTCCAAAATCTGTCTGTGACACTGGGTTGGTTCACCGCAGATCCACTCCACCATGTCGACGCTGTCACTTGCGTGTGACTGGCAGTTGTGTGTTGTTTTTGCCCGGGAAGTCATTTCACGGCACCTAAACATGAACTTTATTTTTTCAAACATTGTTAGAACCCACCCATAAATGGCATTTGATGTAATTTTGCACATGAATTCGCGATGCAAATTTTCATATTTTTTTATGCTTTGACATCGTTTGGGCATATCACAATGACGGGGAGTAGTGTGACCCTGCTCAGTAGGCCAGTAGGCCTAACTAGTAACTGCCGGTACCTTTGATATCTTAATCGTATGTACCCTACACGGACAGTGAAAATATCTGCTTGTGTTGACAGAACTGAAGTTCTGCTGAATACAACTGCTGACCACGTTTAAACCTGGAATGCTTACAAATTGGCGATTATTATCACCTATAGGCCCACGCACGTGCTGCGAAAGCACAACGGGCGACTCTGTTGCCGTTTCATTGTACAATAAACACGCAAGAACTGTTACCTAATGCCAATATGTCTGTGACTCAGATCATTCATGTCGAGATAGCTCGACGCAATGCAAAAACTTTACGTTTTTTGGGGGAAAGGGATTGATATCGAGGTGCACATTCTGCAGTATGTTAGGTGTGCATTAAAAAGCTCTCCTAAAATCAATTTAGGTGCGCTAAGGTGCGCAAGCGCGATCGCGCGCCTTTAAAGGAAACCACTGAGACCATGGTCAAGTATGGCCACCATGGTTAGAAGTTGACGAGTTGTTGACCATGGTGAACTTAGAGATACATGTTATGAAATGTTACATGGTTAAATTAGAATACTTTCTGCTGTTTGGTTGTGGAGCACAGAGTACAAATACTTCAAATGAACCCATTCCAACGGTTGAAATAAACTCTGAACAGGAGATCTGTCAGTCCACTGGACTGGTAATTTCTCATACTTATCAGTCCTTCAGACTCTGGTCAGGCCTGTCTGGTCAATAAATTCCTGACCTTAGGTTGTATAAAAGCTTACATGAAATGACATTTTCCATGCCTGTGTTAGCTGTGTATGTTGGACAGAATTGAAAATATTGAACTGCTAAATACTGAAGAAAGCTTTAAAGGTCCTGTTGATTGACAGGATCTTACTTTCTGGAAAGTTTGGGCTCAGATGTCATAGAAATAATATTCGGTGGTTTTCACAAATATCTTAATTTCAGATGATTATTTTGATGCATTTAAAATGAGCGTCTTTGGCAAGCCATTAGCGCAAGAGTTCCACCACAGCTGTTGCTGATGTTACAATTTAAGGGGCCATCTGTAAAGCTCAGCATACATAGTGTCCCGGTATCTTATTCTACTCTCCTTTGGAAAATATTGCTTTTAGCACCCCCAAATCATACATTTTCTTGTAGATATTAATCTATATTTTCATTATGTGAAAAGAAAATCACCATTTTCTTGTTATTTGAAGTGATAGGCGACACATTTCAAAGGGGTCCACTTCACAGGTTTTTTGGGCCTACAAACCATAACATTTTGTGTAAAATCGTTAAATTTAGTACAATAAAACTTTGATGTAATGTCTAGGAACTGTTTTCTTGTTTTTTCTCTAAAAGCAAAAGGAAGGATTTTTTTAATTTATGAAGAGGCACTGCTTCAATTTTCCACTTTGCGTAATTCAACATAGTACATACAAAAAAACCCTCCAGAATATAAAAATATATACAAACGCCGCATACCTCTCCTAGGCAAGAATGTATATTTTCAAGAGCTTTTTATGTAATCAAAATCAGTTGAACCATTTACAAGCAACCTCTGAGAAGTCGGACAAAAATTAGAATTGTGAGAAAATGCAATTTAGGTCTAAATTGGCTCTCAGGGAGCAGTAAAATGGCCATTGTAGAAAATGTTCTGACTTCTTCTGATCGACACTTGTCTTGTGAGAAGTACTCATATAGTACTTTACCTTTGATGATGTTGTCATGGAAATTTATCTTTTAAATCTATCTTTAAAAAGGAATCTTTGAAGTTTTTTCCAGCAGAAGATCACAAAGATTTGGTTTCCTAATAGCTGGTTTCAGTAGCAAAAATAACAGATTAGGAGTGTCAATTGTTCTCTCCCTAGGGCACTGGCCCATTGTTCTCGCCAACCTATGAGCAGTTTGATCACTTCCAATTGCCTGGCAGACCCAAGTCTGACTGACAGCTCATTTACATTCTGTTGTAAATACAAAACCATGTGGGTGTTTTTTGCCCCCAAACCATGATATCTTTACCTCCAAAATTCTCATAAAAATTGACATTTTTCAAACTCAACATAGGAGTCTTTGAAGTTTTTTCCAGGAGAAGATCACAGAGATTTGGTTTCCTAATAGCTGGTGTCAGTAGCGAAAAAGATTAGGAGTGTCCATTGTTCTCTCCCTAGTGCACTGGCCCATTGTTCTCCCCAATATGAGCAGTTTGATCACTTCCGTTAGCTCCATACGTCCCATTAATTGCAAAACTAATCGCTCAGACAAATCCTTCCTTCCTGACACTCTTAAGCTGTGGAACAATCTTCCTTCTGACATAAGAGACTCAATTTCCCTCCAAATATTTAAATCAAAACTGAAAGCAACTCTACTTGCAGTGGACCATGTTCCTGTTCACTATCCCCAAGGACACAGATTTGCGAACATTTGTCATACTCATGCAGCTTCGTCTTGGATTCTCGAGACTTAACTTTGATCTCTTTAAAGTCAACATCATCCCACAACCTACATGTTCCTGTTCCTACCCCACTGAAGACTTGCAACATTTTCTGTTCTTTTGTCCAAAGTATTCAACTTACAGAACTAAACTTCTCAACTCCGTCATCTCCATTATTGCTCCCGGCGTCCACCCGAATCTGATTATACACACAGCAAGTGACAGGCTAGCTCATATCCTTCTCTTTGGTAGCGCCGAATTGCCCATTCCCCTCAACACACAAATTTGTGATGCTTTCCACAGATACATCGTAGACACAAGATGCTTCATATTTTAGCTGTGTTATGCACAAGCAGTCATGTCAATTGGGTTAGTCGCTGACTTACACAAATTTATTTCTCATGTGTCCTATGAAATTTTTATTTTTGAATTTTTGTTTTATTTTTTTATTGATTTTACTTATTTATTTATTTATTTATTTATTTATTTATTTATTTATTTATTTATTTATTTATTTATTTTATTTTTTTTTTTTACCGCTGGTCTGTAATATTGTGAACAGTGTATACATATATATATGTGTATGCATTCTACCCATAGTGAACTATCTTTCTTTGTTTTGCATATTGGTGACGTTTAATTTTGATTCCTGTATGCGGGGTACAAAACTGAAACATGTGTACAGCTTCTTTGTTAATTGGGTAACTTTGTTCATGTTTTGTCCTGTGTTTTTTTAATATACTTTTTGTGTGTCACTCCATGTTCTGGAGAACCCCCCGATTAATGACATCTAGATGTACTATAGGGTGATCCAGTTGAAATAAATATGTTTAAATTAAATTAAACTAAAAAACCCATATTGTATGGCCAGCACGGGCTGTGAGGCTGCAAGCTACTGGTGTTACACCATCTTCACAATGTCAGGTCTCGCCAGGTGCTCATTGCTGTGTGGCTCAGGATGAGGCCTTGACATTGTGAAGATGGTGTTTCACCGGCAATCAAATTGAATGAGATCAAAAGACATGCTGCCCTAGCCAGGTGTGAAGTCATTCATTGCTGGTACACCAACCGCAATAGGATTGACATGATACTGCCTGCCTTGAGTGCTTTTACATGCAACAATGATTTTGAATTTTTTGGCTTTTTTTTTTTTTCTGTATCATGTTGAGCTGAGGGTTCGTCAGCTGGAGAACACCACCAACATAAAGTAGGCCCAGTGAATCTGCGTAGCATGACTCCATGCAAAGCGAAGATGCAGGGCCTTTAGAAATTGAAACAGCTCAAAGTGGAACTTTTGGTGTTGCTACCTGGCAGTAACACGACCCATCCTCCATGAATACTGAGATAGTATAAATGTACCCTTTTGTGCCTATTTCTTTCCTGTTGGAGACAGAGATGTAACACTTTGACAGTTAGCTAGTACTCCGAAAACTTGACATGCTTGCTATCTGTTCACTTTATTGTGTTGCCTTTATGACATCAGCACCCCAGTTGCTCCGGACATGTTGGAAGAGAACGATAACTCAAGATGTGCACATTTGAAAGTAGCAACTTTAAAAGGCAAATAAAGATACTATTTCAATACGGCAAGTGTAAAAAGTAATGGGTATGGATGGAACAATGTATTTACCTCCTGTATGCAAATAAAACAGGTTGTAACCATCAAAACCTTTAACAGTTAAGACGGTCATCTGATCCAATCTCGTGTAAAAATGTTTCCCAGTAAGTCCTGTCAGTCCACAGGACTCCGGGCTGATCACACAGATTGTCAGCCCTGCCAGAAAATTGTTAGTTCTGGGCTGAAGGACTGGCATTATTATAGGGCCAATGATTTTCTGTTTCAAAAAAGGAGGAATTCTGCTTCATCAGCAAAAATTTTTCATATTCCGTTTCACTGCTATATATTTATATGTAATTCATATAAGAAAAAATATCAAATTCTGTTTTAAGGATGAAAAAAATCTGGGTGAAACCTAAATTTACAATATGTATGGGGATCTTGATTTAATTGTCAAGCTCACAAAGTCATTTATGTGAAATCCATCTCGGTTATAACTTCAGAAGAACTGAACAAAACTTGATAAAACTTGGTTGGAATTTTGGTGAGACCTAGGTTTAAATTGTACCTAGTTGACCTTGTGCTAATTCCCAAGGTCACTGGGTCACTTGTGTGAAGTTGATTTCTGTGTGCTAACTACTTGGTCATTTTGACCTAATTGTCAAGGTCAAAGGGTCAGTTATGTGATTTTTTGTTTGTTTTTGTTTTGTGATGAACCAACTAACTTTACAAAACTTAATTGAACTTGGAAGGGTTATGTATCACAGGTGAGACCAATATTGGGACTGTGTATTAACCTAGGTTGTGATACATCTGGGTCACCTTGACCTAATTCTCAAGGTCGCAGAGTAAGTTAGGCAAAATCAGTTTTTGAGCAACAACAACTGAGGACCTGAACAAAACTTGACAAAACTCTTTAGGTTTATGCATCTTGGCCAGACCTAGGTTAGAATTGCGTATCAAGGTGTTGCCTAAGTTGTGGTTCTATTTGGGTTTCCTTGACCGAACTTTGAAAGTCACTGGGTTACTTATATGTTAACTTGGTTTATGTTCAGTATTATCAGTTATCTCCTTCAGACACACAATGTTCCACCATCAGACGTTGATTTTGTTGACAGTTGAGGCTGTTTCTGTTCACAATGGACTCCAGCTAAATTATGTCAGTGACTGACTGAAGTAAATACAATGAGGTACATGTACAGTTGGACTACAGTACTTATTTTTGTGTTCTTGCTGTGTGTTGCAGTGTCTTTGGTATTTATCATGCAGACTTGTATAATCTAAGTCAGCGTGTCTGCTCATAAATTTTGGCATCAAAAACCATGCACTCTCCAATTCATTAGGATAGCTTTGAGCAAAATTCTGATGTGATTGAACCAGCAGTCAGGAGACAACTGTCCCAGTGTCAATATTGGTATAGAATATCATTTACAGTTCACATAATCTGAAAGTTCATACAGGATGATGATGGTAGTCATGAATAATGATAATGATTTGGGTTGAGATTACTTTGTTATAATATGAGTGCTTTGTTCTCTGCAATTAAAATACATGCAGGCAGGGAATAATAAAAATAATAAGATATGATTTATGCTTTACATGTTATAGTTCTAGAAATTTTTGTCACAGCCTTAGTTTTGCACAAACTTGATTTTTTTATTAAATTTGAAAAATTTTCACACATCATAATATCATGCATTGATTGGGAGGATTAAATTAAAATGCAGAAAGAGCAAATAGCAGGCTTTCTGGCACTTCAAATGCCAGTGCATGCCAGACTTATGATGCTCAATCCATCCAAATGTAATGGATTTGGAAGTGCTGCCATTAAATGCACTTTTCCATCAATTTCCCATCAGAGAATGTCAGCAATTTGATTGTGTTTGGGAGGATATGACCAATAGGAGCACGTGCAAGCTGTTGTAAGTATGTATGTACATGTAGTCCAGGGCATTTTGCTTCTGAAGTAAAGCCCAGTCTAGTGGCAGGTAAAAGTAACATTTTGTGATAATGCCAGCACTAAGCATGGGCATTCACATGGAAATATTTAATATGTCAAGCTACAATATGAAATACCAAATACTGTAGTTCTAAATATTTTGGTACATTGCATTGAATTCTTTCTTTCACAGAGAGTGGTAGTGCAAAATTGAACCATCTGAAATTTAGAGTTCTCACTACAGTACATAAAATATTTCAGATATGCTCATTTGTCAGACATTATTACCTGAAATGGCAAAGCTAAACTAGAAAAGATTTGCTTCTGCAGAATATCTGTGTTTTTGCTTGCAAAAGGGTAATGTTTCAATAAATTTTGTGACAGGTATGGCCTGGTTAATGGATTACAACCAGGCAGGATTTTACCAGATCGATGCAATATATTGTACCCTTTATGCAGAAAATTGTCATGAGGACCTTTAATAAAAAATAATACAACATTGAGCCCTGTGGCTTGCAGAAAACCTTCAGTATTATACTGCAGTTAGTTCTATTGAATAATTGGTGCTGAAAATCTTCAAATTGTGGTTCAGATCACCGCTTTCCAGGGTTTATATTACATCCAGCCTTAAACAACAAGGCCGATTATCATGTGGATTCCCTTTGTTGAATAAGGAGGTGATACTATTTGTCCAGTACATGCATGCTCTAAAGGGGTCCTGGTATTGAGAACACATGGAGACCAATCTAGGTCAGTTACCATCACATACATTTGTCTTGTCTTGGATTGGAAAGATTTTTCAATTGTGTGATAATATATGATCTCATTTTGTGTATTTGACCTTCAGAAATATCTCTGAAGGGAGTCCTTATGATTTCTAAACATTAAAGTTATACAAACACCTGTGAAAGGTTCAGACACAATTCGATCTACCTCATCACTTGCAAAGTGTACAATAAAAAAAATACATGTATGTAGGCCAAACAGGATGGGTCTTGATGGAAAAAATGCATGCACAGTTCTATTACATAACTGAAAAAAACATGATGCAACTTCTAGTGAGGCAGTCCAAACTCCTTAACCATGACACTTCAGAATTGAGTATGCATATTTTGGGACACATACATGTACATGCATCACCATCTTTAGAAAAGAGTCTAAAGCTTAGACTTGTCAGGAAATTACATTGGATTTACCAATGACATACCAGAGAACCTTTCGAATTTAACACGTGTTACGGGCAGATGAACTAAAAGTTCAGACTCCTACTAAAATGTATTTGTTAAACTTAACATGCCTACTAATTCTTTCTTTCTTAATGGTGTTTTCATCAGCTGACAGCTCCAAAAATTTCTTAATTGGAGATGACTGCTGTTAGACAACACTGATTCGCAATATGTGAATGGAGGGTGCTTGACCTTACATACTGTTGTCAACAGCTGAGTCTGGTCAAGTCATTTAGCCCAGGTAGTACATGTACAACGTTTGACATTCAGGGTCGACCATGTGAAAATTTAAGTTCTGATTATACATTGTTAGGTAAACCCCAGGTAAAACCCTGATCAGGTAGTGACAAAGCAGATACAGAACACACAACCTTGTGAATTTATCAGTGTATGCATTCACATTTCTGCTTCAACAGAATAATTGCTGACAGCTTAAGAAAGGGGACTTACAGAAAATGCTATAAATTACAGACGATACTTATGAAATATGACAGAGAATACCTGGAATACTTGAAGTAAACTAAGAGAGAGAATAGTAAAATTGGAGACAACAATTGGAAGAAACTGGCACCCATGTGTCCTTAGAAATCAAGATCAATCCAGAATTTGATTTTAATAGTATCAATATCAAACTTTTTTTTAATCAAAATACACATTGCTCTTCAAATTTTGATAGCCTTGCACTTTGAGACCATGAAATCAATGTGTTTTGCCACAAGTTTGTACCCTCTCCTGTTTAGATCTCCAAGAAAACCACTTTACAAAATGTGAACTCAAACTCTGTTTTGTTACTAGCATATACTGATAATTTCTTGATCATAACATATAACATCAGCTAATAAGTTGTGGGTAATGTTGTTTATGTTACCTTCTACATTAAATATTGCAAACTTAAGTAAATCAGCAGCTCCAAATTTAAAGCACCAGGTTTATGTTATGTACATGAGGGAACCAGAGGCAGCAGACTTCAAAGAGATACATGTACATCACAAGGCGCTCTGTGTCCCATACTGTATCCCCACCTCAGTGTTCATAGTCCAGAAAAAACATGACTTTATAGAAACTTAGACACTTGGCCATTCTGTTGCAGTCAGCATGTGGAGCAGCCTGTTACTGAAAGACAGATTATTAATGTTTGTATTAATATCAGTTCACAGTTAAGTGGAGTGATAATACATCATTCATTCCAAGGTTGGGTGTATTTCTAAAGCAGTTATGTGGCCCTTTTTTAACCAGAGCTGTGAGCACTGTTTTGTCTCTAAATGAAGGGCAAAAAGTACCAATTTTTACATAGCATCAGATAAATTGAGAAGGTTGTGTAATTTTGTCACATTTTATGCTTTTAAAAACTCAAAGGTCTATGCATGCATGTGGTTGGAAGATGTGGATATGAAAGAGGGAGACAGAGCAGTTGGGTGAACAAATATGGTCCATTTCTTCACCCAGATTTATATCCCGATAGTGTCTGGTTGTTAAAGTAAAACTGGATCCTTTGACATGAACCGGTGATAACATGCAAGCATAAGGAAATGCCATTGCACAACAGCTGCAGTTGTGACCTTATATTACCTGATCTTTGTTCACTGGAGTGACTACAGGTCAAGCACATATAGTGTGAGCAATCATGAGGCAATGCCTTGAAAATGAGCAACAGCATTCAGAAATATAGTAATGTCTGGCCCCAAGTCCTTTCGCTTTCAAAAAAGAAAGAAGAAAAAAATTGTTTGGCATGTTAACAGTTCGTGGACATGCCATTATCATTGTCAAAGTGCAGGTCCTGGGTACCCACAGTGCAAGAATGGATCAAGTGTTCAGTAGATCTATGGTTCCATTATGTACAATCAGGTGCAGTTGACTCTTGGAGGACAGCCGCTGCACTACCTTAGATAAATGTTACCACTGCTGAGGTAGTGACAGCTTCAAAGGGCTCCTGTTCCCTCTGAATATCTAATATACAGAGAAACTTAACAAACCCAAATCTGTGGGCACAAGTACTGTTTTAACACTATCAAGTCTGATATTCAAATTAATGGCAAAGTCCTATTCCATACCACTGATTGAAAAACTGTAGAGTTCTAAATCATTATAACAAATTATTTCTTATCAGGAACAAATCATACTCATATAAATTGAAATTTTGAAGAAAATTTTAGGGTTTATTATCCTTTATATAAAATTGGGTCATCAGCAGGGAACCAGCACTTTGACAACATTAACAGCATATCAAAACTCTTAGTTGACTCTAGGTACATGTATCTAGTTTATCTTCAAGTATTCTTTCAAAGTTATTTCCAAGGATTATGAAGTATCTTGTAGTTTTCTTAAAGGTTTATGGTGACTGTCTCCTGCGGCCTCAGGACCACGGCCTACTTCTTCAGAACAGGCAGTTGTTGAATATGTGTGTGAAGTAATAGGCCTTATTGTGAATCTCCCAAAGTTCATCTGACTCCTGTGAGGGCAGTTTGTTATTTTGAGGATTCAATTTTTGATGGTCCCTTTCATCTGTCACCCATCAGAGGACAGCTGGAGGTGGCTTGTCTCCCTCTTGAGCAGGTTCAGGAAGGCATCAGCCCCTTTGGCACGTCAATGGATGTGTCTGGAATTTGACCCTGACATCCAAGGATTCTCAGGTTCCCCTGAAGAGACTTTATTGTCAGCCTGTCCAGCTCAGTTTTTGGAATTGGTGGGGTAGATAGAGCAGGCTCTTGTCCCAGTGTATCATCGATTCAGCCGTACGGTCCGCTAATTCTGAGTTGGTGGCCTCGTCGGATGTATGTGATGCTGGGGCAGGCCCTGGTGCCATTCAGCGCTGAGGTAACCCTGTGTACCAATGCCTCCCTTCGGGGCTGGGGAGCCCATTTGGACTCTTACAGTCTCAGGTCAATAGCCTGCTCTGTGAGGCAGTTTGCCATCAATTGGCTGAAACTGGAGGCAATTTGTTACACCCTTCTCCAGGTCAAGTCATAGGTGGAGAACAAGCAGGTCCTGGCGATATGCAACATTCTTACAGCGGTTGTGTACATCAACAGACAGGGAGGTACCAGGTCAAAGAGCCTGTTCTCCCAGGCCAAGTCGATCTTGCTTCGGTGTGTTGTCAGGGTCCAGTGTGGGCCCTTTTTGGGTTGCCTGAATGTCAAGACGGACCTGCTCTCACGCCGATCACTGGTGATTCAGACTAAGTGGTCTCTGAATTCCTGGGTAGTGGAAGTCATCTGGGCCCTTTGGAGTGGACCGCATATTGACCTCTTTGCCACTAGGGCTATCGCAACATCGACACCTTTGTGTCCCCATTTCCCGACGAATTGGCTTCGGCCACGGGGACACCATGTACTAATGGTCCACGAAAGAGTGTTTTGAGCCTTCGCTTCTACCATGGTAGAAGCGGAGGTGCGGCTGTTGGTGCTCAAGTGCTTCCTGACAGCTGCATCCTACAGGTCTAAATAAAGGGTGTCTCCCCCACCTCCTCCAGCTCAATGGAGCTGGTGTGGGGGCATCGGGGGGTCCAGGATGGTTGTCTGGTCTGTGGCTCTCAAATCAGAGTTTTTAGGCTAGCTTTTTCAGAGGTACTGTTCATCTCCAATCTGATTTTAGATCCGCTCAAGTGACCTATGGTGTTTTAATATGTCCTTAGTGTAAATTTTTTCAACAGTAAAACTATTATAAAGAAACATTACTCACCATAGACCACCAGAATTCTGACCCAACCATCCCAACTTTTGGGTCCCTCTCTGTAGTGTAGGAAACTGAATTGTGCATCCTCACTGAGGCACATTGCTGCCACCAGGGTTGCTGTGCCATGCTACAGGGCCTCGACGTCAATCACTCCAGCATCACGGATCTGCACTGGACCCACAGAATTTTTATGGGGGCTCTGACAAAGCACAGGTATGTGCGTGGAATCCAGCTCAAGTGACCAAGGGCGAGTAATGTTTATTAATAATAGTTTTACTGTTGAAAAACTTTGTGTCTATTGGCTAACTCACCATGCATACGACCTGGAGACAAACGGACTCCCAAGCAAAAGTTTATCACCTGATGTCTCTTTTTTTGTTTACTTTTGAAATAAATGTATTTTTTGCTGGCTGTTGGAGCTGAGGCTAGGGGTTGCACTGGGAGCCAGAAAATGGGGCAAGCCAAACATAGAACTGGGTGTGTGGCCACAACTTTGTGCCAGGTTTAATATCCATAAGTGGCACAAGTGATTTATAAACCCAGTGGTAAACTGATAATGTTGTATTTGTGTCTTTTTGTCCGCAACAATTTCCAACTAGCCATTACCTTATCCGGCAGTCTGAACTCTTGACTCTCTATAAGCTAACCTGTCGTAAATAGAAATGTACCCAAGAAACACTGCAACTGCATCCTGACTCATCTTTACTGATTGTCCTGCATAATTCAAGACCTAATTCTTGTTGTAATGACTTCGAAAGAAGAATTAATTAACTGCCAGTTTCTGGTGCAAGTGCTTTTGGATACCTAACCAAACGTCTCCTACAAATATTTTGACCCCAAACGGATGCAAAATTGCACTACAATGCAGGAAATAGTATGATGCCAAAGATGTTTCCAGCTTGGTGTTACAAAATGAAGCAGCACTTGCAGTTACAGGGAGCTTCCTGTTGTTTTTGAAGTGGTGGGGCCAACAGAACAAACAGCAATCCAAATACTTAAAAAGGAGGGGGGGGGGGGGGGCAGTGCGTGGGCATATTGCATGGTATATTCTAGGTGAAGCAGGCAGAAAAGTACACAGTTATCTGTATTAAACAAGGTCACCATTGCTCTATATTGGAGGCAGAGTCCACCTCCGAGATCGAGTGCAGCTGCCTTTTGGTGAAGACAATAGCCCCTTTGACACCTCGAAAATATCTCAACTGACCCAGTTCTGTGTTGAGATGGGTATTATTTGGGCCCAGCAAGGTTGCCTGCCCAACCATCCTCTATCCCTCTCAAGTATGCCACAAAACAATGCCTGCAATGGGGCATTTTCCATGCAATTTATTGTTTACCTCCATGACCTTTTCATCGTACTCCTCCACGTTGCTCAGAGTGGGGGGAACCAGCAGCTCAGTCCCCTTTTAGAAATTTTCCTTACAATGATGAATTTTGCATGATATAATTACTTACAGTTTTCTGCAAAAGTCAAAATTGAGTCTGCCACAAATTGTGTCATCTTGTCTCCGTTTAAAATCGTTACCTCCAGTTTGGATGACAGCAACATCAGCGTGGCACATGCATTGCTGGTTAGCTAGCATGGACTTATGCATGGCTACCTGGAGGCCTTCCTGGCTTCGATATCTGGTGGTTATATCCAAGTCGAAATCTGCCTGGCATGTGCTCTTTCCTTCAAAGATATTATTATGGAGATTCTGAGTGAAGGAATGGCTGATGAGCAGAACTGCAGGTAACTTAGATTCAGGAGAAATGGACGCCATGATGACCTGGTTTATCAGGTCAAGTTTATAATAATCTGGGCGGGGGACCTCTTTGGTGCAATAATGCACAACTTGCATGGTAAGAAAAAAATGAGACACTCAACTTAGCTCGCTGAAGATACCTTGTGAAACCTCTGTTGCAATGAAGTCCCGGGAGGACTAGAAGTCCACATAGCGGTGTAAAAGTGCAGAAAATCAGCTATGCAAATCAGACATGAAAAAAAAATTGTCCTCATGGATCCAGCAATGATTTTCAGTGGCGCTGAGACACCAAACCTAAATGTTTAAAATTCCAGACCTTGACCTCTGTCAGGAGGAATCAACAAATCTGTCTTGCACAAAAACTGTCAAGATATTGAATCAATGATGAACAACTTTTGTCTGTCTGCTTCCTCCTGCTTACAGGATCTAAATGCCCGGTAAAAATCCTAAAAGTTAAATGAGTCTCCTTCACTTCCGAGTGGCTGAGACACAGAGAATTGCCCATCATGCTTGAGCTTCGGCTGAATGAAGGGCATGTGACCTACCATGTGGCACCTGTGATTTTTACTACATGCAGTAAACTAGTCTCATCAACCATACTGAATCAATTTCTTGAATTGTCCATGTAAATGTTTACAGTTATATATTTCACTATGTGGGCTGTGGTAAGAGCCTAGCTATCAGAGAAATGCTTTTGTATGTCATAGTTCCGAATGTATTGGAGATTGCAAATTTTATAAACTCTTGATCAACATAAATGTAAATACAGGGCTCCTTCTTTATAACGCTAGTGTTTGGGTCCACAAGGTAAACCATGTTATAGCAAAACCGCCTCATAACAAGGTGTACAGTGTTATAGCAAAACTGCCTTATAACAGAGGGAGTTTTAACATAGAAGTAGTGGGAAAGCTATTTCAGTGGGAGCCATGGTACCCACCATGTTGTAAAACCGCCTTGTAATGAGGGATGTTATAAAGCGGGAGCGCATTGTACTACAAGTGTGGCCAAAGCTCCATTAGATAGCTGTTCCTCACAAATGTATAGGCAGTACTTTGAGTTGTAGCTGTCTGTGTAATAAGGTTGAAGACATTGAAAATATAATGTATTGAGTGGCCTTAAGTTACATAATTTTTAGTGTCCATGATTTCCACACCAAGTGAACAATTTACTAACTACCACAGCTACGTCAATAGATATGCAAAATTTGGAATTCTAGCAATAATGGTGTTTGAGAAATGTTCTTGACAAAATTTTGTTGAAAAAAGAAGAATTGTGAGAAAACAGTGTCTATATACAGCAGTCAGCATACATGTACATGTACATGTAATCTGACATTTGATGTAAACTTTCAAAACAGGTTGGTCCACAGTGCTGCATAAATTTCATGATGGATAATTATTTTTCATGAATTCAATCTTAATTAAGTTGTTCAGAACATTAATCATATCTGATGTGTATTCCATCCATATTATGTGAGGCTGCTATAGGCCAAGAGGCGGAAATATGGTAATTTACCAACACTGATATATGTATACTAGTGGATTTGTCTGGCAATGAAAGGAATCTATTATCATGTTTACTGGAGGTCCATGTGTAAAAAGAAAAACAAACGAAAAAACCCCCCAAACCCCAAAACAAATACCCCCCCCCCCCCAAAAAAAAAACAACAAACAAACAAAACCCAAACAAACCCAGAAGAATTGCATGTACACCCTGTACTGGGCTGCTAAACATGCTCAACTAACAGGAAGTAATGTCAAGTTTTCTGTACAATACCACCTGCATCTGTAGTTTGTCTGTGAGCATGATGCATGTTGTATGAAAATATGATTTAGTGAGCATTATTTTGAAATCAGGAATAAAAATCTCCACCCTTTTTGAAAGAAACGGGATTAAATATTATTCAGAACATGGTTAATAATATTTTACTTTAAGTGGTAGGCTTCTGCATTCTTTTCATACCCATCTCTAATTTTCCAGAAAGCGCTGCCACCATCATGGTCATATACGCTGATTATCCTTACATGTAGGTCCTCATGGACGCCTATATGGACTGGTGACCCATCAGAGAGACCCTAATTATTTAACTATACACAAAATAATGACCCAAAATTGGCAGACAAATTGATATGCGCAGGAACTGAGCATATTGGCTGGTGACTCATTAATTGACAAAGAATTGCTGTAATGAATAGGTGCATGCAGACCCCAAACATTATGCATGCGTGTTGTTTCAGTTACATTGTTGTAGCAGTTTGTGTTGATTACAGGCCTGTGGATCTGAAAATGTTTTAGTATGGAGCCCCAAAATAGCCAGAAGTATACATGGTATAGGTAGATAAGATTATAAGTTATATTGCTAAAAAAAAAAAAAGAAAAAAAGAAAAAAAACAAACCCAAGCTTGCATCAGCTTGTCAATACAATCAT
The DNA here is from genome assembly GCA_964020975.1 of Hermodice carunculata. Lineage (NCBI taxonomy): Eukaryota > Metazoa > Annelida > Polychaeta > Eunicida > Amphinomidae > Hermodice > Hermodice carunculata. Next base: position 46,707,157 of record OZ026614.1, on the reverse strand, counting down.
ACCAAAATTTGAAAAACTGAGACTTCTGTATAAAAATGTGAAATTTCCAGTGTGGCACTGTAAATATACAAATATAAACAATGTATGGGCAACAATTGAACAGCAAGAAGTTAGGAATAAAAGGATGCATACCCAGTACATGTGTGTGCTTTGTAATTTTGTACTGTACACTGAACATTCATGTTGTGCTTACTTTAATGTACTTATTAGTTCGATATGCATTGGGTACTCAAGGTTTGCACCTTTGTCCTTTCATCCATCTGTCTTGTCAAAGCCATGTTTCCTATACTGTAACACCTGCACCTATAAAAAGTTGGTGTGTGGAAACTTCATAGGATAGGGTGTGTTGCACACCAAATTATGTCACTGCGACCATAACAGTTGACCTTGGACTCTGTCCAAGAAAATGCGTATGTGGATCATATTTTCTAGATGGTAATACTTAGAGATGCCAGATTTGGTGTGTAGAAATTTCTGTGGGTAGGAGTGTGTCCTTTACCAAAATTAGGTCACATTGACCTTGACTTTTGACCTTGTCAAAGAAAATGCTTGTTGGGGTATTTCACTGTGACCTTGTCAGTTGTCCTTGGATCCTGTGTTAGAAAATGTATATGTGGGCCGTATTTCCTTGATGGTAATACTTAGAGATGCCAAACACTATTTCTTTGTGTTTTTATTTTCATGGTTTTGTGCCATCAGCAAAATAAGTAATGATAAAAACACAGAGAAATTCAATGGATTTATTAGTACATATACATTGTGGGCATTGCATGTCTCTAGGGTTTCTTTCTTCCAATAGCTAAAAGGTTGCTTGAGATAAAAATAATAATTTTCAATAATGGAAGAAAATGACTGGATGGTAGGTAACAATGATGGGAATGGCAGTCCTGGCAGGTGATCAGCTAAAGTAACACTGCAGATTACCAGTAATGTGGCATGGAAGTGGGAGTCTGTCATGTATTCATAAGAGCTAACTGCACGCATGCTGCTGTACAATGAGCTGATTACTTGTCTGTGTAGGTATGGGTGAAGGAATTCAGGCAGCCAAATATCGTGAGAACCTGTGTTCAAGCATCATATGAGCTGTGGTGCCTGTTGGGTAGAGTGGTCCTTGAGAGTGACTGCTTTATACCCAAAGTTGTATTGATTAATGTTTGAATAAACCAGCACAGTGTAGTACCTTCTAAAAGAAATACAGGGGTTGACATAAAGAGTTTTGGACTGGTTGACCCCCCAGAAACTTTTTTTTTTCATTTTGGAGCAACCAGTAGGTTTAAGTCTCACAGAGCTGAAAATTTTTGGTTGCCTTGGCTGAAACTGTAGTTGCCATGGTCAACCCTTAATGTCAAGCCCTAAATTTTTTTAATCCAGGTAGTGTATTCAACATTATGGTAACAACAAACTGACAAGAAGAAAGGCATGTGTAGTTTTCAGGAAAGTAGAGTCTCCTACAAGTCCTGCATTTAAAACTGAAAAATCAGGTTAAAAAAACTTTCAGTTTTGTATCATAGACTTATTTTGTAGGAATGACAGTGAAGAAAGCTAAAACATTTTGTTGTACGTGTCAGAGTGTAACTTTTAAACAACATGGGTTCATTTGGTAGAGAATGCAAAGCATGTAGGCCAACATGGATGTATAGAAATATTCAGGATGTGTGCACCCACATGCATACCAAATCTTTTTGGTAAGTTCTGGTGTGGTAAAAAACTCGTAGGATTTATATCTGTGATCAGCTCCATTTAAAAAAGTGAAAGCTCTATGTTGCTGTACACGAACATCAAAACAGCCTGTTCACTGTTCAGGCACTTATCTAGTTTTTACCTCGGCTGACTTGTCAGTCAGCTGAGGTTTTTTGAGGGTCCGTCGTCCATCCGTCGTCCATCCATCATCCACAATTCACATTTTCGACTTCTTCTCAAAAACCATGAGCCAGATTCACTTCAAACGTGGTGGAGATGTGCCTTGGGTGGGTCTCTATTAAGATTGTTCAAATGGTCACGGTCCAGTGATTTTTGGATTTTTAATGAATATTTTTGTTCTTTTTTGGGTAAATCTTAAAAAATCTTCTTCTCCGAAACCGCTCACCCAATTGCTTTGATATCACACAGGAACACTCCCTGGGACTCCTAGTTCTTAATTTGTTCACCTGGTGGCGCTGCAATTTTTTCCTAATTTTTTATGAATTTTTGTGTGTTCTAGCTATTTTTGACTTCTTCTCCAGAACCGTCACTCAGATTAAGCTGAAACTTGGTGGATGTGTTCCTTGTAGAAGGGTCAAACAAAGTTGTACACTATGTGGGAATGCTGCAGATTCCTGATTTTTAACGATTTTTTCAATTCTGGTACTTGTCGGTCAATGCAGCTTTCCTATTGATTACTATAGAAGTCAATGGGCATTCTAATGCTAATTCACATTTTGGACTTCTTCTCCAAAACCGTCATCCAGATTAACTTCAAACTTGGTGGCAATGTACCTTGGGTGGGTTTCTACCAATTTTGTTCAAATGTTCATGCTCCAGTGATTTTTTTATTTTGAATGATTTTTTTTGTTCTTTTTTTGGACAAATCTTAAAAGATCTTGTAAGTCAATGGGCATTCTAATGCTAATTCACAGGACAACTGACACGAAATTTACTGTTTACTTGATAACTTGAGATCTGTTTTGAGTTAGCTACACATGTTAATTATTCTGTATGAAGGTCATGCTGAGACAGTACATGAATGACCTTGACCTCGTTTGTGGGGTCACAGTGCAACATACATGAATTTTACTCTTCATTATAACTTGAGAACTACTTGAACTTTGATGTTGCACATGTAAGTGTTCTTCTATAAAGTTCAGACTTAGTCAGAACATGGTGTCCTTGATCCTTTCCCAAGTTCATAGAGCTACAAGTGTGATGAATGTCAAGATCAGCTGAGGCACGGGCTGTTCACACAGCCCTCTTGTTCATCACCATTTCAGATATTGTCTCAAAAAGATGTATGTAATGATTTGTAGTATAATAAATTTTTGTCCTACAAGGAGCCCTTGGGAAGGTAATAAAGGTATGTGTTATGGCTATCATGTCTGCTGTTCCATATCACACAGTCCAGTACCATATTTGGTCGGGAGTGCCCATCACCTTGTTCTTTGATTGCCCGGTGTGACCTGTTGCTGTTTTATATACCTAGAAGTACATGTAAATTGCCACTTCCTCTTTCAGGCAGCTGCTTGGTTTGCAAATAAAGTCATTGTTGTATGTATTTTCAATTGCTACTGTTTCTTAATTATTTCTCGCCCTGCCATGCCTGTTTGGCCCAGTTGTCAACTTACTGTTCCATTCAAAATTGGACCAAATTACATTTCTGGAAAAAAAAAAAGACCGATTGCGCATGGCAGTGTTAATTGGGTGGTTATGCTTTTCTACATAATCATGGCCTCTTGTTTTTTTTTTTTTTGCTTAAAAACTGTTGTTTGTTATCTATTTAAAGAGAATATTTCATAGAAAACATTATGGGATAAATACATGTACAAACTATCATTTGTGTGTGTTTGTGGTTGGGACTCTGTGATTCTGTGCAAGGAAACCACTCGCCGCTTTGTGGCTCCGTGGTTCCTGCCCAGAATCATTTCGTCCCAACCAGAAACACACTCATGACAGTTTGTATATGTATTATGTATTTCTATCACTGATTTTTGCTTATGTCGTTCCATTATGAAGCAAAAGGTAAACCAAGTTTGTCATGCAAGTTCATTTGAATGATAATTTGACTTACCTGCATGTTTAAGGCTGTCATCTACAGCATGATAGCTTTGTGAATCCATTGGTTGCTTCTTTGTTCTGTTCTTTCATGCACAAGTTGCAACCATTTTTTTAAAAATAGAGATTATAAATTTAGGAAAATTTGACACAAAATGAAATTCTTTCATTTGCATATGGATGAAAAATTGAAGGGGTGGGAGCAATAACATACTGACTTTGAACCCCAGTGCTACAAAGTACCAAAGCTATATGAGAATGTGTAGAAATTGATACTTTCTAGCATTGGCCTTGGAAGTCACTTGGAACCTTCTTGCTCCCACCCCTTCAATTATTACTTCTGCTAAATTAATTATCCCCCGCCCATGACACAAATTTTGTCCCGGCCATATCTTCTAAAGTATTAATGCTAGCCCTTTGAATTTTTTATGGTGGGTAGACCTTAGGTAGTAGGTGTGCATAGGCATTGTTTTGTGTGGCTAATTACTTCCATTAATTAATTAATGAATTAACAAAGTTCATTAAGCAAGCTCAAGATACAATACAAATTTTGCCTGGGCCATATCTTCTAAATTATTGATGCCAGCCCTTTGATTTTTTGTGGTGGGTAGACCTTTGATAGTAGGTGTGCATAGGCATTGTTTTGTGTGGCTAATAACTTCCATTAATTAATTAACAAAGTTCGTTAAGGAAGACAAATTTTGTCCGGGCCATATCTTCTAAACTATTAATCCTATCCCTTTGAATTTTTTATGGTTGCTAGACCTTAGGTAGTAGGTGTGCATAGGCATTGTTTTGTGTGGCTAATTACTTTCATTAATTGATTAATTAATAAAGTTCGTTAAGCAAGCTCAAGATTTGTCCGGGCCATATTTTCTAAACTATTAATACCAACCCTTTGAAATTTTTATGGCTAATAGACCTTAGGTAGTAGGTGTGCATAGGCACTGTTTTGCATGGCTAATTACTTTTATTGATTTACTTAATTAATAAAGTTCATTAAGCAAGCTCAAGATACAATTTTGTGTGAAGCATAACTTTGCAACTAAAAGTGGTAACCCTTTAAGATTTTCAGCATTGGTAGACCAGAGGTAGGAGGTGTGCATAGGCAGAAATTTTTTTTACTAATTACTTTCCTTCATTAATATATTAATTAAGAAAGTTCATTAAGCAAGCTCAAGATGCAATACATTTTGTCAGGAGTATAACTTAGCAATTATAAGTGGTAACCCTTTAAGATTTTCAGGGTTGGTAGACCAGCAGTAGGAGGTGTGCATAGGCATAAATTTATGTGGCTAATTACTTTCCTTTATTTTTTTATTAATTAACGAAGTTCATTAATCAAGCTCAAGATCCCAATACAATTTTGTCCGGAGCATATCTTTGCAACTATAAGTGATAGCTCTTTGAGATTTGCAGGGTTGGTAGACCTGAGGTAGGAAGTGTGCATACTCATTTCAGCCAACTTTATTTTAAGTCCTACATGTTAAGGAAGATGTGAATAGCAAACAAACCCCTTCTGCACTGGTTCACCCTCATAAGGAGGGGGGGGGGGGGGTCAGTGGCTACTTGTTAAAAGGGGGACACATAATGCATTTAAAGGCTCTCTGTATTTATTTCCATATTGCCACCAACAGAAACCTTTCGCATTTTACCAACTATAATATACCAATATACATCATTTGTAGTTACCACCATGATTACTGTGGGCGGGGGATATGGCTAGCGTCAGCGGCTACTTGTTTATTACTTGTTTTCTGCAAAGTAACCTTCTGCCCTCCAGCAAAGTGTTGGGCCTTTAGTTACTCTGTCTACACAGGCAAATATAATTGGTAAAACTACAACTCATATGGAGGATCCTGCTGCCCAGAAAGGCAGAGTTCATACCTGGCTGGATCACTCTGAGTTTGCCCAGCGGATGAGAAGAGATCTGGCCAGGTACGAACAAGGCTGCTCTTGGCAGCAGGATCCTCCCCAAAAGCGGTCTTACGATTATCCAGTAATTGTACCTGCACTGTATTTCAATTAAAGTTAAGCAGCAAAACATATTATTGTGGTATGTTTATGTTCGGTGAATAAAAGCAAGCACAACCTGGCTTTCTGCACTGTATTTTTTGCACATTACAATATACTTCTCAGAGCTTTTGGATTTTGTGGCGGTACAATAGCACAGTCAGAACTGCAGATGCTGCTGCTATACCAGGTGTTCAGTAAATGAAAAAGTTCTCTGCTGCTTGCTTTGCACTTTATCTAGGCTCTACTATGAGTATACGGATTTCTACAACATGGATATGGATTTCTGCTAAGTGGACATAGTCTGCATTATTTCCTTGTCTGTATTTCCATCATTTTTAGGCAAGTACAGCTATAATTACTGGAGAAAACCCCAGCTTCCAGGAAAGTGATACAGTGTGGCTGTAGTTGTATATCTACCATTAGTGTATTCAGAAAATGTAAGTGGAGAAGCAAGAAAATGAAACCAAATGAATATCTCCTACAAGATTGGAATCATTAAAGGTGTACCTATAGCAGATCAGACAGTTTCATGTGTGGGGAGCAACTTATGGCATTTTATAGTGAAATATACAGACTTCCTGTATTAATCTCCTCATCTGCTCATTTAACTGCAGTAGTCTTGGGACTCAGGCAGACACTAATCATGGTAATTGATGAATGACTAGTTGCACTGTATGGTCTGTTGCAATTTATCTAGTGTATAGTGACTTAGGTGGGTAACATTGTGCAGATATATAAGTTTGATCATGTCACACTTTAATCCACAGGAAAATAACTGCAGTTATTTGAGGCACCTGAAAGCAATGAGGAGGGACATCTTTTGAAGAGTTTACATGGTAAATTAAAATTGCTGCCCATTTTCACACTCACCTTTGTGTTTTGTAAATTTATTGTAAGTAATAAAAATTACTGGCTTCTACCCTGTATTTTGTCCCTTATTTATATTTAACAATTAATATTCATTTCCAAAGGTGAACACAAAAATAAACTGAAGATTGATCATGTTGAGGGAATGATAATAGCTACATGGGATACGTGCTGTCTTGAAATGCAGTTGGTCTGCTTCATAGTTGGTTACAAATACCAGGTATATTCTTGTATGTCAACAGTTTCAACAAATAGAAGAATGATGTGCAGGACCATTCTATTGAGAGAGCACCTGCCGTTAAAGATTATGTTCAGTATATCCCTTCTGTGTTGTTTAAATACTTCCAATGAGAGACCACCTGTTTTATGTGACTACGGTAGTACCTGCTGTTAAGATCACCTCGTTTGCCCTCTGAGAGAGCACCTGCCTTTAAAGATTATGTTCAGTATATCCCTTCTGTGTTATTTTACTTCCAATGAGAGACCACCTGTTTTATGTGACTACGGTAGCACCTGCTGTTAAGATCACCTCGTTTGCCCTCCAAAGTGGTCACACGTGTGGCAGGTGGTCTTAATTAGCAGGTAAAGCTATGAAGAATATAGGCCGCTGTGTACTCAGAAATATGGTCATTAAAGCCAGGTGGTCTCTCATGGTAGTGATCTTTGATAACAGGTTCTACGGTACTTTTAGGCCTGTCCTTGTGGTGGTCTCTCAAAAGAAAGACTACTGTATACTTTTCCGCATAGATTTGCCCTTCGAGATAAAAATTGATGCACTGACAGTGGTACCTACTGGGCATCTCTCTGCTCTTTCAATCAATGTACTGTTGTGCAAGTGATCAGTTAATTCACCTCTGTAACTGCTGGCACTGCAGCTCCATATGTCTCTATCTCATGGGCAATACCCTGTTTGGCAACAGTAACCATGATGAGCCACCACAATCTGCATCAGGTACTGCATGTCTCATTATGGGAACAGCAGTGATTGATTGAGTGGTTAGATAAAAATCAAAACTCCTGAGGTGATGTGATCTTCTAGGTTCTCGCAACTTAAAATCTGACCACAACTGATATTGAATGAGTAATTACACCACGGCCCCACCTGAAGTCCATTGACTTATTTCATGCTGTTTTTGGCAGACATTTACCTTGGGGCCTTCTGTTGAAAATGAAAGATGAGACTTTCAATAGACAGATAGCCAGGCATCCATTGAAGCTATTGTTAGAAACCTCTGCTCCTGTACAGATGAAAATCACCTAATTCTAAACTTTGTGAGCCTCTTTGACTAACCACTGAAATAAAAATAAGGCTGAACCATGAACCATAAATCACCCACAAGTAGCAGTCCTGGGGGCACCATACAATATCTTTTTTTCCCCTTAACTTCACATAGCAAGTAGATTACAGAGTTTATAGGTTTCGGAGGAATATTTTTAACTTGAAAAACTGCATATGGGGCCATGATCTGTGGATATGATGGATGGTGCATGAACCTGAGTGGTTGGAGTGGAGGATGCCATCTACATGTACACTTCATGTATAATAAGTTTCAGGTGTTTGTAGTACTAGCTGTCAACTGCTACATGTTCTGCTCGAAACTTTGCACTTTTTTCCACACAATTTTCTGACAGGAAAGTAAAAATAATGAAACATAAGCATGATAAGGGATCAGTCTTTTCTCATCACATTTTTTTTATTTGCACTCAATTGTTTGTGGGGCAGGGAGGGAGGTACAGAATCCTGTACATTTTTATGATAACAAAAAATGATTGATATATTTACTTAAATTCAGTGGTGATTTGGTGTAACTTAAAAAATTCAAATTCTGAGAACTGATTTGGGGGAGGGATGGGATGTATAAAATTTAGTACTGTCAGTATGAATTCAAAATGATGAAAATGTTCAGCCATTTCCAAAATATGAGTCAAAATAAAATGAAAGAATATAGTATGAGAAGGAGTAAGAGGAGCAGACAGTAGACACAAGAATATGACATGGGGTTTGTAGTTTATTTCTGGAAGTTAGGAACAGTGTTTTCTGGCATCAAAAATCAATCCAATCAATCAGTCAGTCAATCAATCAATCGATCAATCTCTGTACTCATCTACCTACCTGTCTCTCTGTCTGTCTATCTACCTATCTATGTATTTGATCTAATCTACCTACCTACCTATCGATCGATCTATCTATCTATCTATCTATCTATCTATCTATCTATCTATCTATCTATCTATCTATCTATCTATCTATCTATCTATCTATCTATCTATCTATCTATCTATCTCTGTCTGTCTGTCTGTCTGTCTATCTGTCTATCTGTCTATCTATCTTATCTATCTAAATCCCTTTCTTCTTCCCTCTCTTCCTACTTACTTCCTTCTTCCCTTTCCTTGGGGGGGGCACATCTTCCAGCCTTCCTGCCCAGTTCACATGTATAATTTTTCAAGCTTTTGTATTTCATACATTAACTACACTCTTAATTTCAATATTTTGACACAGATCCCGTAAAACCCATGTTAAAATACTGTTTTGATTGTGCATATTTTTATTACCTCGGCACATAAAGTGCCGGAGGTTATTGTCAATCCACTCATGGTCAGTCTGTCCGTCCATCCGTCTTGTCAGTGTTTTGCGATACCTCAAAAAATATTCACTGTAGTTGTACCAAGTTTTTGTCACAGAAGGAACTTATGATGAACCAGGTTCGTATTGAAAATCAGCTTCCTCTGATTATTTTAAAACTTTTTATGAAACTTTTAATGTATTTATTTGAAGGCCGTCTGAGTGGCGCGTCAACCCAGACAATGTTACCGCGATATCTCAAAAAATAATGACCACAGCTTTCTCAAATTTTTGTCAGAGATGCATCTTGTGATGTACCTGGTTCCTATTTAAAACTAGCGTCCTCTTTGTATTGAAAACTTTTTATCAAAACTTTAAAGTATTTGTCTTTTACGTCATCTGAGTGGTGCACAAGGGGACGCTACTACCATATCTCAAGAAGGATCCAATGCAGCTTCCCCAATTTTTTTTCAGAGGTGCACATCATAGTGGATGGCATACCTATTGAAAACCAGCTTCTTCTGCTTATTTTTAAACTTGTGATGAAAACTTTTGAAGTGTTTATTTGATGGCTGAACAGAACTTGACCCAAGAACACATCCAAAAGTGCTTTTTTATTTCATAGACAACAATATGGAAATTGTATGTGAAGTGTTCTACTGCGAAGTCTCAAGGAAAAAAAATGCATAGTTGAGGAAAAAAAGATTGTGGGCACCGAGGGTAATCCTTTCTCTGAACGCTATTTTTCATGGGATTTGTTTTTGCTATCACCAGAATAAGTGAAAATAAAAAGCAGCAAAACTAATTGAATTTATTTGGCCCTATTGAACTTTAGGGGACCCGAGCCCCTATAATACTAATAATGGTTCAAAGTTCACGAAAGTTCCGGATGTGTTTTCAATAATCATTAGCAACACAAATCACTTATTTGAGATGACTTCCGACCGGACCTAACATGTAAATTAAATATCAGCGTTTCTGCCGATGATCCAAGATGGATGCTGCAAGTGCTATTGGGGACCGTATCATATAATTTTAAATGTGATCATGAACAATAAAAGTATTGCTTAACTATTTTAAAGAAAAAATTTACAAGAAAGAATGAACGCTGAGACCATCCCCAGGAATATCCCCGGGCATCACGTGCAGCTGGCTTGTGAAGGTAAACATGCACATGGCTAATCTAGTAGACGTTCCCCCATTGGTTAAAATCGATTTTTGGTGTTGCATTGTGGGTAATATCGTCATCAAAAGTCATCAAATAGTGGCACGATAATCGATTCCATCGATGCTTTCACGGAATAAATTTGAGTTTTTTTATATTTTAACGACATAATGCCTGCGGCGCAAACATCTATTCTACTAAAAAAATGTAGGAATTTTACCATAATGCCTTCGGCGCAACAATCTTCACTTCAGGTAGGAATATAGACATTGTTATGGGAATTCCCCTGTAGAGGCTCGGGTCCCCTAAAGTTCAGTAAGGCCATTTATTTTATACTGTGGTCTGGAATACATTTTTAATAGCTGGAAAGTATATGGTTTCAAATGGTGTGGACATTGTTAAAAACTGTATGTAAATGCTTTAATACTATAACACTTTGATTATTGTTGGACCATTTGGGGCAACTGTAATAGGGCTTTGTTAAAGAAAGTGCAACAGCTGCATTGAGTTAATTGCATACCTGGTCACAGGCACAAACTGCTTTGTTAGTTCCAAGGACTTGATTCACAAGCTGAATTGGATGACATTGGAAGAACAGATTACATTTAAAAAGGCAGTGCTTACATATAAATCGGTGAATGATATGGCTTCACCATTTATGAAGGATATGTTTGTACATGTGAAAGGTTAATTTCTATGCTTTGAATTTATGGTCAGCCACTGATGACCAGCTATACCTTAACTGATCTAGGACAGACTTTATTAAAAGAACAGTAAGTTACAGTGGTGCAGCCATCTGGAATAGTTTACCAAGGAAATTCTGATATGTTCTCCTTTGTCACGTATGTTCAGGAGACACTGCACCAAACATTTACTTGAACTGCTTAAAAAACAAAATTGAATGCCATTATCAGTGTATTTAACATAGTATTCCTTTTATGTGCACGTGGGATTTTCTGATCCTTGACTGTACATAATATAAAATTTAGAGGGCCTCAGGGAAGATTAGTGAGTCTCACCCTGAGTCACCCTCTCAAAAAAAAAGTTCTATATATGTGTATATATATATGTGTGTGTGTGTGTGTGTGTGTGTGTGTATACATATATATACATATATATGTATACACATATATATATATATACATACATACATACATACATATATATATACATATATATATATATATATATATATATATATATATATATATATATTGTCAGTAATCAAATTTGTATTGAACTGTACAGAGTTCACTTACTATGAGACTATATTATATACAGTGTAATTACCTAATCGGTGAACTATGTGAAATTGTGTTAATCTTTAACCTGGTAATTTGATCATTATCTGTAACAAAGTTAAGTAGTAAACCTCTACAATTCCCTTCTAGTCAGAGAAATCTCCCTGGAAAGTTGAACACAAAATTAAACCTTGAGGGGTCCCATATGTAGATTAGGAAAATTTGTATACGTTGTTAAAGGTTTTTATAGAAGATATTTTTTGAAAATGTATTTAATGAAGAGAAAAGAAAACTTGATTTGTTTCTTATTGGAATTATTATACAAAAGTGATTGAAAATATTGGTGAAATATGATGACCTTTTTCCGTAACCACATTGTCTGATGAAATTTCCTTTGAGGGACAGCAGACTTCTCCTAGGGTCAATGCCGTGATACTCCACAGGGGAAGTAAAAATGTAGCTGATGCGATGCCTTTGTAGTCCTAAGGGCCAAGGAAACTATGAGGCATTGTTCAAGGTTGCCAAATGATTTTAGAAAGAAAGTAGTGTTCTACTCATTACAAACTGGTTGCCTTAAGGGAAAGCTTAAAAATTACAGGAGACATAAGATTGATGGGCACATTAAGAATATGTTAATTTGTCAACCTTCTGTCCTGATTTATCTTAATTAAATTCAGTTCAGACAGTTAATTTAAGATGTGTAGCTCATGTAAGGTGCACTGCACGAACAACACAACATGCAAAAAAGAGAAGTAATCAGATGAAAGAAATATATCATGTAGATATGAATCTTTTCAGCACAGTGTGTGAGTAAATTAATATTGAGATGCATTTAGTATATCATTTATAAAAATGAGACAAAACAAATATTTTAATATTCAAATCTGTGATCCTGGATAAGATAGCTTTTTTGTTAAAAAAAGTTGTTGCACATATCCTTTATAAAATTGCACATATGTATATGTTACAACTCAGACTTCACTGTTCAGTAACCTGTAGTTGCAAGTATGTGTTGAACAAACTGTTTAGGCGAGCTTACTTAATAGAGAAACGTATCTTAAATGAGCAGTAGAAAACTAGGCAAGACCGGTGGTAGGGAGATGTCCAGAGGTGAGAGGTCCTGACCAGTTTCATTCCTGTGTGGACTCATCAGGGGACATTTGAAAACACTAATATGCCTCTTGCTTCTAGAGCAAGCTGTAATGTTGTTACAGGACATAAGGGAACATCATTATAACTGCACCTGGGTGTAGAAAAGATTCACGAGTCTATCTGCCGTGCTGGCAAGTTAGTGTGACGTACACTGGTTAGACACGTACGTCACAAAAGATCTTGCATACCCACTCTGGGTGACTTTATGTAACTATGGCTGTTCCCTCTGAATCAACCTCAAAATATCACTATCTGCCTAAGTGGCAATTAAAGAAGTTTTTTTTATGATAATAAAGCTTTGGTATTACATAGATACCCTATATGTCATATATGTAGCATTATTTCATGGCGTTCTCTCTGCAAACTTCCAGTTGTGCACTGGTGTTATTTGGCACGTAGATTAGGACAGAACAAAAACTTCAGCGTAAGACTTGGCAAGAGTCCCTATGTACCCATGACATTGAGACCAAATGGTTCAGTGGTGCATAGCTGGTGGAACAAAAAAAAACTTTAAATGGTGTCGGCTAGTGTAACAGATATTTATTCAGTTTCGCTTAACTTTCATCAATCATTGAATTTTAAGTTTTCTTTTTAAGTTTATTTTTAGGCCGTAGCTTATTTGGCAATCTCTGCAGGCAGTGTTTTGGTACAGCAAATGTGAAGCTATTACACTATGATCACTGGTTATGTCATTTAATTTACAAAATATATTATCTTTCATGCTACTGGTTAATTGTCCCTTGCCACCAAAAGTGGCTCAGGGGGACAGAGATAGTCAGGGTAGGGGGTTGTCAGTTTGTCCATTTATCTGTCTGTCTGCCTATCTCTCTGCAATGTTATCTCCAGAGTTGTTTCACATACAATAATGAAATTTGTAGAGTGGATTTATTATTGTGTAATCTTGCCCTTTGATGACTTGGACTTGTACATAAATTAAGTCAAGTTCACAGGGCCCCAAAACATCCCCATTTTAGGGCATTTTAGTTCATACATGTATTTCAGATTTATACTATTGAAGATTAGGTCCAGTAGTTGCACCACAGTAGCACACTGTGAAGTTCTTGTGCATGTAAGAGTTTGGATGACCCTGACTCATTTTCAAGGTCAAAGGGGTCCTGCACATGTACATGTCTACTTTTGGGCACCTTTGATCTTATTTCAAGTGCATACATCATTAAATTTTGGGACTGGTTTGTATGCTACTGAAGAATACTATGGAAGTCTTGTGTGTGCAATATTTTGGAGGACCTTGACTTATTTTCAAGATCATAGGTGACCTGAACATATCTAATTTTGGGCATATTGTTTATATTTGAAGTACCATTTCATTCATAATGTGGGGTATAAAAAAGGATGGTGTGGCAGGGGATAGATATAGATCCTGTGGATTATCTTACTATTTTTCATCATAATTTTGGCTTAGCAGAAAGGGGTATATTTTGACATCCTTAGAAAAATCTTTTGTTTCTACATAATTTATAACAATCATTATTACTGGCATAGATTCTTAAGTAACACATTTTAGTATTTTAGCTCTCATTTGAAGACTTAAAAGATACCTCACTTTAAGGGTCAGTATGCTTTACCTTGTGGGTCCTATTATCACTGATTGGAAGCACAGTAGGGATGCACCAAGCCATGTAATTTATTGCAACCCTCTAAAGGCTGTGAAATTTGTAAATCTGGTCAAATGTTCAGAAAAAGCACAGCTGGCTTGATTATAAATGTACAAGGAAATTTATATATTTGTTTCATAATTCATTACCTATCCACTTTAGATCTCTTTGAGATCATATACACCTCAAAAAAATTTTCCCTTCAGAAAACACTCCACTCTTGTGGTTGACCCCATGGTGCCAATTACTTGACCTCTGGTATTGACCAATCACATCAGTTTTATTTCATTGGCTGCTTCTGCATCCATGTTATTTGTTATTTTCTACTCTGGAGAGCCCTCTACACAGTTTCAATTCTTGCCATGTTTGTTATCTCGTCTAGTTTATATCAAGGTGGAGTTTATGGATTACTGTACTTGCGGACTTGATTGTCATATTGAATACTCATCTTTTTGTGCACAAGTCAATTTAGGGGTGCAGTTCCTGCATCATATTATCTGCAAAATGGTGTCCAGTGATGGTTCTAGCAAACAGGATGGCAAAGGACCCACCATGGCCAATTAGGACGCTCATCAGCACTGCCATGTTTGCTGGGAGCACATTACGTGGGTCAGGTACCCCAAGGACAACCCCTGCATTGTGTGCAAAGACTGGTCCCTCTCTTTCTGGCAGAAGCTTGCCGAGTCTGCACAGAAGTCAGAACAGAAAAGAAAGAAGAAACTGGCAATGAGTCAGGCTGCTGCCTCATTGTTATCTTTGCATCCTGTCACCAAATCCAGTGCTTGCAGGCCTATACGCCCACAATCTCTGGTACCCATTCATTGTTATCATTTGTGCCTGTCACTACTACAACAACAGCTACTCAAAGGGCTGGACCTGTACCTCATATACACACATCCAGCTTTTCAGTGCTGGCCAGGCCTCTGGCTACAGTGTCTCTGGACTCTGGTATGGATGTGGCCATGTCACAGGAGTTCATCATGGATGGAATCAACCAGCAGGTACCTTTGACATTCTCCCAGCTCCAGGCCAGGCAAGATAATACTCAGGCCCTGCCGCAAGCCCAGCCTTAGAAGCCGCTGTGCTCTCCCCACCACAGAGAGATCAGGCTTCACAGACATAGAATTCCACATGGCCGTGTCATAGGGAATGGATTTAGACAGCATGAGTTTTAAAACTGTTCACTGTGAGCCTTTGGCAAGCAGTGAACGGTTTGAAACGAGTGCAATCCTTTCCCCATGACATGGCCATGTGGAATTTTGTTTCTCCCATAGAGCATTAAATCCTGTGTTTTGGTCAAAAACCTACTTGGTTTAGCATGCTTGCTGCAGCCGTTTCGACTCCATTTTGCTCAGTTTGAACATGGCGTTGCTAAGGTACGTCACTCAAGAAAGAGCTTTCAGTTACTCTTTTTTATCTTGTGTAATCTGATTGGCTTACAAAGAAAACAACAACCAATAGGATTCTCTCTCTTGTTTCATTTCGGTCGTAAAATTGTTCCACACTTATGTTGGGAACGATTGTGTTTCCACATGGGTAACTATGGGAGAAAGCACCTTCAGTGCCTTCCTCTGGGGAGGACTGGGCCAGGGAGAAAGTACCTTTGAGCGAGCACAGGCACCACAAGCAAGCATAGAAAGAGGAAGAAGAAGGGGAGGTCAGGTTCCTGGTCTTACACCCCACCTTTGCTGGTTCGGCTATCATCACCGGGTCGACCACCAGGCCCCTTGCCATGGAGCACATACCACACAGGCCAAGAAGCCTTCACCTCACCTGGTTCATAGTGTAAGGGATCCATTTCTAGCCATACCCATCACATGCCTACTAGTGCTATCTTGTTCACTGTCCTATCAGCATTCTCTGGCCTCTTCACCACCTTGCCGCTGTCACAGTTGGTCACAGACGACCTAAGAAATTGGGCAAGGTTGCACACTTACTTGCCAGCCAAGGACTCACTACTTCTTTTGGACACCCCATGGTGTCTGCCTCTGGTGTTGCCAAGAAGGAAGCTTCAAAGTACACCCTTGTTGACTCTGAGGATTTCCTCTTTGATCAGAAAAAAGACTGTTAACCATACCAGAGGTGGAGCCCCATACACCTACCCTACAGCCTGTGAACACTGACGTTGATCAACTGCTTCCAGGACCTGCCTCTGGCGGATTGAAACCACCCACCCCTGGTCACTTTGACTCCTGATTCACAGGCACAGGATTTTATCAGTAGAGACATCACTCCACTGTTACTGGGCCAGCAGATATCCCTGGAGGCAAAATATCAGCTGGCATAACAAAGTACATCCTCCATACAAGACCAGGTTTCTGCACGCAGAGTCTGAGTGTTTCCTGCAGCAGCAGCATCTGTGCCCAAAGGTCAGCCCAAGCACATCTCCGCCCATCTATGCACAAGAAAAAGGAAGCATTAGGGCTTCAAGGTGGAGGACATGGACATGATGACACAGTTACTGCCCACAATATAGATTTCAATGTGGAACATTTCGGGAGCCAGGGCCTGGGATCGCCAAAGAAGCTGCACCCCTTGTCACAGAGAACAGAGGAACAACATCAACTAGCAATCCATTTGTCCTCATACCTCAGGGAGGAGACCAGTGCGACATCAGTGCTGCTGGAATCCTCAACAGCCAGATAGTCGCACAACTTCAACCAGTCGGAGCTCCTTCCCGAACCTAGGAAGTTGCTGCAAGATGTACTACCCTCTGTTTGGGATGTAAAGTCTTGCCTAGTGCAAGGGGAGTTTGACACCCTGTACCATGGAGAGAAGTCGATGTCCAGTGTTTATCTACTGCAAGGGGTCCTCAATCGGATCGTTAGAGAAATCAGCACTTTACTGCTGGCACTTTCCAGAACAGATGTAGAGGCCCTGATGCAAAGTCAACTACTTGGCTGACTGCTGGGATATAGAGTCAGATGTACACAAGGTTCTCAACATCCTGAGCCAGATTGAGTGTTCCTGGTTCTATCGCTTCACAATGCCCTGGAGAATATGGTGCACCTGAAGGTCAATTCATTGTTAACACAGTGATGGACGTACATCAGCATGTCGGTGGTAAACCAACACCTGGGGTTGTGGCTGTACACATCACCCATTGACCAGTTGCTATTATTCAATTCAGAGGTCCTGCAGTTGGTTATACAAGATAATCGAGAGTCACACCTTCAGCTGCAGCAGGCCTTCCTCCAGTGACACTGCTGGGAAAAGCCCCAAGGAGGAAAGGCCAGTGGAGGTGGCAGCCGTAGACCTTTATGGGGACAAATTAGGAGATTCTAGCATGATGGAGGAAAAAGCAACAAAGCATGCAGAGGCCACAGTGGGAAAGGCATCAGTACAGGAGGAGCAGCAGCCAGCCAAGCTGTATGCCTGATGGTGTGCCCCAGTCGTCCACTTCTCCGCTTCCACCCAATGCCCAGAAAGTGGCAACAGGTGGGGGCCAGGTTGTTGATTGACACAGACTGATGGCTATGGTACACCACAGATCCGGACATTTCAAATCTGGTAATTGTGCCCCTGTTGTCAAACTCATTTGCTTTTCCATCTCACAGAATACAGGAAAAGCAGAGAACCTTAAAGTAGCCGTAAGATCTCTATTGCAAAAGTTTTTATGTTAATGGGAGTTTTACAGCCACCTATTTCTGGTTGTGAATAAAGAGTGATAGATCTCTCACAGACTCAACACCTTTCTCCACAAGGAGAAGTTCAAGATGGTAACTCCAGCCTCCATAATGGACGCGGTTTACTCGGGCGATTGGGTGATCTCAGTGATGCATCTGAAAGATGTGTACTTCCACATACCAAATGTCGAGTCCAGTTGAAAATACATGTGGTTTAAGGTCAACAGAGAGGTTTATCAATTCCATGCACTTCCGTTCATCCTGGCTTCAGCACTGCTGGTGTTCACCAGAATCATGAGCAGGGATGAGCCTGTTCAGGGAATTCCAGGATTTCAGGGAATTTTGTGTCATAGACTTACAGAAATTCCTGGATTTCTGGTTGAATTTCTAAAGAAAGTTACTGTTGTCCCCCACTCAAATGTTGTTTTCCACTGAGGATGAGTACTTTATATGATACTCTCAGGGAATTTTTTCCTTGGTCAGGCTCCTGTCTGCATGAGCATATTATCAGATTATGTGCATTGTCATGGTATGCACATCCACATGTACCTGAACACCTAGTTGGTTTGCTCCCTGTAGTGTGATGGTCTTCGGATGGATACAGCCGTCATACTTGCTACCTGTCTTGATTTAGGCCTCCGGGTCAACTTACCAAAATCAAACCTAGAACCATCCCAAGAGTTCTTGTTTCCCGGCACTCTCTACCAGACAGTACCATTTGTCTGTAAGCCATTGAAGAACTGTTTCAACAGACTGCAGGCAATTCTGAACCAGTCTTTATATAGCACAAAGCTTTCCATGGGCTAAAGGTGGAGTCTGGTAGGCACCTTATTCTAAGGTTAGTCCATCATGAAAACCTGATGTGATTGGTCAATACCTGATTTCAAGTACCGGTGCCAGGGTCAACTGTAAGAGGGTGCCATAGGCCTCCAGCCCAGAGGAACACATTTGAAAAAGTGTTTTCTTATGGAAAAAGTTTTTGGTGTGGATAGGATCTCAGAGATATCTTGCCAAATGTAGTGGATATGTGGGTAATAATTACTAACAAAGATCGAAACTAGAAAAGAAGATTTGCTTCAAAGCAAATCTGTCTATGGGCCTTCAAAAGTTGTAAATATTAAATGCTACAACTTTTATCCTTTGGTACTTCACACTACATTAAGTTTATGGCTGGATGCAAATTTCAAGTCCAAATGACCTTGACTTTTGACCTTTCACATGTAAATTGCAGTGTTACATTGCCCACAATTTAAGCCCAACATGAAGCAAATGGATGAAAATTGACCAAGTTATGGCAAGATGAAACTTTCAAAGGGCCAAATGACCTTGACCTTTGCCCTTTTGAGGTTACATGTTCTTACAAAAATGTGCAGTGTTGCAATACCTACAATTTGAGTCCAACATGATTAGAATTGGATGGAAATTGGCCAAGTTATGGCTGGATGAAACTTTCAAAGGCCCAAATGGCATTGACCTTTGAGCTTTAGAGGTCACATGTAACTTTAAAAAATGTACAGTATTACAACAGCTACAATTTGAGCCCAACATAATCAGAATTGGATAAAAATTGACCACATTATGGCGAGAAGAAAGCCATCATCAAAAGTGGCCTTTGACCTTGAAATGACCTTTGACCTTGAGATGACTTCTACCTGAAGTAAACCTTGACCTTAAAAATGACATTTTGGCCTAAAATTGACCTTTGACCTTGACATGACCTTGACATTTGAGATGACCTTTACCTTGCTATGATGGAACTCCTATACACGCGAAACCACATCTACTATAGTAAACAAGATATTGAAGATTTATAACTTTAGTTAGCCCTCATTTGCATAATTTTGAAAAGTGTGACCCTGATTACAGAGAGAGAGAGAGAGAGAGAGAGAGAGAGAGAGAGAGAGAGAGAGAGAGAGAGAGAGAGTATAATTGTGCCAAGTTTGGAGTTTCTACGCGTAATACTTTTCGAATGAAATGTCGGACATATCTACAGACAGACAGACAGACAGACAGACAGACAGACAGACAGACAGAGAGAGAGAGAGAGAGAGAGAGAGAGAGAGAGAGAGAGAGAGAGAGAGAGAGAGAGAGAGAGAGAGAGAGAGAGAGAGAGAGAGAGAGAGAGAGAGAGAGAGAGAGAGAGAGAGAGAGAGAGAGAGAGAGAGAGAGAGAGAGAGTACCTTAAATTGTATGGTGACACAGCTATTAATTGAATAATTCTTCCTGTTTGCAGTTGGTGGTATACATTGCAGCTTTCACATACAAGTTAGAGTGTGTTTTGAATGTCTGCATGTGGCCCAGCTGCAACATAAAATACGTATGATTTCTTGTCCATGCAGATTAAACTACATGGTTTGTGGGCTGCATCCACTTGGATACCATGTGGTCAACGTGGCCTTGCATTGTGTGGCTACACTGCTGTTCACTCGGACCTGTCAAGTTGTCGTCTTCAATCAGCTTCATGCAGCTACCCTCGCAGGAGTCATCTTTGCAACTCACCCTGTTCATTCTGAAGCGGTAAGTTTAACCTATTCCTGGTCAGAGTATCACTGCGTCGATAGCTTTAATTTCCCTGGCACAGGGCACCCCACCTGCACCATGGAAAGCTACTGACCTAGGGCATGACATCATAAATAGTCTTACATGTAAATCACAGCAAAAATATATTCTAGCAATGAGAAATTCAATTAAAAACTTTAAAGCAGATGACAGTTTACATCTGGGCGCTTTTGGGTGATTTGAGAGAGAAAGGGTTAAGCAAAGTTTTTCCTTATATGCTGGGTCAGCAACATGTACGTTCACAGCTATGGATAAGTGGCATGCAAAAGGTTCACTATTGGTGGGTGTATTTCCACAAAATGATTGTCTGCAATAGGTAGTATAGTATTGCAGAAAGATCTATAATAGATCTGCAGCACGGTCTTACGACCGAGTTTAGGACAGTGTTGCAGTGTACCAGCTGCGTACATGTACTTGTTCCTAGTAAACACATGATAAAAGGCATACAAAATGGCAACACAGTCTTTCATGTACAGCAAGAGCTAGAGCTTGATCCAATAGAGGTAAAGATTAAACATATACTTCATTAGAAGACAACAAACTACATGTAGTTTGGAATTTGCTTGCTGAGCACTGAGCTGGTCTTAAAGTACAAGTGATTTGTTTTGAGTAGCATGGCAGGTCTGACTGCTGGTGGGTTGCTGCCTGGTAATATTTGAGGCCAGGTCAGGTGGATGTGGGAACTATATAATATACTTCGGGTGTGGGGAGAGTATGTAACATGACCTGCTTAGTTACTGAATTCACCCATACATGTTCCCAACATGTTTCAAAATTCCTTATGTCCTTCACTTATATCTAGTGTCCATTATGTGCCAAAAAGAGTAGGGATTCGGTCCTGGATTAATGGCAGCAGGAACAAACTCTGCTTGAGAATGGATTCTGCCAAGTGGAACAGGAGTCTTGAATTCACTCAGATACAGAGTTTGTGACATAGTTGCCAAACACCTACAATATTATTGGATACAAAGACATGCATACTAATTTCTTGCCAAAGCTCTGACCATGCCACGAGGCAATGTTGCCAATTAGTAACCATGATATGGTCGTACTAATGGAAAAGGTAGGGTGTTTCTAACATCTGTGGGAACAAAGAAAACTTATTCAAAATGTATGAGGACTCCTTGTATCAAGTGCATTGTCTGATTGGAGAACATGACTGACTTTCAGGTTTTATCCAAGTTGCTAGTTTGGCAATTAAGAGCAACATAGTTTACCATTTTACTACATGTAAATGAATATGTACTGTATACATATTGAGTAATTCCTTGTAAAAATTACAGACAATGGAAGTTCTGAAACTAATATGAATGTCCCATATTCCAGCTAGTCTGTACCATCACACTGTGCAGGTCAAAATTGAGTGTGATATGATGTGTTGGCCCTGTCAAGAAAATGCTGCATAAAGGAAGGAGCCTATTGCTAATAGCTTAACAATCTCATTAATTAATGATGTGTTAAATGTATAAACATTTAGCACTTAAGTAGTCTCCTGGTGTGAAGAGCTGTCAGGCTGCTGATGAGATCTCCCCATGTTGATACAACATGACCACACAGGCTGCAGTGCCATATCCATGGTGGGAATAGGGGATGCATATTAGTATGCAATAAGCACAGTGGCCATTTTGAATAAAGGATGTGCCATGTTGGGAAATTGAATTATGGGATGAAATGTGGTACATGTACATGCAGTCAAACCTGCCCATGGGCCCACTTGTGCTAGGGACCCACCTGTCCTAAGGGACTGATGCCAGTTCCACCAGCATATTTTAATTAATTTTTACCTGCCTAAAAGGCCACCTGCTTGACACACCCGGAGCCTCCCTTAATGAGTCCCCGGCAAGCCATTTAACTTGTGCTAGGCACCCAGAGTTCTTTTGGGGCATGATATTAATGCTAACGATAAGTTATGGCACAGTGTTTCAAATATTTTGATTGTTGAAGGAAAAATTCAATAGAAGTTTTATTTTTGTACATACATAAAAATCTATGATTAATAAATAAGGCATATTTTATTGTATTTTTACATATATGGTAATATACTGTATATGCTTACTTTTAGACTGTTCTTTCTCCACTTTTACCAGTATTTGTCAGGAGCAAATCTGTCTTAAGGGCCCATCTGGTGTAAGGGACCAATTTTCTCTGTTCCCATGGGAGGTCTCGTAAGACAGGTTCAACTGTAAACAACCAGATCATTATAGGAGTACATCATTGAGATAGCATAGAGCGTCATGGTAGCTTTCAATGGGACATATTCATATCTAAATGCAATCCTACTCTAACACCTATTGAGCAAAAGAGGGAGCCACCTGCATTGGGGCAGAGCCATATATTTAGCATGGTCAAAAGTACTTTCTCAATAAAATGAACATGAACATAGAATAATCTTAAGAAAATGTATTAACATATATGTGAAACATAAAGGATGCCTAAATTGATTAGAAGTGGACTCTCTTTTGGTTGAAAGGGTGTTATTTATAGATTTTCATGTAGTATATAATAATACAAATCTGCCCTGATCATGGTGGAAGCATCAGTCTGTTGCCCCGGCAACACAGGAAGTGAGCAGGAGCACAGTTAGATATGAATGTCTCCTATTGCTGTGTGCCCTCTTGTATATACATGTACCAATTCTGCCAGAGACATTTAAGAACATACTTTTTTTACCCCATCTCTGAAGTAGAGAATTCAGAGAAATAGAAATAAAAAACATTAATGCTACAGCAAATGTTCTTACTTTGTAGTCTCCATCAGTCCGTGTTTGTGCAGTGACAATCATCATATCCTTATAGGAGAGGACACGATGATAAAGGCAGTAGTACAAAAAATCTTTCCTATGTGGAAAATTGAAGCTCCAAAGCCCCCCCAAAAGACTTCAACGTGGTAGCTTATTTACTGCCAACATGCAACACCAGAGGCACGGTGACTTATTATTCACAAAAAAACTTGACTACACAGCCGTACATGTGTAATCATGGCAGTGTAGAGGGCAAAACCATATAATGTGACATAGACCCCCCCCCCCAGATGATAATAACTACAGCATTAAAACAACAGAACAGACTTGCTTGATGATTACAAAGAACAACAGAAAATATTTAGCACGAAAATGATTTTTTGAAACAGAAATTTTGGAGTTGGAAAGCAAATTGGAAATTGTTGCATTGGAACCAACAGACACCAAAAAGGAAGCCCCAGATAATAGAAACAGGTGCTTACAGCTAAAAATAAAATTACATGTGCCAAGTGCCACATAAAAACTAAACAAGAGCAAGCAGAAAACTAGAAAGGAAGATTTGCTTCAAAGCAAATCTGTCTGTGTGCCTTCCAAAGTTGTAAATATTAAATGGTATCAAATTGTGTGCTTTGGTACTTCACATTCCATTAAGCTTATGGCTGGATGAAAATTTCGAAGGTCCAAATGACCTTGACCTTTGACCTTTAACCTTTATAAGTTACATTTAAATTGCAAAAATGTAGTGTTACAAAACCCACAATTTAAGTCCAACATGATTAGAAATGGATGGACATTGGCCAAGTTATGGCTAGTTAAAACTTCAAAGGTCCAGATAACGTAGACCTTTGACCTTTGGGGGTCAAATGTTATTTTCAAAATGTGCAGTGTTGCAATAGCTACAATTTGAGCCCAACATGATCAAAATTGGACAAAATTGACCAAGTTATGGCTAGAAGAAAGCTACCATCGAAAGTGGCCTTTGACCTTGAAATGACTTTTGACCTTGAGATGACCTCTACCTGAAGTGAACTTTGACCTTTAAAATGATATTTGACCTAAAATTGGCCTTCGACCTTGACATGACCTTTGACCTTGACATGACCTTGACATTTGAGATGACCTTGGCCTTGCTATGATCGAACTCCTATATACTTGGAACTATATCTACTATAGTATATAAGATATTGAAGATTTAAAACTTTAATTAGCCCTCATTTGCATAATTTTGAAAAGTATGACCTATCATTATAAAAAGGCGAGACTTCAAAAATATGCAGTGTTACAATAGCTACAATTTGATCAAAATTGGATAAAAATTTACCAAGTTATGGCTAGAAGAAAGCTAGCATCAAAAGTGACCTTTGACCGTGAAATGACCCTTGACCTTGAAATGACCTCTACCTGAAGTGGTCCTGGACCTTCAAAATGACATTTTGGCTTTAAAATCACATTTTGACCCAAAAGTGACCTTTGACCTTGACATGACCTTTGACCTTGACATTTTGACATGACCTTGACATTTGAGATGACCTTTGCCTTGATCTGATCGAACTCCAATACACTCGGCACTACATCTACTACAGTATATAAAATATTGAATATTTAAAACTTTAATAAGCCCTCATTTGCATAATTTTGAGAAGCATGACCTCTCATTATATAAAGGCCTGACTTCATCCATAGAAGTGTAATTTTGCCAAGTTTGGAGTTTCTACGTATAATACTTTTCAAATGAAATGTGGGACAAATTTGCCGGTAAAGAAAGAAAGAAAGAAAGAAGGAAGGAAGGAAGGATAGAAAGAATGTATGTCTGTGTTGGCACACAGACATAAAAATGTATTATGACTTCAGTTTGTTTCAGATGACATATACATGTACATGAACCTATAAATACTTGTACGAACAAAGCTGACTTCAAAAGCTCGTATTATTTTCTTTGAGGGTGAATTATCATTTTGTAGAGTGAAATTCAAAAGTAGTTAGTCACTGTACATCACATGACCTAAACATTGTTACAACTAAATTGTGATGTAGCTGCATCATTCATGTAGGGCATTAACATATAGACAAAATCGAATAAATAAGGGATGTTTGATTACACATCACACATGATGTGAAATAACTGTGACAAATGTAAACAAACACAGCACACCATTTGGGCATTGAAAGTAGGCCTAGGGCATATTTTTGGAATGAATACCCTATTAAACATGCATAGAGTAAACAAAATCTTACAAGACTGGAGAGTGAGTTGTTATTTTTCTCTCCCTTGGGATTGTTGTTGGTGAACAAAATCACGAGTGACTGCAGGTCACTCGCAATTTTCCGCACTTACAACACCTGTGACAGAATATGGTAACTCACTGTCGACCATGTAAGATTTTCAATTTCTTCGATCAAGCTTGTTGTGAAACATCTTGTGTTCTTGGGTTCCAGAAAATTGGACAATCAAAATGATAACAAACTTCACTATGAAGCATTCATCAGAAGATTACCTTTTCTTGGCATTCTCAAGATCACAGTTAAAGCATTTGGAGCAAGATCTTACTTATGGATAATTTAAGTCCACACTTAACTATTATGAAACAAAATTTAGAAAGTAAGCAGAGCCATATTTCAAGACTTTGATTCGTTTTGTTAATTTTCAAGTCCAAACGGTGCTGTTTTTCACTCATGTCTACATTTGACTCTCTGTGGAAAAAGCAGATATTTAATCTACAGCAAGGACTTGAAAATAGCCAAATAAGATAATTTCCACTGTGTTGTCCTCTGACATTTTCTACTATTCTCCAGTGCACAGACACTGGAGTAATATGTTGTATTTGATGCACCCTTAATGTACCAACTGATGTACTCTGGTAGCGATACCGTTAGCGGATTTTGTATGTATCTCTCTTAATGTTTGTCAGATATTGGTAACAGTATTGTATACATGACTATATATATATATATATATATATATATATATATATATATATATATATATATATATATATATATATATATATATATATATATATATATATATATTAATTTATACTTTAAAAATCAATAGACCAAAAGTATGTGTCTGAAATAAAGAAATATATATATACTGCTATAGAACATGAATAATGATGAAAAGGGCCAACATCAACTTGCACAATCATAATTTGAAATAAGTTCAACAATACTGACCCAGAAATATTTACAACATCCAATTTAGACAACATTACATGGTTATTGTTCATAGTGTTACACTGTTGGTTTCACCATTGTGATTGTGATTGTGCACATGTACTGCATTTAGTCCCACAATGCACTGTTCATCAAAAATTTAGCATGCACCAATCTTAAATACTTATTGTTTTTTTCATCCCCGGGTGCAAAGAAAAGCATGAGTACAAAACTGTCAGTGTAGATGAGATCAGGGACGTGTTATAGATGGACTACCAACGGGAGCGCTAATCCCTTTAGTGGTCAACCCAGGGCGCGACGACTACAAAGCGTGTTCACTAGCGCTGCTCAAGTTAATCCCCCCTGCTCAGACCGTTTGTTGTTCCATCTATCTTTCCGTGTTCGGTTGTATCGGGTTACATACATCAGGCTTACATCGGGTGTGCTATTCTGCCAAGTTCAAAAACGGAGAGTTTTATGCGTGGGCAACGTCTCATCGTTTGACTCAGAACCGTGCGAGTCCATCGATGTGTTTTTCGTTGAAATCGGCCGATAAAAGAGCTAGTTTTTGCATTTTTTCTGTCCAAAATGATGCTAAGTTAGACAACTTGCGTGCGTAATAACTCCTTACGCCGTAATTAGCAATAAAAAATGTAGTTTTAGATGGATAGTGTATGCCGGTAGGATCATGATGGTGGTTTCATTTCTTGTAGCTGAGTCCGGCGTAACGCTAAATTTTGACTTTAAAATGTGGAACACGGTGAAAAATTTTGCACATTTCAGTCGGTGACGCGATTATTCTCGCCTTTCATCGCGTGACCTGGCCCACGAGACTGCCAGCGGCCAGCGCGGACCGTGGAGTTGTGTTTGTTCAGCACTGAAGGTGCTCGCTCAAACACCCGATCACTTGACCAGCGGCAACATAGATGGTTCAAAGGGGACCCCGCCGTTGGTAGTCCATCTATAACACGTCCCTGATGAGATCATGTGCATATCATGAACTCTCTGCTTTTATTTTACTCTATTTTTAGCTCAGCTGACTCATCAGCAAACTGAGTTTATGTTATGACAAGGCATCTGTCGTTTGTCCGTCTGTTTATCAATGATCTATCATCCATCATCCACAATTCACCTTTTTGACTTCAAAACCACTCGCTAGATTCACTTCAAACTTTGGAAGGATATACATTAAGTGAGTTTTTCGAAATTTGTGCAAATGGTCATGCTTCAGTGATTTTTGGATTTTTTAATGAATTTTTGGTTCATTTTTTGACCCAATGGTAAAAAATCTCCAAAGTTGCCTAGCCAATTGCTTCGAAATTGGATATGGATGCTTCTGGGGACCCCCAGACCTTAAATTGTTCAGCAGGGGGTGCTGCAATATTTTTAGCTCTGGTTTTCTGTCAGTCACCTGAGCTTTGACTATAGACTGTTGTCTGTTGTCCATCGTTGTCAATTCACAATTTACATTTTGGACTTCTTCTCCAAAACCACTGGCCATATTCACTTAAAACTTGGTAGCAATGTACATTGAGTGGGTCTTTACAAAGTTTCTTCAAATAGTCACACTCCAGGGATTTTTGCATTTTTAATGAATTTTTTGGTTCATATTTTAACCAAATGTAAAAAAAAAAATATCTTGGCATGGTAGTTTTCTCCTATGCCAATTGCTTCATAATTGCATAGGGACACTTCTGGGGCCCCCCAAACGATAATTTGTTGAATTGGTGGCGCTGCTATTTTTTCTGTGTGTGTGTGTGTGTTTTTTTTTTTTTTTAAGTGTATTTTTGTGTGGTTAAGCAATTTTTGACTTCTCTAAAACTGTCACTGAGATTTTTCTGAAACTTGGTGGAAATGAAGCCTGTGAAAGGGGTAAACAAGGTTTTCTTTGGGGGAATTTAGACCATTGCTTGAACATTTTGATAATGTTTATAAAGGAATAATGTTATTAGGTGATTTTAACATAAATTTACTTAAGATAAATGAAAACCAATTATTTCATGAGTTTTTTGAAGAAATGATAACTCATAGTTGTTTTCCTAAAATAACTTTACCTACCAGGTTTTCTGAGAAAAATTGTAGTCTCATTGATAATATATTTTGCAAAATTAGTGTTGTATCAATAGATACAACATCAGGTATTTTCATGCAAAAATTATCTGATCATCAACCATTTTTTACTTGTTTGGAAACAGATGTGCACAAAGATAAATATTCCTAAGTTTGTGAAATGTTATCCTAAAACTAATGAATTGGCTAATAATTTAAAATAGCTATTGCAAAATGCCTATATTATGGGTTAACTAGATCTTGATATAAAAAGTAATCCAAATGATCACTATAACTTATTGAATGGAGAAATAAAAGATGCACTTGAAAAACACATGCCATTGAGTTTTGTAAAATTTGAAAAAATATAGCACAAAAACAGTGCACGGATTACAAAAGGTATACTGAATTCAATAAAATTTAGAGACAACCTTATTAAAATTTGAGAAAACAAATCCTAATAGTGATGAACATAATTTACAAATAAGTCTATCTACCTATAATAAAATCCTGAAGAAAAATATTAGACTGGCAAAGAAAAGATATCATGACTTTATTTTTAACAAACATAAAAATGATATGAAAAAAAAACGTGGTCAGCTATCAATAATGTGCTCAATAAAAATAAAGGCAAGAAATCTTTCCCTGAAATATTTATTTGAACAAAACACCTGCTAGTAATAACAATATAATTGCAAAAAAATTAATGAATTTTTCATAAATATTGGACGTGATCTGGCCGAAAATATCAACAAACCTGAGGACATTAGTTTTGATAAATATTGAAAAATAAGGACAATGATGATTTTGAATTCAAGGAAGTTAAAATTGAAGATGTAAACAAAGTAATAAATAGCTTGAAAGTAAAAATTAGATCAAATGTCCATGAAACTGTTTAAACAAATTAACTCTATCTTGACTGAACCTGCCACTAACATTATAAATCAAAGTCTAATAAAAGGCATTTTTCCAGATAAACAAAGAAAGCAATAATAATTCCCATATATAAAAAAGGTAGTGATGGATAATATACTAACTATCGTCCTAATTTCATTTCTTCCTGTCATAAAAAAAATCTTTGAAAAAAAAATTAAATCAAACTGTTGAATACTTTGATAAATTTGATTTGTTTTGTAAAAGTCAATATGGGTTTAGAAAAGGACACTCAACGGAATTTGCTGCTATAGTACTAGAACTTGTAAATGACTTGATAGGTGAACTGGATAATGATGAAGGGCCTCTTTGTATTTTACTCGATCTTTCAAAGGCATTTGATACCCTAAATCATAAAATACTGTTACATAAATTCAATCATTGTAGAATCAGAGGTTCAGCCTTAAATTTGTTTGAGAGTTATTTGAATAATAGGAACCAGTATGTGGATGTTGATGGTGTTAAGTCATAATTTTTAGAAACAAAAACTGGAGTACTTCTGGGCTCTTTTTTGTGGTCGCCGCAATTCATTATTTACATGAATAATACATTTGTAATTTTATATTGTATGCAGATGATACTCCCTTTTCTACTACAATAAATGTAAACTCATCTATTGATGGTGTTACTGAAACTAATAACAGAGAACATGGAAAAATTTGTGTTTTGGCTTCAAGTTAATGAATTATCATTAAATTTTGATAAATTAGGATTTATGATATTTCATCATTCAAATAAAAAAGTTAATAAACCATACTTTATAATAAATAATATCCCAATAACCCAAGTCTCATTTTTTGATTTTCTAGGGCTTACATTTGATGATAAGTTGTCATGGAATGAGCATATTACTAAAATTTCAACTAAAATAGCTAGAGTAATTGCAATTCTACATAAACAAAAACATCAACTTCTGCTGAATGTTAAAATAACTATGTATAACTCATTAATACTTCCACATATAAATTTTGGAATACTTCTATGGGGATTTAAACTGTCAAAAAATATAAAAAAATCAGTATGCTGCATAAGTTGTAGTAAATAAAATTCCCTTTCAGAACCAATTTTCTAAGCACTCAAACTTTTAAAACTTCAAGACAGGTTTTCAACAGCTAAATTACAATTCTATATGATATATTGTAAATATATCCATAATGATCTACTATTTGCTTTTCTATTCATCCCAATCAATGAAATAAATGACAATTACACCAGACATTGTGATAAACTTTTTATTAACCGTCAATAAAAATCTTTGCAAAACAAAGTTTAATCTTTGACATTCCAATATTAATGGTAGTGAATCAGACAGATAGTAATGTTATAGAAAAAATACATTGCCATAATAGTCGTCCACTGCATATCTCCTTTTTTTAAAATATATTTCTGTCCCCTTTATTGCCTATTGCCTCCTGGTTTGGTACAGATAATCTATAGGGCTCGAATTTTTCGCATACAATAACATATAATCTTGAGTTTAGTTCAAAGGTCAAAGTCAAATCCTGGTTGCATTTTTCTGCTGACTCAGCAGTTTTCACATATTGGCTTATACCTTCTTAATTGTGCATCGTAGGCCCAAGGTTACTATTAAACATTAATAGGAAAGTATGTATGGGGTTTCTGTTTGTATGGTTTATTTTAAACCTGCATACACTCCTGTTGATAACTGTGTGAGTCAATGGGGATTGCTATGCTAAGGCACATTTTCAACTTCTTCTCCAAAAGAACACTCCAGATTGGCAGATTCACTTCAAACTTGGTTTGGATGTACAATGGGTTGGGATCTACCTATTGTGTTCAAATGGCCGTGCTTCAATGGTTTTTGGATTTTTAATGTGTTTTTTTGTTTTGGTCAATTTTTGCCTTCCTTACTCACATATTGATTACCATGTAAGTCAATGGGGTCTGCAATGGTAGTTCACATTTTCACTTCCGCAAAACTGTGAGCCAGATTCACTCGAAACTTTTGGCAGAGATACTCCATAGATTTTAGGAAGTTTTTTCATAGATTGTGCATGAACTTCTGGTCATAGGTCAAGGTAACAGTGCCTAGCAAATTAAAAGTAAATGGTTTCCTTGCCACATCTCCAATTGGATATGATTGAAGTCCATCAAACTTGGTCATTATTTACCCAGGTGAGACTTCCCTTAAATTTGGTAAGAGGTGACCTTGAGGTCAAAAGTCAAGGTCAAACTTTCTGCAGAAGCATGGTGGCCCTCTGAGAAGGGTGGCCTCTGGTGAGAGGCACCTGCTTGGGGGATGCATAACATTTTTTGCATGAAAAACTTGCTTCTAGTCAAGATTTAGATTTTGTATATCTGCCTAATTTGTATACATGAAACTGGCACAACTTGAATTCATTGTTCGTTGGATGCAGCTATGTCCCAAACCTATCTGTTGAAGTTATAATGGCACCTCTATCTATAACAATTTGAACAAGTTGAATATTTAAATGTTTAATTTGTGTGAATTTGCATAAAATTGAATGAGCGACTTTGGTCCATATTTCATTGGATGCAGTGATATAACTAACTTTTCAATTGAAGTTGGAATGACACCTCTATCTGTAATAGTTGTGAAGTCCTCAAGATTTAAATTTTGTGTTTTTTCCTTATTTGTATCAATTTAAATTCTACAACTTTTGATTGTGATCCATTGGATGTGCCTATAACAGAAACATATGAAGATTTTTAAAGTGTGAATGGTATCTCTCACGTTAACAGTTTTAAAGATGTACAACATTTATACTTTTTAAGTACCCCTTATTAGCGTAGATTATAATTCTACAACTCTAGCATGACTATTATATGCACCTATAGCACAATCCTCTGTGTGGAATTGGAATGGCACTGGTACTTTTATTGGTTTGAAGATATTCAACATTTAAACTTTTCAAGTGCCTTGAGTTAGCGTAAATTATAATTGTACAACTTTAATTTGTGGTTTGTTGGAGACGTCTATAGTACAAGCATACATATTAAAGTTGGAATGGCACTCATACCTATAATAAGTTTAAAGATATTCAACATTTAAACCTTTGAAATGCCATTTGCACAAATTAAAATTTTATAACTTTTTGCTTGTGGTTCATGGTTGCACCTATAGCACAAACCTACCAATTGAAGTTGGAATGGTGCCTCTACCTTTTATAGTTTGGAAGATATTCAACATTTAAACTTTTGAATTATAAATTATTATTCTACAACTTTATTTTGTGGTCTGTTGGATGTGCCTATAGCACAAACCTACAAATTGAAGTTGGAATGTTACCTCTGCCTTTAAGAGTTTTGAAGATACTGAACACTTAAAATTTCACATAGCTCTCCTTTGCATAATTTTTATTGTGGTGACTATTCCAAACCAGGTGGTGCCTTGCACTTGTAGGTCAATTGCCATGCTAAGTTTGGTACTGTTCGGAACAATTGTGTCTGAGAAAAACTTAGGACAAAATTCACACAGAAGTAAATAAACAAATAAAAGGTAAAGTATTTTAGGAAAAACAAAAAGTGTGTACACATGCAAACACAGACTTAATAAGTAAGGAATAAAGTATTTGAGGAAAACCAAAAGTTTGTGTTTGCACACAGGCCTGATAAATAAAGAATAAAGTATTTGAGGGAAAACAAAAAGTCAATTTTGCAGACATCATTAATAAAACAAATGAAAATGGTGCTGTCCAATATCTCAACACAGAAATCAGGCATTATTCAGATACCACCACCGTGTTTTGTTCATATAAACGTTGAGAGGAGCAGGTCAATAGAACTTCTACTGATATACATGTACATGTTATAAAATGTTTTCTGTATTCAGGGAAAACAAAAATTCCTTAATCACGTAACCCACATCTCTTGAAAGTCCTGTCTTCAAGCACAGGTGAACCAATGAGCTAACCCATTGTGTACTCTGTGATGTCTTGCCTCTCTAATCCCCCAACATTGGCAACATCCTTTCGGTTACATCACATGCTACATGTGAGAGGATACTCGCGCTGTTTGAAAGAGTGCAGTATCAGGAGACAACTGATATTTTGTGCCTAATGAATTTTACACGGAAACAAAACTGGTCACACACAGCTCTCCTGGGACCATACCCGTGCCTCAACATACCTATTTATCTGTGCTTAGCATGCAGAGGCCTGGTGTTTAATTTCAACCCAAAAAAATCAAACTGTTTGACTATACATGTAGGACCAAATCTGTTTGGTAAAAGGCCCTGTTGGCACCTTAGCCACACCCAGTTGCAGGTTTTTGATGAAATCAAGATGTTTTTGTGGTCCAGTTTGCTAACAGTAGCTCACATGGTTCATATATGTACATGGATAAAAGGTTACAGCTATGTGGGCGGAGCTTTTCAGTGTTATAGGCTAGGAAAAATTTGCCTACCCTGTCCAGGCCTTGGTACAGATGTAAAAACACGCCTGTTGAAAACAATATGCACTCCAGTATTTACATATTGCTTGGAAACAATCGGTTTACCAAGTGATTGCACAAGTAAACATGAGTCAGCCCAAGGCACACTTGTTAAATACTTCCTGTTGTATATTCCACAGGTAATCGACACATGCAGTCAGTGGCAAAACTATTTCTTTGCTCCATTGTTTCTTTAAGGTTACCTCACCACTGTCAAAGTTCTACTCATTTATGATGGCTCAGTACATCTCATATGAAACAGGGACAAAACGTTTTGTGCTTGGGAGAATCATTTATCTTGGTATCTCTCCAATGATGCATATCTCTGACGTTCTGTCAGGTGTCTCAAGGAGGTGAGCTCTCAAAAATGGAGTGATGGACTCCTTGAGATACTTGACAGGACATGGTAACTTCCATTGTTTGAGGAACATGTCCTTTTGGTCTTACTTGCTAGGCATTTTTAGCTCTGCTGACCTAAGGTTATAGAGCTTATACGATCCCTCGTTTCTGTACGTTCGTCATTCTGTCCATCTATCCAGAAACTTTTGTGTTGTGAGCGCGATACATTTTTCAAGTTAGCCCAATATTACTTTCAGGACTTATAGGGTCTAGATCTATCCTTTTTTATATTGGTGGTGCCACCTACAGTATTATGTAATATAGGGGTCAAAGTATGAAAATCTCGTGAACACTCTAGCATCTTTAATTTTTGGTGGCTCTTCACCGAATGTGATGGGGATGTGGAAGAGGTCAAAATCTAAGTTGCTGATGAAATTAGTGGTGCCACCTATAATTTGATGGTAATTATGAATCAAAATGTCTTTTAAGATAAAAAAAAATAAATCCATATTTGGAAAATAATTGGATTAGACTTGCCAAACTTATAGGATATATAGACCATGTCCAATGCGAAAACGTTATGTAATATCAGTGACCTTGACCTATTTTTGTGAGGTCACCGTCTGGGGTCACCATGCCTGTAAAGTTGAAAGAGGTGATTTTGTAATGGCTGAGTCTAGCTTGGACATCAATGGCAAAGAGAATAGAACCTCCAGGTAAAAATTCCACTTGATTACATTGTACATAAAACTATACTTTAGGACCTACTTTTTTATCACTGTGATCCAGTAACTGTGGAGTTTGGCGCTTGTCCAAATTTATTGCTTTTTTCAATAACTCAAAAAGTTACTACCCGATTTGAACAAACAGACCATGTATGGAAAGCTGGATGTAGGGTGCACATTTTGAAGACAAATTTTTAATCTGAGTTAAAGGTCAAGGTCAAATGGCTAATTTGAATATAGGGGTCATGTAGTGAATGCTCTGCACCCCAAAATTTTTTAGTTAGGCCCATATAACATTTAGAAGTTACAAAGTGTATGAAAATGTTCGTCAATGGCAATTCTTGTAGTGCCACCTATAGTATTCTGTAATATAGGGGTCGAAATGTGAAAATCTTGGGACTGCAATACCTTCCACAGTTTTTCAAGTAAGCCCAATATAACTTTCAGGACTTATAGGGTGCCTGAAAATCTAGGTCCCTGTAGGTATTGGTGACACCACCTACAATATGATGCAATATCGGGGTCAAAATGTGAAAATCTTGTGAACACTGTAGTGTCTTTAATTTTTGGTAGATCTTCACAGAATGTGTTGGGATTGTTAGGGAGGTAAGAATCTAAGTTGCCAGAGATACAAGTGGCGCCACTTATAATTTGACGGAAATTATGAGCCAAAATGTGTTTTAAGATGTAAAATTCCATATCTGGAAAAGTAATTAGATTAGACTTGCCAAATTTATATGATATACAGACCATGTCTGATGTTAGAATGTTATGTAATATCAGTGATCTTGACGTATTTTTGTGAGGTCACCGTGCATGTAAAGTTTAGAGGTGATTTTGTAATGGCAGGGTGTAGCTTGGAGATTAAAGGCAATGTCAGCACAGCATCAGCAGGCCCATGAGCCTCTTGTATTACATAATCTGGGTGACCTTGATCTTTTGTCACAAGGTCATTGAGGACATAAAGGTA
The DNA here is from genome assembly GCA_964020975.1 of Hermodice carunculata. Classification (NCBI taxonomy): domain Eukaryota; kingdom Metazoa; phylum Annelida; class Polychaeta; order Eunicida; family Amphinomidae; genus Hermodice; species Hermodice carunculata. The sequence goes on along the minus strand of OZ026614.1, from coordinate 46,671,283 downwards.
ATGACTTATTCATTGTTGTCTTGGCACATGCAACAATGTCCATCACAGGAATTGTACAAATAAGCTATGATTACAGGTGGAGCTAAGAGCTATCTGGTGGACAAATGAAACACTAAAATCACACATAAGCTTTATATGTTCAGAAGCCACTTGAGGACTCACAACTTTGAAATGAAGCCATGGTGCCAGCAGAGCATTAGACCCATGGGCCTCTTGTTAGTGATGTAAATGCAGTGGTGTATGCGTTTGAAGACCACTTCTGTGAGAGACCACGTGACTTTTGTGACCATATTTCTGATGGCATAAGTCTTGAATCTTTGTAAATTTACCTCCAATTTAAGACCACGTGTTATATGTGACCATTTTTGGCAGGCAGAAGGGATGGTCTTAGATAGCAGGTACTGCTGTATAAATATGCTGTGTGCTGGTAGTTATGTTTCAGTGATATGTCTACAATATACATTATCTGATATGTTGATGTATTTGTATTTGTGTACTTAATTTCTCCAACAATGGAGGCTTTGATAAACTGGTATTAATGCATAAGCAAATTTTGACAAGGCAAGTGACAGGAGAGGGGATGGCAAAAATGTGTGACACGTTTCAACACTTCTGGGTCTCATCAGGCACTGGCAGGGATCTCAGTGGCACTCCATATTTATGTCAAGGGGTAACAATTGTGTTGCTACGTTCGACACGTCTATGCTCATGCACAGTAAAGGCAAATGCCAATATTTCAGTTTTGTTATCACGTAACTCAGTTTCAAACTTATGTTTGAAATGTTTACCTCTTATATGAGAAAGGCAACACACTGGTTTTAGGTCAACCAGTACTAAAATATGGAACTGTTTAACCAGATGAATTGGGTGTGTTTGCACCCAATGCCCTATCACAGGGGCTTGCAAAGAAATGTTTATTTGTACTGCTGTGGTTATACATATTTGAATCCATGGATTTTTTTATTGTACACTACAGGGACAATAAAAGTGCTCAGTTTAATATGGAGATGAGCTCGATATAAAAATTTTGAGCATTAGACAGAGCAAGTGAGCTCATCTCCCCGTGAAAGTGAAGCCAAATGGCTCAATTGAACGTAATCGGTTCATCTAATGCTTCTCTCTTTTTAAGTGTAGCAATTTTGTTGACTCCAGTGATGAAGGTGTTTGGATGTATTCCAGAACATGGAACTGTAGATCAAGTCCACTGTGGTCTGGAAGGGCAAAATATCTGTCCAAATGTTGTCAGTCCATTTTGTTTGCAATGTAGCGGAAATATTCTTGTAGTCTCTCTCTAAGTAGGCGCAATGTTTGGCCCACATATTGTTTTTTGCAGATATTGCATGTGAGGAGGTAAACTAGGTTTGAGCTCTCTCAACAAATTTGGTCGGGAACCACATAGGTTCTGCCTGTTTGTGTGGCCTCAACACAAATGCTCGTGTTGAGGCGAATGCAATATCTGCAGTTGTAATTGTCACAGGAGTTCCTGTGTTTTGTGCCAGAGACTCTTGGATGGTGAGGGGTGTTGTCAAGGTGTCCGATCCTCAATCTGTTTAGTGAATACTCTAAGTTTTATGTGCGTTTGAACCCTAATACCACCTCTTGGTTAACTAATGTGGTTGCGTTATGAGAAGCCTCAAGAGTTTTCCAATTATCTTGGATTATCTCCCATATGGGGTGTAGGGCAGGGTTATAACATGATCAGGAAAAGTTTATCTTGGTCACTGTTATGTTCTGCTGGCGATACTTTCAGCAGATCAGCTCTGTCAATGAAGTGGATTTTCTCCAGTGCAGATTTGAATGGTTCCTAGGAGTAGCCCCTGTTTGCATAGTAGACATGTGAGGATCTTGTGTGCATTTACAGCAAAGTCCTCTAGTTTGCTACAGATGCGTTTCACCCTATGAAGTTGACTGTAAGGGCCACCTGTTATGGAGTGTTTTGGTGGGCTGACCTTCAATGTAGATACATGTGTGTATCTGTTGGTTTAACTTAGAGTGTTGTATATGCTCTGTGTTGGTCATCTATCTTAACAGTGATGCCAAGAAAGTTCATCTCTGTGGTGGAGATGTTTTAGTTGAATTTTAATGGGGGGGAGGGGGGCAGGTGTTCATGTTAGAAATGAATTGATCTAATTCATCTGTGCCAAAGGTCCAGAGAGAAAATATAATTATCATCTGTGTACCTCCACCAAACAAATGGTTGTAGGGGGTACTTGAGGAGGCAAGTTTCCTCTAGGTTTGCTACAAACAAATTGGCAAATGAGGGAGCGATGTGAGTTCCCATCGCTTCCCTGATATATGTTAATAGTGTTTACCGTTGAACTCAAAGTTATTGCAATTGAGTACTAAACTCTTGACCAAATCTGGTGTGCTTGGTTTATCAAGAGGGTCCCTGTTGTGGACCAGTGCTCTTACTGCACACCATAGGCCCTCTGTGATTGGAATAGTGGTGTGCAGTTTTTGTACATCCAAAGTAACCAAAGTGGTATTATCAGGAAGAACAGGTAGAGATTCGATCTTATAAACAAAATCTGTGGTATCCTTACTATAACTAGGAATAATTTTCAGTAGTGGTTTGAGAAAATGATCTACAAAAAGCAGATATTCTTTCTGTTGGGCGTTCATTTGCGCTCAGAATAGGACGACCTGGTGGAGGGATGATACCCTCGGGATTTTAGGCAGGAGGTAAAATGCAGGTACTCTTGGCTCTACCTGCATTTTACCTCCTGCCTAAAATCCCGAGGGTATCATTAATCTGTTTCCTATGGACACTTTTCTAGTCTTGTGTGATGACAAGCAAGCTGTACCTTAAGGTATGTAACTTAAAGTTCCTGGTGCCATTACTAATATTTTGAAAGATTTTAATTTGGAGACTTTGCAGAAAAGAAGACAAAATCGAAGACTATGCATGATGTATAAAATGGTAAACCAAGACGTGGACATTGACAGAGACACGAACCTTCAACCAGCCCCATCATTTACCAGAAAAAGTCATTCCTTTAAATGACAATATCAGCTAGAACCAATGTGTATAAATGTTCCTATTTTCTACAAGCAATAGCCCATTGGAATAGCCTACCCAACAGTACAGTGATGGCACCGACCCTCCTGTCCTTCAAGGAGAGGCTTCTGCACGACTAATCTTCCTTTCCTGCTTACCGCCTCAGGCGTGCAGCAAAGATACTCCGGAGGGAGTCCTGCTGGAGTACCAATCCATGTACAGATACGTGGATAGGTGTCATGTTTCTTTCAAGTTTTTGAGATTACTAGTATTTATTTCCCTCATTCAGAGAGTAAGTTCTTATGATAAGTGAAGTATTTAATCATTCCAGAAGCTAATCTTTGCTTATCAATTCAGTAGCTTAATTTTGCTTTTCCTTTGTTTTTCCATCATGAAATTTCATTGAAAAGCAAAATATAATTCTCAAAAGAAGGCAATGGAATATATAGATCTGCTGATTGTTTTTTTTTTTCCAATAATACACCAAATGTTTAAAAGAAAATTGATTTGATAAAACTAGAGTTCCCCGCCCATTGGAACCAGGACTTCATTATGTAGTCAAAATTTGCATGGAATAAATAGCTGAGATGATTTGCAGTGAATGAATGGAAATACACCAATCTGTGGTCTGACTTAAACTGGGAGCCACTTTGTGCCATTGTTGAGAGTACATTTCTTGCCAGGCATAAAATTGCCTTCGTCTGTGCAAATTCACATTAAGTGAATTGGATTTCATGTGATGAAGTATTTGCTAATAAAATATTAATTCCCAAGGAAGTAAATATCATAGAAATTCCTTTAATAGAATAAGTTTTCCATTTCAGTGGCTATTATGTTACCTCATTGGAGAGTCAATGGCTGGCGCAGAAGGAGACGAGAGAGCAGCTCAGCCATTTGTAATGTCAGTCCCCCTGGCAAGTTAGGTAATGAAAGAACAACAATTGTGAGATGGAATGTGGTTTGGGTCAAGAGCTAGAGTGTTCCGTACATTTCCTGGCAGTCATAATAGGAAAAAGTTTGAAGAATAATTCTTACATGGGTGAAAAATGATTTTTTTCCATGTGAAGTGCATGATTGACGTTGGTTTTGATATTGGCATCTGGATGTTGTGACTGCTGGGTGTGGAAAATAGGTATTGTGTGTAGGCAGTCCACCTGAGTAACAAAAGCTTTTACAACACATATACAAAGCTCTGAAATATCCTTGTCAGCCTACACAACTAGCAAATCCCTTCAAACATTAGGGCCGATGTTGCCTTTTCAAGTTCCTTTAAGAAAAGGCAAGCCACATAATATAAGCACTGCAAGACATGGTACAAAATGGGTAATTTTTGCATGATGGGGTTATTAAGTCTTACAGAATCTATACAGGAAATTTACCATCTGCCTGTATGCATGTACACTCAAAACCCTAATTTTCCATTATTTAGAGGAAGAAAAAAGTATGATAAAAAGTTGCTATTTGATATCATGTCACAAAATACCAAAATTCTTGGAGTGACTGTTTCATTAATCTTATTTGATTTTTCTTTTTTTCATTAGGGTTGAGTGTCAGTGCTGAATGTTTCTTTTTTCTCTTTATGGCTCATTCCAGACAGCCTTCAGTAACTGAGTCTCTATGATGCTCTACTGTTACAGCTCATATTGACAAACTTCTAAATTTGTGCATCAAAACAATCAATGTTCTGTACACATACAGCAAGATGTGAGTTTATGTACATGCCAAAGGGATCTGTCTTTATTATTTGTCACTTTTCGCTACACGTCCTAATAAACTGCTGATTTATCAGCATGGTGTTGGTGAAAATAATAGTGTATTAGGAAATGGAATTGAGGCCGTGATTGTGAATTGGTACTGTGAAACGAAGCGTGAGCTGCCTTCCTGCCATACTGGCATTTTATTGGAACCTTTTACAGATTATAGGAATGTTAACCCTTCATAGTCTGTGCCCATAGGATATCATAACTTATAGTATGTACATGTATGTATCTTGATTCTCCTGGTACTAAGGAAGCCTGGCAGATTAGAGATGTCATTGGACCACTTGCATGAGACAACATGATGTCTTTGGAAAACCAGAGCCATGCCCTGGGGGCATGAATGTCTGGCCAACATAATTCAACAATGTACATGTAATTGTATGGTCTAACATATTAATGGTACTCAGTAAGGCTGTAAAATCATTGAAATGAATCCCCATGTGTATTGTGAGAATATACTTCTTTTTGTAGAAATGGCCAATGAGGTAAATAAATGCTATCATATGACTCATAACTTGACAGATTGTCAATGCATATCAATGAGATTCACATATACACACAAACATGCTCATCTCTTAAACAGGAACAATATGTGACAAAATAGTATGATTTATCATCTGCAACGATGCTCATTCAAACATGATGTAGCCAATGAAGTGTGACAGTGATGGTACAAATCTGTAGTCATCATCATTATAAATCATTTACCCCGTTAGAGAAATAATGCCACTCCAAAGTCTTTCTACAATGTTCATTCAAGCATGATGTAACCAATGAAGTATGACAGTGATGGGACAAATCTGTAGTGACAATTACTATAAATCATTTACCCATGTATGAAAGCCTTACCTAGTATAGTTAGTGAAATAATGCTGCTCCGAAGTGTTTTGTTGTCGGATGGACGGAAAGTGAGTGCTTAGTCTCCCCAACAACTTACACTGGCGAGACAAAAATTAATGTGCAACTGGTTCAGGCTACTAGAATTAAAATTTCCATTTACAAAATTGCAAAGGTGAGTTTCTGCTTCAGCCAGTTTATGAACAGTCGTACGTATGGAAAGTGAGTGCTTAGTCTCACCAACAGCTTACACTGGCGAGACAAAAATTAATGTGCAGCTGTTGGATAATTGTTTTCTTATAGTGATGTTACTAGAATGAAAATTTCCATTCACAAAATTACAAAGTTGAGATTCTACTAAAGGTTGTTTACTAGATCACAAAGTTTTAGAGACATTTTTGCAACATTCAATTTGAGTCATATAAAGTGTATTAGAAAGACTAAGTCAATGATTAATTAATAAAAGATGCAAAGTTCTAAAAAGAGTAATTCCAACGGAAAATATCTTGACTGTAGTCTGTGTACATTTGAATTAAACCTATAGCATTTGCACAATTAGGCAAACTGAAGTACATGTGTACACTGTGTTCACATAAAGAAATTGGTGTTTTGTGAATGAACTGTTAGTACATACATGTACTTGTGTACCTGCATATGTACATGTAAGTAAGGCCAATAATTTTTCGTTTTTTCATCTTTGAAATGAAATTTGATATTTTTTCTTATATGAATTATATGCAAATATATAGCACTGAAACGGAATTTGAAAATTTTTTGCTGATGAAGCGGAATTCCTCTTTTTTTGAAACAGAAAATCACTGGCCCTATGTAAGGTATCTGGCATTAGCCACTGGTACACATTGTACACTTACAGTATGACGTGTGCATTATTGCGTGTACAGGTGTATGTAAAATGTGTGTATCTTACTGGTTGCCCGTATAGCTAGACCTTTGAGTGCCTGTTTCGACTGTTTGGAGAGCAGACTGGTCAGCACTGAAGTTGGGCGCAACAGAATGAACACAGCCTGTCAGTCTGAGTAGCTGGCAGATGCACAGGGTGGTAATTAAATGTCTTTTAAATTGACATATATAGGTACATTTGAAACTCCTTATGGCAATGTGATAAAAGAAAGTATGCAAAACACAAATAGCTGAGCTGGTTAAATATGGTGCTTACTTAAATTCTGGAGGACTTAAATGTATACTGAGGATATATGTGCACTTGCTTTTTTCATCTATGTGTACATCTCAAAACAGTATTGCTTTCATACCACTTGAAGATTTTCATGCATATTCCTCCATTAAAGTTTTACATGGGAAGACATTTGATTTTGTCTCACAAAATTGATAAATTCTAGTTTTTGCATGTCTTTAGCTCAGCCAACATGTCAGTCACCTGACCTTATGGGATGGTCAGTCCTCCATCCACCCACAATTTACATTTTCAACCTTCTCCAAAACTATCAGCCAGATCCACTTCAAAGTTGGTAGAAATGTATCTTTGGTAGGTCCCTGCTAATTTGATCAAATGGTCATGATCTGATGATTGTAGGACTTTTTTTTTTCTTTTTTTTTTTCTTTTTTTTTTTTTTTTTTTTTTTCATATTTTTGGTATACATGTACATGTAATGAGAAAAATTTATCTTCTGAAACAGTTTGGCCAATTGCTCCTAAATGTAGAGGGACTAGGACTCATGGACATTAATTTTTATTGACAGGTGGTGCTGTGATTTTTTTTTTCTAATTTAAAAAAAAAAAATAAAAGAAAATAATTGTGTGTTTTTGCCATTTTCAATTTCCTGTCTTAAATTCATTCAGACTGTTCTGAAACTAGGTGGTAATATAGCTTGTGGGAGGGTTAAACATGTTGTCCACCAACTGGTGATACTCCGGATTCTGATTTTTGATGACTTTTTCAATATGGGTACTTGTGAGTTAATGTATGCATTCCTTTTCATTACCATGTATGTCAATGGGGATTGCAGTGGTAATTCATATTTTCAACTTTTCCAAAGCTGTCAGCCATATTCACTTCAAACTTGGTAGGGATGTACATTGCAGTGCGTGCCTCTACTAAGTTTGTTTAAAATGTGATTTTTATAACTGTTTGTTAATAATATTAAGCACCAATTGGAAAGTATTTTTGCAGTTTCTTTTGGTGTTGTTAATTTTGACTAAGTGACATTGAAAGTTGGCTGACAAAGTGGCTATTATGTTAGCAATAGTGGATAATAGGGCCATGATTACTACAGTGTTACCTGCTATTTAAGACCACCCTTAAAGCCAGACAAAAGTGGTCACATATGGCAGGTGGTCTTTCACTGCAGGTAAGCTAGCAAAGAAAATGAAGGCCATTGTGTTAAAATGGCGGTCATAAAAACTAGTGCTGTCTTTCACAAGAGGTGGTCTTTAGAGCAGGTACCCCTGTATTAAACACCAACATTAAAATACCTGTATGGTTGCCCTTGATATTGTTAATTTTGACCTAGAGTAGCCTTGACAGGTCAAGCTTACGTATTGGCATACATGTATATATCTTGGGAATAGTGGATCACTTTTCATTTAAAAAATGATTACTTTAGAACTGTTTATGTGAGCACCAGTACAGAAAACAGTGATGATGGTCTTAAACAAAGGTGATTTGATATTATTTCAGAAGTCACAGGACAACTTTTAAATAAAAGTCTGTGCATCCTAAGTCAGTTGAGGACAGGACTGTCACAGTCCTCTTATTATAAGTTTGATTTTGACTCCCACGCCACAAGGTAGATTCTCTTCAAACATGATGGAAATGTAGCTATTGTGCCAAACCACTATGTCCCAGTATGCAAGGGGATTTGGTGAAATGTGGCGTGAGGTAATCTGGCAATGTTAACCCTGTTCCCCCTTTCCCCCATATATTAAGACCAAGTTTAAGGTGGCAAAACAAAATCAACAGCTTCCTTTGTGCAGGGGTTAGGTACTTATAGTGGCAAATATGCATAGGAAAGCTGTTGACCTGAGACCTGTTATTGCTATAGGTCTCATCTATAATTCTCATTCAGAATTGTTTGCCAGCACTGTTAAAATTGGTCAAAAGATTGATGTAGATGGAATTTGACCACCAGCGTTATTTAAAGGGGGAACAGGTTAATAAAAAGTGCATTTACCATTCCATATATTTTATGTGTCTCCTGTGTAGTTCACCCCAGTTTGGGTTGTCTTAATAACGTGATAACATGCAAATATATGTGGTGATAATGTCAACAAATCAGGCCTGCAGTGGCCCATTCAAGCAGCCAGCAATAGGTGGAACTTTGGTATTTTGTACATCTATCTAAGTGGGGACTGCGGGAAACAGATGAACCATGTGTGCTTAAAAGAGATAGCTGTGGTATTCTACAAAGAGTAATTTCCTATCAAAATAAGATTAAGAATATGTGCTATAATGGTTCTGTTCTCATGTGATGCTATCATGTAAACTGCAGGAAAATTACTTTTTTGTCTATCTGGCAGAGAAATGAAACAGGGTGACAGTACCTGTCACGTATATCTGAACTTCAATTTGTCATTGTCACAGAAGAGAAGACTTTCACCATGTAACATTTATCTGCTCTGTTTACTGCATTGGAAAGTACAAAAGTTACATAGTACATGTGTAAATGTATGAAGCATTGAGATCATGTAAAGTTATAATTTTGTAAAAATGAGACTTGGGATGTATCACATAAGCCATGATTATAATTGTGTACAAATCTTTACTTGCAGTCATTTGATTGCATTTTGACTTTTTTTCTTCTATTTTTTTTTTTTTTTTTTTTTTCCATTTGACAAGAAATCTCGGATTGGTTAGTCTCTCCAGATGCTCATCGTCCCATGGTGGTCATTTTCGCCTGTTCTCTGTCTGATACAGGCAGCCAGAGCCTGTACTCAGTAATAATGACCATACTCTATACCAGTACATGATTTCCCATATACATATATATATGTATTGTGAAACATTACTCAGGGTTGGGAGCAAAATAGAGCTTTATGGTTTGGAAACTTTCAAAGTGAGGAGTTAAGGTATGTGTCATCATGGGGTTTATTTTACATTTCTGGTGCAGGATGTGCGTTGTTGCAGTACTTGTTAGGATTTCCCTTGATTTGTACAGGTGGTCTATCTGCAACTGTTTATTTTACAATCACTGGGAGTGGGACTGAATATAATGCCCCAGTTTGTTTTTACCTCAGTCATACACTGGCAGGTGGTTTAACTAAGGTAAGGTATATATCCAGCTAGAAGGCTACATATTGGTTCAGGGGTAAGTCAAATTGTTCTTATCTGAACTTATAGTATACAAATTTAGTAATTATGTGTAGTTTGACAGATATTCTTTATTCATAATGAAGCTCTGGGTATATAAGCAAAACTTCACTTGTTTAGCATGTTTAGCTAATTCATCATTTTCCACATTCATATTTATTTATTATTATGTGGTTGTCTTTGCTGAATATTTAGCTCAGACAAGAATCCGCTACTCAGAGAAACATGTACTGATGCAGGCTCTGTAACATGTTCTGAGTAGTTACCCACTGAAGACCCTTTAATTATGCTACCCAAACACGTTCTGAGTAGTTATTTGCTGAAGACCCTTTAATGTGCCCCCCCTCTCAAGGACAAGGGTTCATATAGCGATTACTTTGTCTGTATGTGTGTGTGTCGGCACTGACAGTTTTCAGGCAATAACGCGAAAGTGTTTTGCTTAGGGCTTTCATATTGCACATGCTTATAGTCCTGAATAAGGTTTCGTACAAGTTTGAAGACAGTTGACCTTAACCCAATTCCCAAGCTAGGTCACAGAGTCATTTTTGTCAATTTGATATTCATGTGATAACTTGAAAAGTTACTTGCAAAATTCTACACAGCATGTGCAATATGGACATAGTACTTCCATATGTATATAGGTTAGACAGTGACAGGTTAGCTTATGGAAAGTAAAGGGTTTGGACTGCAGAAAAGGGTAATGACTACCAGGAAGTGGTTTTGGACAAAAGACACAAATATAATACACAGAAATAAGATGAAGACAACAGATTAACATTCTTTAGAAAAAGTTTTCATTCAAGGATCAACATTCCTACCCCCACATTAAAGTCTACGGATGTTTTTTCATTATGTGATATGCCCTACTGCAGCTGTTGCAAGGGCACCAATAATATACACATTCAATATACCAGGTATATGTGTATCATTTCTAGTATGATTAAATTTTCTTTGTGATGTCTACAAATTGAAAACCTAGATGGCACAAAAGGGTGGTTGAAAAAATAATATATTGAGGGTGGTTTTTATACTTGTACTTCAAGAATTCCAATTATAGAGAAAAAATCCTTTCGTACAAAAGCAAACAAAAAAGGCATCTTTAGCAATTAATGGTAGAAAGAAAATAGAGATGCAGTGAGCATCCATCGGTGTTTGTAAATTTTCAATATGGGTTGAGGTGAATGGATATTTCTTTGTGTTTAAGAACATAATGGAAAGTTAAAAATCTGGCTCCTGAGGGAGCCTCTGATATTGATTTCCTCTTGGGGGGTCAGGGGCATGTATACCTGCCCCTTCCCCCCCCCCCCCCCCCCCCCAAAATAGCATGTAAAATGGTGCAATCGGGTATCCGGGGCTAAAATTTAGCAATTCAAGCTCTCATGTTCATGCAACAAAGTTGGTTTTCTGGCATCAAAGAAAATGGTATGAAGGGACTCACAAAGCACTGCATTAGAAGGACCTCACTGGGTACTCCATACCCAGTGAGGTCCTTGTAGCATAGCAAGACTGAAGAGTCCCACTAATTTCAATACTGAGTTAGTTATGCTTATTTGTAATTTTCAGTTCTAAATAAACCTGTATTACATGCATGTATATTGCATAATAATACAGTTACAGTCACTTCCACATGAATTATTCATGGGCTATTGCAAGTGTTAGGTACTTCTATGATAGCCAGGTAAGAAATGTGTTAGACATATTGGACACCTCTTGATCATTTACTTTTACATTTTGAAAGGTTAAAGGAACAAACAAGTTATTCTTCTATTCGGCTAAGGATTTGATATGGTGTCAAAATTAAATGTTTACATGATGCCTAGTATCATTAACACTAGAATATATATAATAGAATTAAATGTTCCACTAGTACCACATTCAGTGCTCATCCAGTCTTCTTCCGAACAGTGTTGTGCCAGTAATCACATATTTGGTTATTGTTGAAAACAGTATGGCTTCACTTTCAACCAATCATTTGGGACAGAAGCTAAAACGCAGGGAGATAAAGACAGTGCAGCATGAAATAGCGATGAAAAAAACCAGGTGCCTAGTGATACCTTCTTCATTCCAAGCACACATCCCGACGTCCTGAACAATCTAGATTGTCACCAAATGTTGAATAATTTTCCATGAGTAACTGAGTCCTTTCCACAGGTTTTGCTTCCTGTCTGGATTGCAACAGATCATTTGTAGTGACTCGGAAGTCCCTACTGTTACGCAAAACATGAAAAGAAAAAACCACTGAGACTCATTGGTCTCCAAGTTGATCTGTTTCAAATTTGAGTAGGACCATGTTGTTTACAGTATATCACATGCAGTCACATGTGTGCAGGTAATGCACTTCTGTTACAACTTACAGTTTGGGTTTGGGTTTTGTTTCTCAGCCAGGAGAGCATGCAGACAAGCCAGAGTTTGATTGGAATTGCCCAATATGAATCAAATAATTACCTGTTCTCACATCCTGTAATAATTCTTCATTTATCTCCAGTTGTGTTGAGATACATATATGTATGGGTGAATTGAAGAGAGATTTAAAGGGAACTGAGCTGACAGTTTTGTGCCATGTACATCCCACTGCACAGGCAGAAATGGAACTTGTGCACCTGGGAACCACTACATATTGGAATAATTACTGACATTGCTGCTGCCAGTTTCTTTCCTTCTACTGTGGTCATATACATATGCAGACCTTGTCATTTTCCTCACCCACTCTTTGATCTGGTTGGACAACAGGATCTTTTGCATGTAATTCACACAGTTTTTGCAATATATTTGCGAGACTGCTAATTTCCCTTCCCCAGTGCATATCTGGTTTTGTATCCAGAGATTGGACACATTCCATGAGATGTGTGGACTTAGATGCCCTTGTTGGGCTCCATCATGTTGTCATCCAGCCAAGCACATGTGGTAAAAAGTCATACCACGTAATGCGAAATGAGAAAATGGAACAAGAGCACAGAGCTGTAAACAACTTCAATGAACTTGTCAACCTTTCTTATTTTGCTTTCCCACCCACGGGTACTCGTAATATTCAGTCAGTCAAGCATTTGTGCTTATAAGAGGTTGGGATGGGGGAGGTAGAGAGGGTGAACCTAGAAAATCTGTACATGCAATGGCCCACATTGGGCCTTTTCTGCAATAAACTACTGCATATTCACGTGTGCAGTCAATCATTTGTGCTGATAAGATGGGGGGGGGGGGGGGAATTTAGAACCACTATGGCATCAGATGGAGTTCTTACACAGAATGATGCTCACATCTGGACCACCATACCACTTCACGTTTGACATGATTTCTCCATTTCTTTACATAGCAACGAGCTGCAACTCTCCAGTTTATTTCAAAACTATTTTTACAGATATATCACACAAATAATCCAATGAACCCCACATATATATCCATGGCAAAATGCCTATAATTGTCGCAGTGCCCCCACAAAAACCATTTCAGGCAGAAAGGCTGACATTCCAGTGTCAAATTCAAATGCGAATCGCATCCTGAATCAAGTTTGTTCTGTAGCATTAGCCCTATGACAACGATTCTCAATTGTTAATCAGACCATATTCTTTGATGCACTCATGCTTTTATCCTGTGTTCATTTCCACAACTTGTGAAACCTGACCAAAATTGATTCCGCCAGTGCTTCTTATATCCAAAAATTTATTTTGTGACAATAATTTTGACTGGACATGGGCTGATATCCTAGCTGCTCTCTCATTGGGTACACAAACTTTCAGCCAATCAGAGAGCAGCTGGGATATCAGTGCAGGTTCGATCAAAATTATGGCCTCCAAAAAGTATCGATGGATACGAGAAGCACTGACAGAGGCAATTTTGGTCAGGTTTCACGATTTGTAGAAATGAACACAGGATAAAAACGTGAGTGGATTAAAGTATACGGTCTGATTGACAATTGAGAACAGTTTTCATATGGCTAATGGTATGGAAGAACTTGATTCACGATGGTATACCCATTTGAATTTGGCACTGGAATGTCAGACTTTTTGCCTGAAATGGCTTTTGTGGGACATTTTTGACAATTATAGGTGTGTTGCCATGAATATATGTGGATTTCAAAGGATACTCAGTGTGATATACCTTTAAAAAATAGTTTTGAAATAAACTAGTGAGTTGCAGTTTTGATATGTAAAGAAAAGGAGAAATCATGTCAAGCCTAAAGTGGGAGGGTTATCTACATGTGAGCTTCGTTTCAAACTTTTCTGTGTGGGAGCTCTGTCTGATGACATAGTGGTTATTGGTCCATCCCTGTCTTATCAGCATGAAAGATTGACTGCACAGATGAATACACCATACTTTATTGCAGATAAGGCGCTATGTGGGCCATTGCATGTACAGATGTTCTAGGTTCACCCTCTCTACCTGCTCCTGCCTCTCATTAGCACGGATGCTTGACTGACTGAACATTAATTGCAAGCACCTGTGTTCCCACCTGCCAATTTTGATCTTAATTTTGTGCTGCCTAAGATAGATTTTTTTTTGCAAGTGATCTTTTGCTTTCCACAAGCTCATTTTATGTCAACTATGGCGTGCAAGAGTGATCAATGCATGTATGGAATCAGAAATGAAGGTTTGAATGGTACAGTAGTTCTTCTTTTGGAAGACCCCTCTTTTATGTGAGACCACCTGTCTTTTGTAATCATTTTTGCTCTGCAAAAGCACCTTCTGCAGATGATTTACCTCTTGTGGGAGATCATCTGCAGAACGTGACTAGTGACCTGCCAAAATGACCATAAAAGACCACTTACCCATACAGATATTCTCCATTTCAGATGATAATACCCACCTGTTTTATACAAGATTGGTGAAATAATTAGTCAAACCAATTTACAAATCCAAAATATGTTTATAACACTAATAAAACATATGACTGCAAGATGGAATGGCTCTAATAAGGGTACATTAGTCATGTTTGAATCTAATTACGGGTAGGAATTAAAAGTAATGGTTAACGGCTGAGCAGATGGTGCAAGAGTCGAACCTCCCATATGGGAGACCACCTACTTTATGTGATCACTTCTTGGCTGGTACAAGGGATGGTCTCTCAGAGGAGAGACAACTGTACTCCAAAAGCAACAGATAAGGTCTCTGAGCCTCCATGCATTTGCTGTTAAAATTTAATTTGACAGAATTTCCTTTGAAGTCCATCACAGTAGTACCTGCCATTAGTGACCCCCGTGGTCAGCGACCACCTGCTCAAAGCGATTATTTTTCCAATGCACGAATGCTTTTCTAATGTTAAATGCACTGTCGTGAGTGACCACCTGCAGAACACAACCAGCGACTGGGAAAATTTGGCAAAATTACAGTACACCCCAAACGTCAGCTTTTTGCCGTGACTCTCTTGTGTCAAACAGTTACAAAACCCTGATTTTTTTCCCCATCATATACAAAACCAAAATGCAACTGTCATTCTTATAATTATTGTGTTTTTCAAATAATCGGGATGGATTTAAAGTGCATCGCAACTTGGAACATACCAAGTTCTCTTTTTGTTATGTTGAAGTTTAACTGGCCTGCACCTTGTGCCTGTGGTGCCTTCTACTATCGAGCCTTTATTTTGTATAAAAAAAACCAACAGAACAGTCGCAAAAATATTGTGAATACATTACTTGCTATCTTGACCTTAATCTGCATGTTTGGTTATGTCAAGTTCATTGTTAATCGTAAGAAATCAATTGAAACACGCTCCAGGTATCTTGCAAGTGTACACTTAAATCTGCCATTTTAAATTTTCATTCAAGCACAAACTACTTTGTGGAACTTCTGTGAACTCCGGAGTGACGCATGTGGTCTGACATTTGTCAGTTAGAAAAACACAGATATACATATGGTATTGTGTGGCCATTTATTTTATATTTGATTAAATGAAAATTATTACAGCTAGGTCTTAAATTCAGCATTAATGTACTTCCATCATACTTTGATTACATTGTTGAACCATGAGTAACATTTTCACGTAAGTTCCGTCAACTCCGGCCATACATGTGCTCTGAGATTTGTTAGTCCCCCGCCCACTTGGTGGGGGACTATAGGTTTGCACCTCGTCCGTTCGTCGGTCCTTCCGTCCGTCCGTCCGAAGCTTCTCCGGGCCATATTTCCAACACCATAGCACCCACAGCTACCAAATTTAATGTGTTTGTACTTCCTAGGATAGAGGTGTATGGTGTGCCAAAAGTAGGTCACTAGGTCAAATATCTGGGTCACAGAATACATATGTATGAAAAATCTTGTCCGGGCCATAACTTTTTTGTCCTTTTACTTAGAGTCATGAAATGTTACACAAATGTGAAGCTTAGTCTAAGAAAGTGTCATAAAGCAAAACTAGGTCACTAGGTCAAATATTTGGGTCACCGATCGATATGTAAATATACAGAAACAAATTTTGTCCGGCACATATCTTCCCTATATTAATGCTACCTCTTCAATTTTTTTTATGGTGGGTAGACCTTAGGTAGTAGCTGTGCATAGGCATTGTTTTGTGTGGCTAATTACTTGCATTAATTAATTATTTAACAAAAGTTCGTTAAGCAAGACAAATTTTGTCCGGGCCATATCTTCTAAACTGTTAATGCTAGCCCTTTGAATTTTTTGTGGTGGATAGACCATAGGTAGTAGGTGTGCATAGGCATTGTTTTGTGTGGCTAATTACTTGCATTAATTAATTATTTAACAAAGTTCGTTAAGCAAGACAAATTTTGTCCGGGCCATATCTTCTAAACTATTAATGCTAGCCCTTTGAATTTTTTATGGTGTGTAGACCTTAGGTAGTAGGTGTGCATACGCATTGTTTTCTGTGGCTAATTACTTCCATTAATTAATTAATTAACGAAGTTCATTAAGCAAGCTCAAGATACAATACAAATTTTGTCCGGGCCATATCTTCTAAATTATTGATGCCAGCCCTTTGATTTTTTTTATGGTGGGTAGACCTTAGAGGGGATATGGTAATGGGCACCGTCGGTGTGTCCGTCCGTCCGTCAAATATTTGGGTCACAGTAATACATAAATGTACAGTATTTTCATGTCCTTACTGTAATTATGCCCCCCTTGGAAGAAGGTGGGGCATATAGCGTTGCACATGTCGGTCGGTCGGTCGGTCGGTCTGTCGGTCGGTCGGTCAGTAGACTGTGGTTTCCACACAATAACTCAAGATGTTTTTGAGCTAGGACTTTGATACTGTATAGGTGTATTATTCTAGTCAAAAGCTAGGCGAAGTTCGAAGATGGGTGACCTTGACCTAATTTCCAAGGTCACAGTGGTACCTGAGCTAAGTTTGGTTTCCGCACAATAACTGAAGAGGTTTTTAAGCTAGGACTTTTATATTGCACAGGATTATAGTCCATATTTGGGGTTAGGCGAAGTTCGAAGATGGATGACCTTGACCTCATTTTAAAGGTCGCAGAGCCACTTTACTGAATATGGTTTCATGCTTTCTGCATGATAACTTATACCTTGGAGCTAGAACTTTTATATTGCACAGCTTTATGGTTATCTGTAAGGGCTAGATTGATTTTGAAGATGGGTGACCTTGACCCAGTTTTCAGGGTCACAGAGAGATTGTAGAATTCCTGTAGTTTCCACACAATAACTCAAGAAGTTTTTAAGCTGGGACTTTGATACTGTACAGGTGTATCATTCTAATCAAAAGCTAGGCAAAGTTTGAAGATGGGTGACCTTGACCTAATTTCCAAGGTCACAGTGGTACCTGAGTTAACTTTGGTTTCCACATGATAACTGAAGAGGTTTTTAAACTAGGACTTTTATATTCCACTGGATAATTGTCCATATTCAGGTCTAGGTCAAGTTTGAAGATGGATGAACTTGACCTAATTTCAAAGGTCACAGAGCCATTTGGTTGAATACTGTTTCTGCATGATAACTTGCATTTTAGAGGTAGCACTTTTATATTGCACAGCTTTATGGTTGCCTATAAGGGCTAGTTTGAGTTTGTAGATGGGTGACCTTGACCCAGTTTTGAGGGTCACACGCAGACAGTAGACTTCCTTTTTTGTTTTTGGCACAATAACTGAAGAAGGTCAAGTGAAAATGAGTGACCGTGCCATAATTTCCAAGGTCATAACCCCACTTTGCTGAATATGGTTTCTAAATGATGACTAATTTTTCAGCTATAACTTTTATATTGCCCAGGTTTTTAGTCATTTTTTAAGGGCTAGGTTAAAGTATAAAGATATGTGACATTGATGTATGATCAACCTTCACTAATTTTGTAAGGTCACGAGTGCCCCTTCTACCACTATCAATAGGGTAGCGAGGGCAAGGGTAGCAAGGGCAAGGGTAATGAGGGTGGGGGGCATCTATGTTTTACAAACATATCTTGTTCTTAAAAAATTTTGACTTCTTGTTATAAAAGTTTACTGATAATGTATTGTGACCTAAAAGTGTGTCACGATGCAAAACTAGGTCACTAGGTCAAATATCTAGGTCACAGTGTAAACTCCATGTAAAACCTTGTCCATGCCATATTTCCCTTACTATAATACCTACAGCTACCAAATTTATTATTTTAATACTACCTGGGGAGTTGTTGTGTCACATGGCAAAAGTAGGTCACTAGGTCAAATATCTAGGTCACTGTGAAATCCATTCAAAATCTTGTCCGGGCCATAACTTTTTTGTCCTTTTACTTAGATCAATGAAATTTTACACAAATGTGAAGCTTAATCTAAGAATGTGCCATACTTTTAATTTTTTTTTTCATCTAGGTCACACCCCTATATAGTAGTCCATTCAACCTCGTGGGCGATGAGCGGGGGACTATGTATTGCTCTGCAATACTCATTAACTTGTTGATCAACTTTTGCCAAGTCAGCCTCTTGTGGATATGTATACACGTGGTGTTTTCTTTGCTGTTTATTTTACATGTGATTAAATAAAAATTATTACAGGTTTTTTGGCATTGCTGCCATCATACTATGATTAAATTGAAGTGATATGAGAAGAGTGAAAAGAGGTCAACAGCTTCAAAGACTTAATTTTACCACTTGCATTTTGTTTTGACATGGAGGTTGAAAGAACCCCATGGTTTTGAAAACTGCTATAATATAATTTTTTTAATAAAGTCCTTGAACATAAATAAGAATAATGCAGTAAAAAATATATTTTATTTCCAACATGAATGTACCATGCACGTGTGTGTGCAAGAAAGTCCTGTAGCTTGGCCAACACTAGCTTGTACCATATCTGCATTGGAAATATACCCGAGCCAAGCTCATGGCCATGTACCTGGCACTAAGAGCCCGAAAAATTACTGAATTTTACCTTTTTTACTGACTCTTCGATTTTTTCACTATATTTATACCGACTTCTACTGACAAGAGAAAGCCAGTATTGTCTCCAAACTACATTTGTACCGGTTTGTACTGACCATTACCTGGTCAGTACAATTAAGTACTTTCTCAGTCTCAATCAGTGTCATTCAGCATGTTCTAGTATATTGCCCCAGGCCATAAAAAATCATGATCTCCATAAGCATGTGTTTAGACCGATGCAGTACTTATTCAGCACAAGTAAGAACATTCAGCCTGACTTCAAAGGGTCTGCTCACAGTGGGGCTTTTTGCTCAGCTGACCTGTCAGTCAGCTGAGCTTTTGTGAGGGTCTGTTGTCCGTCGTCAATTAACATTTTCGACTTCTTCGTGAAAACCGTGAGGCAGAATCACTTCAAACTTGGTGAGATATGCCTTGGGTGGGTCTCTACCAGGTTTGTTCAAAGGGTCATACTCCATAGATGTTTGGATCTTTTATTAATTTTTTTTGTTCTTTTTTGGGGCAAATCTTAAAAAATCTTCTTCTCTGAAACTGCTCACCCAATTGCTTTGATATCCAACAGGGACACTTCCGGGGGCGCCTAGTTCTTAATTTGTTCACCAGGTGGCGCAGTGATTTTTCCTATTTTTTATGATTTATTTGTATGTTTTTGCTATTTTTGACTTCTTACCCAGAATTGTCACTCAGATTAAGCTGAAACTTGGTGGATATGTTCCTTGTAGAAGGGTCAAACAAAGTTGTTCACCAGGTGGCATTGCTGTGGATCCCAGATTTTTAAAGAATTTTTCAGTTCGAGTACTTTGTAAGTCAATGGGAATTGCAATGGTAATTCACATTTTTCGACCTCATCCAGAACCGTTAGCCAGATTCACTTCAAACTAGGTGGGGATGTGTCTTGGGTGGGTCTTTACCAAATTTATTCAAATGGTCATGGTCCAGTGATTTTTGATTTTTGATGAATTATTTTGTTCATTTTTTGGGGGAAATCTTAAAAAGTCTTCTTCTCTGAAACCGCGTGGCCAATTACTTTGAAATTGAATAGGGACACTTCTGGGGACCCCAGACCTTAATTTTTTCAACAGGTGGCACTGCGATTTTTTTCTATTTTTGTATGAATTTTTGTGCGTTTTTGCTATTTCCGACTTCTTCTCCAAATAATCTCTCAGATTGTGCTGAAACTTGGTGAACATTTTGCTTGTGAAAGGGTCACACAATGTTGTTCACTAGGTGGCATTGCTGTGGATCCCAGATTTTTAAAGAATTTTTCAGTTCGAGTACTTGTTGGTCAATGCATACATTCGTCTTGTTTACTATGCAAGTCAATGGGAATTGCTATGGTAGTTTACATTTTCAACCTCATCTAAAAACCCTTAGCCAGATTCACTTCAAACTTTGTGGGGATCTATCTCGGGTGGGTCTCTACCAAATTTATTCAAATGGTCACAGTCCAGTGAAATTTGTTTTTTTAAGGAAATTTTCTTGTTGATTTTACATGCCTTAGGCTATTGATCACCACGAAGTTAATGGGGATTGCAAAGTCATAAGGGTTTGCAATGCTAATTGACATTTTTTGACTTCTTCTGCGAAACCATCATGTACATTCACTTCAAACTTGATGTGGGTGTTCCTTTGGTGGGTATCTACCAAGTTTGTTCAAATGGTCACAGTCCAATGATTTTTGCATTTTTTAATGATTTTTTTGTTCATTTTTTGGCCAAATCTTCAAAAGTATTTATTCTTTTATATACTCAGCCAATTGCTTTGAAATTGCATAGGGACACTTCTGGGTATAAGGGTGATACATGTACAGTAGGAGAGTGACCTTGACCTCATTTCCAAGGTCACAGAGCGAGGTGCATGAAATTTACTGTTTATATGGTAACTTGGGAACTATCAAGGGTAGGACATTCACATTGCACATGCTAGTTGTCCTTGATAAGGACCAGATTCAGACAGTAGATGAGTGACCTTGACCTCATTCCCAAGGTCATGGGGCCACTTGCTCAAATTTTACTGTTCACTTGACAACTTGAGAGCTGTTTGAACTTGCACTCTGATGTTGAACATGATGGCTGCCCTGAGGAAAGGCCAGACTTAGACAGCACATGGGTGGCCTTAATCTCATTCCCAAGGTCACTGGGACCCATACACTTTAGGGAATTTTACTTTTCACTTTGTAACTTAAGAACTGTGGCAGGTAGGACTTTGATGTTGAACTTATTAGTGGTCTTCTATTTAGGAAAGATTGAAACTTTACATTAGTGAACCTGACCTCATTCTCAAGGTCACAGGGCCACTAACATGGATTTTAGTGGTCCCTGTGATAACCAGGGAACTATTTGTACTGTGAGTACAATTTTGCACATGGGGATGGCCCTGTATGAAAGTTAGATTCAGAATAGGTCACGACCTGGATCTCATTTCCAAGGTCATAGGGCAGCTTAGTCAGCTGAGCACAGGACTGTCACAGCCCTCTTGTTGTCTTTGGTAGGGGACCATAAACTTTCACTATACCATAGCTACACTGTATTCAGAGCTGGCTAGTGCTCAATCAGAACAATTAAGAACATCCATGAATGTAGGATTTCTCACTTAACCATGCAGGGTGTCTGAATATGAAGCATGTTTAAATAGCTATAGGTATGTGATATGATTTGACCATAATAAAAGTTAAAAAATGCATCCTCTGTTAGCATTGTAAATGTATCAAAATAAAGTTTTAAAAGTCAAGTATGCCTGTATGATAAGGCTGTGACTCTTCAAATGAAATTAAGTGAATAATGAGGCAGGTGAAACCACGGCTCTTACAGAATTCTCATCAGCTTGTGTTACCATACATGTTTACAGGGCCAGAGCCTAGAGGCATATATCTCAGGCCACCACACACTCTCACAGCTATGGTGGGCCCCATGTTCTGGTTATAGCCCCCCCCCCCCCCCCACTCATTAATTCTATTGATCATTTCATTTCTTTCTGCCAGCATCTTGTCCCAATAAGTGTAACATTGTAATACTTTTCCTTCATGTGCAAATATGTAATGAAGTTTCCACGCCAGCCTTTAAAGTTTGATTTCATTCATTCATTCATTCATTCATTCATTCATTCATTCATACTTGAAATTGGTATGGTGCACACCTGGAGTGCACATCAGTCAGGGCTGTCGTCAGCATCAGCACAGACAACGGAATTATGGTGTACAGTGGTCCCCCTCTTATAAGGCCACCCCAAATGCACCAGAAAAGTGGCCTTTTAAGAGGGGTGGCCTCTCGTAAGGGGTAAAATACAATGACAGTGCCATACTTGCTGCATAGAGAAGTGGCCTTTGTAGAGGGGGTGGCCTCTCTTCAGGGGGGCCTTATGAGAGGGGGACCACTGTAGTTGTAACATATTTCTGGTAATACTATAGTACCGTCTGATAGGTTCCGTATTTTGGCCCAAGAAGGTGGTTTACTCTTCTCCAGAACCGTCACTCAGATTAAGCTGCAACTTGGTCGATCATATTCCTTGTGGAAGGGTCAAACAAATTGTTCACTAGGTGGCACTGCTTTGGGCTCCTGATTTGTTACAATTTTTTTTTTCACTTCAGGCACATATCTATATTATGCACCCTTCCTATTGATTACTATTTAATTCAATTGGAATTCTAATGCTAACTCACATTTTTGACTTCTTCTGCAAGACTGTCAACCAGATTGACTTCAAACTAGGTAGCAATGTACCTTTGGGTGGGTCTCTACCAATTTTGTTCAAATAGTCACGCTTCAGTGATTTTTGAATTTTTTTAGGAATTTTTGTTCTCTTGGGAAAAAAATCATAAAAAAGTCTTCTTTGAATCTGCTCACCCAATTGCTTAAATATCTCACAAAAACACTCCTAGAGACTCCTAGTTCTTAATTTGTTCACCAGGTGGCTCTGAAATTTTTCAAAGTTTTTAAAAAATATTTTTTGTGTGTGTTTTTGCAATTTTCGACTTCTCAGATTAAGCTTAAACTTTGTGGATATGTTACTTGTGAAAAGGTCGGACAAAATGCAGCTTTCCTATTGATAACAATGCAAGTCAATGGGCATTCTAATGCTCATTCACAGTTTTGACTTTTTCTCCAAAACCGTCCTTCAGATTCACTTCAAATTTGGTTGCAATGTACTTTGTGTGGTTTTCTACCAAGCTTATTCAAATGGTCACACTTCAGTGATTTTTGGATTTCTTATAAATTTTTTGGTTCTTTTTTGGGGCAAATCTTAAAAAATCTTCTCCGAAACCGCTCACCCAATTACTTTGATATCACACAGGAACACTGCTAGAGGCTCCTAGTTCTTAATTTGTTTACCAGGTGGCATTGCAATTTTTATCTCGGCTGACTTGCTAGTCAGGCTGCACTTTTAGAAGACTCAGCTGTCCGTCTTAGAAATACTTCCAAATGTCATATGTACTCAGCTGAATCTCAACACACATCAATTCAGTTGCAACCTTGATTTTGTCGGACAAGCTTAGGTCAGCTGAGCAGGGGCTGTTCACGCAGCCCTCTAGTTTTGGGGGTTTTTTCTTAGTGGTTTTGGACTTTCCAGGGTAGTTCACTGGTGTGGGTCATGGGGGGGGGGGGAGGAAATATGAAATATAGAAATAAATCTAACAGGAACATAAAGCCTCGACCACTTTGAATGGGGATTAAGGCTTCAACAAATCCATTAAACGCAATTTAATGCAATTAAAATTTTTGCGAATTTAAAGCATGTGTCACACAAATTTTCATGCTTCTGGCATCAGTAAGATTTTGTGGATCCTGTCTCAAAGTTCATATGAGACCCTTTATCAAGGTGACTCTAAGAAGCTTCCAAAACTCAACATGCAATATGCTTACAGTGGTACCTGCTGTATGTGGCCACCCCTTCTGCCAAGAAAAAGTGACTATATACAGCAGGTGACCTGTCACCACAGGTAAATTTTACAAAGAAATTGACTCCTGTGTCTGAGCCTAGTGACCACAAAAAGCAATGTGGCTGATCACGGCAGTGGTTGCATACAGCAGGTACCACTGTATTTACAAGTGAGCAAAGTATGTGGTTGGATAAGTTAAAAGAATTCTATGTATACATACATAAATAGAGACATGGCTGCTGGCTGAAGTCGCAATGTCAAGGACACGTGCTGAAATGCTCATAGAGCTTAAAAGCTTGTTAAACTTCCTTGACTTGAAATGCTTATGATTCATTTACCTGCTCTATTCAACATTAGAGCTGGAACAGTTATACTAGGTGGCACAAGTGGTGAGTGAAATATGTGCAACCATATAATAATATATCATTGCCAGAGAGCTTGGTCTTGGTGTTGATGGTGATGACCCATTAGGTACATGTATGCATTGTTACTGTATCAGTTAGTAGGGTTCACACACATGCCTGTGCTCTGCTTGAGGAGTCTTGCATTGATCAAACCTGCCACATCCTGGCATGTATGTTCAACCGGATGAAAAGTGTGAATTGGAGGGGAATGTAGAGTGTGCTTGTCTGAATTCAGAGTTACAAGCACCATTGCATTCCATCAATGCAGGAAATGCACTAGGCTTTCATGAAACGGTATTGTCATAGAATGTCACACAGTACATTAACATGGTGTATGTTGCAGTTTTCTCCAGCATCAGTGTCACCTGCCAGTTAAACTGCTTGGGTGTTCATCTGTGAACTTATTACATGGCTTTTGAGTTAACTGAAGGACATAAATCTTTCAGAGATGTATTGATGTACACATGTAGGAACATATTTTCCTGAAGTAAGTCTGCTGGTCCATTTGTCACATGTTGTTTTAATGTATTTTCTTTTTTCACATGCAACTTTGTGTCTTTCCAAGAGTGTTCTTCTCCCCACCCCCCACTGCCACCCCCAAAGAGACAGGGACGGAAGGGCAGCTGTGGAATAAGAAAGTGCCTGGTGCTTAAAGGAAATGGTTTTGAGGCATTGTACATGTAGGTTGTTGTGGTGCAGTAATACCTATGTTGAGAACTCCCAATATAAAAGACCATCATCTCAGAAGAGGCCACTGTGTGAAGTGTAGAATCCCACTTCTTACTTGATTACCTACAGTGTACTGTGAGAGATGCACCTGGTTTGAAAGAGTACTTTTTGTGGAAATAAGCCCCTCAAGAAGGGGGCTTATGTACATTTCTTCAAAATCATCAGTATGTGGATATTTACTAAATTAGCTAAATACCCGCTGGTAACTCCGGACCTTTATCCAGTATCTCGGCACCCTTCTCCACCAAGCTTGATATTTGACCCAGCAGGTGGCCTAAGCCCATCAATGCCCAGTGCTGCTGCTTAATTCATAGCCTGGGGTTGACTTTAGTGTCTGACACAATATTCCTATTCTGGGGCTGACCGCTGCCCATAACTGGTTACTTCAAGGCATATTATTTATATTTTTAGGTAATACTCACACTGGAAAAATCCCATTTTTTATTGTACATCATATTCATTTGACAAATAAACCTTCCGTTAACACTAATCACACATATATTTTGGATACTACCTCTTCAGAATCGAGACTAACCCACATTTAAGTGGCCGCCATTTGAAAATTGTGGATTCTGCCCCCAGTGGTTTGTAAGTGAGGCTAGTAATGGGATGATCGTGGGTTTTTTTTCTTTTTAAATATGAAACCAAAAGTATATATTTTGCAAATATTCTAGAGCATAAATAATGATATGATTTTTGCTGTTTTATGGTGTATATTATTTATTGGGCCTCTAACTATCTACCAATCTTGGCCAGGAAAATATTGGGTGCATATTGGCTCAGTCTGTTATCCGGATTCAAGTTTTATGAATAACTGGAAATTCAGTACATACATGTATATGCAGTGTGCCCAATGGTATTTTGCATCTCGCATCAGTGGTGACCTTTGTATTGTGCTGTAACTTTAACAATGACCAAAGACTGCTGTTGTCTGAGTAATTAGAGATGTATTAATCTACAGAGATCAGCATAACATAATTTATAGCCGTTTTTTGAAAATTCTACTTTCAATAATTACCAATTATGGCAGCCCCCTGTTGATGCGTTACGAGTGCATAGCCTGGTACAGTGCATGTTTTGGATCAAGATTACCAGATAAATTTCAAAACAAACCAATTGAATTGGTTACATTGTCTGACCGTTAGTGAACAGGAAATCAACCTGCTGGAATGCTCTCTATCAGCATGTCGCAATTAAAGGGGGACACATACTTCTAATTTAGGTAACTTAGACGTTTGTTGAAACATGTTTAAAATGAATGTTCTTTCCCCGTTTACACATTACCTCCTTTGACTTCAGTTTAATTTGTTACCTGAGCATAGCCAGAGTCACTTGTATATTGTAAACAAGTCTACTTTCCATCTGACAGCCTTTGGATTGCACACTTGGAGGACATGAAGTAATTGCCCCATTCAGAACAGACTGAAAAAAAAAAGAATTATAATATTGGGGATAATGTATTTCCTTTAATAATGGCAGACCCCATACATTCCTATGGGCGAACTGCTTAAGGCTGTGCACTGTATAACCTCATAATGTTGGGCTGTTGACCCCTCCCTGCCCCCACTGAGAATCGCAGCTGCCTCAGGGAGGGACTATCCACAGGGAAGACCCCACCTTTTCTGTTGATGGAATATTTAGGTATCAGACATGCAACCAGCATGCGAGTCCATATGACAAGGCTGATGTGCCAGCTTGGATTGTTATCCAGAAAAACGTTAAGAGTTCTCTCTAGCATAGAAAGGCCATTTATGTAACAATGCATTACTAAGGCTGGTGTTATCCCAAAGCATAAATACTACTGCGTTCCGTTAAAATTTTCAGTCTCTGATGAGCCTCATACTAGGATGAAACCGGTGAGACTTCATTAAAATATCAGAATTGATCCATACACAATCTTTCCAGTTGAACACTCTGGTGCAATCAAATGGGCAATTTTCGCCCTTGTGGCACTTGCCGTGTTTTATTCATTATATTGGAAAGTTTCCTATCATGAGGATGATGTTACCCTGACTCATAAAAGGACTCAATGTCAGTTTCCACTGAGTCCCTCATAAGCTCTGTTGTGAGAGGGAAATATATCAGACTGGCTTGACGTGCTAACCTCCCTTGGCACTGCCATCTTCATATTCAGGATATTACAGTCTTCAATTGCAACAATAGGAAAAAGATTATTGCGATTCAACTTCCTGAAAAGTCAAAATTGATCATATTTTTACCAATGAAAAATGTCTGTGGACCAATGTAGCAAACTGTGTTTGAAGCATGCATGTTATTTAGATTTTAACACAAAACATTTGAAATATTGTTTTGAAGTGAGAGGTTTTGATCGAGCATCTGTATCTGTGGACAACAAACACTAGCTGCTTGCACTGCTGGTATTCCTTTCAGGCTGATACTGCATGTGCACCAGGCATATGAAGTGAAACCTCAATATATTAACACTAAAATATCTGACATATTAATACGAAATATTTGGATGTATTATCAGTATTAGTAAGTATACCTACATCTTGACCATCATTGCCAAGACCTCTGTGTCTGGGCATGATGCCCAAGAAATCGAATTGAGTTTCACTTGCTTGATCCTGAACACCTGACAGTCCTGTGGCACCGTGTCTCGGTTCTTGTGGAACTGATGTCAACTCCTGGTGCGCATGCTCCCCATATTGTCATTCCTCTTTGGAGATTGGTCAGTTGACGTCAGTTATAAGAGGAAGCGGGGTTGGTTGGGTGGGCTCCTCTGGTGGTCAAGAGGTAACCGCCATTGCCAATATAAACGCAAAGGCATAGGGTGTAACATTACTGGCATACTGATCACAAATGACTGCTGGGACTGGTAGTTTGGGGGTAGCCATCGGTCCATGTAAGGAGGCGACGTCTCAAGGGAAAACATCAGAGCTATATAGAGTTGAGGCTGCCGACAGCAGAATCCAGCCGAAACCAGAAACCCTCCTTATTGACCACATGTGACCACTGCAGCGGTCGACACCACCACCACCAGAGGACCGAGATCTGGACAGCTGCAATCTACACTCGGCTGACTTCTTTGGTGCATAGACCAAAGAAGAAACAGCCTGCTGAGAGGGACAAACAGTGCACGCAACATCTCACCCTGCTGCATCATGCTCTGTGACATCACCTCCAAAGCATGGACAACCTTTGGATGCCAAGAGCAGATGTGGGCGGCCATTTGGGGGACAGTCTTTTGTGCAAGATCCCCATGAGGGGATCTCTTGCTACTCGACTTGCAACTTTGATATCTCTTCACCTTCTCTGCGGTTTCGGGTGTAGAAATATCAGTCATCTGGGACAGGGGACAAGCCAAAGCAAATTTTATTCCCATCAGGCACATGAGACTGAGGATGAGCCAAAAGGAGTCTACGCTTTTTCTCATGGGAGTCTGTGGTGAGGGCTCAACAGAGTCCATCATCATGGCTTGGTGTTTGGCAGCTCTAGCGCACTGCCACCTACGCCTTGCATGGTCAGACTTTCTCCGTGCCTGCTAGCTCACAGAGCAGCCATTTGTCCTCTCCCCAATCCTAGCAGTATCTACAAGTAGCAACCCCAGCAGCTCAGGCACAGCGTATTGGAATTTGTGCTTTCTTGGTCGAAGAGAGAGCCCCAAGTTTTCTCCATGCATGCACAAATCAGTATAATTGTCTCACAAAAATAAAGTTTACATCATTGGAAAGAGTGTTTTCTTGTCTTTCTTGTCATATATATTTCATTATTATTGGACCATTTAAACTCCTGTATGAGCAAGCTGAACGCCCAAAGATGTGTACCGCATAGCGGTAGCCAGCCCCACAGTGGCCATGGACACTCTAGTGTGATGCGGCAGGACTTCCAATCAAAATGCAACTGGGTTCTTATGAATGGAAAATTCTGATTTTTTCAAACCAATCAGAGGGATACCTGAGCTACACTTCTTTTTTATGAAATACAATGCTGAAATTCTCTATAAACGATCGATCTTGCCGTCTCCAAAATCCAAGATGGCGGCGACCATGCTGATTCAAACAAAATATTAAAGTACTTGTAAATATTGGCCAATAAACATTTCAAACAGGAGTCAACACAAAATCTATCGGTCAGATATATAGCTTCTGAAGTTGGCCCCTAAGTTTTAAAGTGATATTTAGCAGTTTCTTGTCTTCGATTAAAGAAAATTGACGCTTCTAAAATGTCTTCCTAAAATTCCAAAAGGCAAAATTTTGATCGATGACTTGGATTGAACTTTACAGTTTAATTATCCCAGGCTGCTCATGTACCACTAAAATTTAATACTCTCTTAAAAAACTTACAAATAAAATGTAATACTCTTTTAAAACTTACAAATGTTAAGACTATATTTTGACAGAACCAAATTTTAAACACGAAGGGAAATAGTACACATACATTTATTTTTTGGAAAAAAGTTCATTGCTTTTAAAATTTAAAAGTTTATAATTTGCATATAGGGTTTGAATTGAAACATACTAGAGCAACATGGCACTTGACGGAAAATTTTATTTTTTTCAGGTATCAATAAATGGATTGAAACACAATTTTTATTTTTGACTTGATCATCCATTATGCATAGAATCTGAGTCTTATCCACAACGATCCTTAATGTTTAATTTTGAAATTAAATTTAAACTGGGCATTTAGTAAAATTTTGTTTTAAAAAATCAACAACATTAGGAACTAGATTCAGTATAAAGAAGTTCAAGAAAACATATACATATTGCAGTTTTAAAGAAACATGATATCTGGTTAATTATGCATTAAGGATCATTTTGGAGACAATTTGTCAGATTTTATTTTCTCATTTGAATATGCAAATTAGGACCAAGATCCATACAATTCAGTGTTTTCTTATTCCTTGTTTTGTGAAAGATTGAGCTATACATATATGCAATTTTTTTAAAAATTGCATATTATGGTATATGATTGCCTTTTTTAAATTTAAAAGTTTTTAGCTCATTCAAATATGCAAATTAGGTATTAAAATCCCATAAAATTTGAAAAAAGTGCCCGTGATTGGTTTGGAATTTCCTGACTCTTAATTCCAGGCTAATACATTAAAAATAATTGCAAAATTTGGGTCCTACAAGGGATATGTCCTATTATTTACATATTTAATGTGGTAATCTCATTTGAATATGCTAATTAGGTACAGCATTGTCCTGCTAACATAAAAATTGATACTGCACTTGGATTGTACACAAAATTTTACCACAGAGTGCCAAATTTCATTTGTATAGAACTTCAAGTGAATGAAGAGTGCAGTATAATAATAAAACTACACGAGTGTAAGTGCCTGGCCGTAAATTCTGCATGGCACGAGTGTACCAGTGGAGCGGAAGGATACATGAGATGCAGCCCGCTCCATGGGTACAAGAGTGCCATGCAGAATTTATGGCCAGGTAGTTGCAAGAGTGTTGTTTTATTTTTATCCCCTGAATGTGTAGTTCAGAGTACTCACCACCATTTCACATTAAAAAAATGACAGTGTTGTGTCGAAACAGCAATCAGCAGACAATAAATCAACATCCAAGGTGCGCACGCATGAAAAAGTGGTCAGTGCGAAAGTAGGGCATGCACGCGACCGTTCTACACGAGCGTGTGGATCGGCAATAAATTCTACACGGTGCATAACGACCCATCTGTGGTTACTCTGGACTACACATACATAGGATAAAATAGAGGAAAAGCCTCAGGGTATGGTGCCATGCTTTTGTGGCCGTCCTTTTGTTTCAATGTAATTAATACATTGTGAGAAACCCCTAATTTTTTATGAATAGGGCATAATTGTGTGTATTTGTCGGACTGTAACTCCAGATCTAATTGTCCGATTTAAAAAATGTAAAAGAATATTGATCCTCTCACTGAGCTTCATCTGTTTTATACATAAAATGAACACTCCCAGGAAAAGAAAATTTTGCCTTGAGGTTGCTACTACAAGTTCGCTTGCAAGAGCAAACTTGACCCAAATGCATGCAACAACCGTAACAGTGAGGATGGTCATCCCAGGTGGCCATGTAGTGGTTCCCTGAGTCCAGCTTTTATCCCCTATGCAACAAGGATGATAATGAGGACACAGTGGTCAGTGGATCTACCCCCATGGACTGCCTCGGAAAGGAAGCAATAGCCTGGTGTGCACTGTTCTTCCTCTCTCTGCATTCTGCATTCTGATTGCTTAGATGCCTTCTTGAAAACCTAGTGCCAAGCCAAATGACCAGCTAACACTTACTATTTCAGGGGAATCCCAGCATAGAAGAAATCAGCTATCTCCGTAGATTCCGGGACTGCTGAGAAAAGATTTTCTGCAGATTAGAGTGTGCGTAAAGCTCTAAAGCAGTGAGCATGAACGAAAGTTCACAGAGCTTCAACTCGACAAGGCAAGCCAAAAATGGCGCCGCAAGAGGAAGGATGATATGGGGAGCATGCGCACCAGGAGTCAACATCAGTTCCACAAGAATCAAGAGATGAATCCTCAGGACTGTCAGGTTTTCAAGATTGAGTCAGTGAAACTCAACTCAATTTCTTGGGCATCATGCCCAGAAACACAGGTCTTGGCAATGGTGGTCGAGAGGTAACGTTACGTAATTAATGATACAAGTTTTGAAGAACTTAAATTCAAATTCCATTGCTATGTGACTCATTTATTTTCTTGCCAGCTTAAGCTAGGGGCTTGACTAAGCAGTCACTTTCCATCCATCCGTCCGTCAGTCCGTCCGTCCTTCCGTCCGTCCGTCAACAAAAAACTTCGGAGTGGCTTGAATTACGCTGGCGAGACATTCATACCCCCGGGCATGACTCTGGTCTAATATACTAGGATATGCGACTCATTTTGCATGAAACAGATGGTGTCATTATAAAAAGTATTCATATAGTCATTATAACAAGGTTTTACTGTACATGCCGCATAGTGACAAGAAAGTCTCCCCAGCTTGAAGGCCAGTCAGTGCTCATCAAAGGTAATGTGGGCATCATTCAAAATGACAAAAGAACATTTCCAATTAATTCCTAATGATTTTCACTGGCTTTGATATGGCTTTGTGGAAAGCTAAGAAGTACAGAATTCTGTTGGTGGCATGTTTCTGTCATGGTGTAACACATTCATATGGATTGGTTTATTGTCTGGCGTGCATTTCTCACTTATAGGTTCAATCGATGTGAATTGATACTCCCAGTGAATACTTTAATTACTGCATGCTCCAATGTACAAAAGTGCTTTCTTTGCCATTCCTCTTTTTTGTATGGAAAGAGCAACTGGCAAATATTTGGATACTTTGTTGATTTTATGTGGATATGATTATTATTACGTGCTTCAGATGGAACAAAGAATGCTTTAAAGCTGCAAGTAATCTACGTAATGAATGTAATGTAACTGGTGTCCAAGTTGTACCAAAATTAAATAAAATGAACAGTAACTCGTTTCCCTATCACTGTATAGCATCAAAAACCAATGATAACATTTACATGTAAAGACACCTTTGAAGCCAGCATACTGCTGGGGTACCTTTAAAACTTATTAACAGCATGTGGCTGAATGCTCAATTTTAATAGGTAAGATCAAGATCAGCTGGTTCATGTGGGTTATCAGTAGAGGGCTCTCTAGGCAGGTGGGCTAGCTAAGTGTGTGTATTTCCATTATTTTCCATTGTAATTTGCACCTATGTAAGTTGTAGCTTTAAAACGACTCTACCTAGAAGCACCAAATTTCTTTTGGTAAATGGTTGTATATGGTTAACCCTATACTGGTCATATCGCCCATAAGCGCCCACTGTGGATCAACGTTCAGAGCGCCCATAAGCGCCTGAGACAGACAAGCAAAATTCGCTCACCTCTGTTGGTCAAAGTTTAGGCTAAATCATATTCAATAGCGTCATCAATGGTCTTTTATTACCTCATCTTTCGTAAAATAACCTTTGAAATAAACTAATCCGACAAAAACGGTCATAGCAACGTGTAATTCATTATAATGGTGATCGAGCAGACGAAATGTAAACTTTGGCCGCCATTTTGAAACTTCCGGGTTTTTGCGATCATGACATCGTGACTTTCCGAGCTCAATAAACATTCTTGAATGCAAAAATATATTAGTGGGGTGTAAAATAAAGTTGTTTTGATCAATTTAAATGTCTTTTTGCACATTAATTTGTAACTTGAATACAAAAATATCGGCCGATCAGAAAATACGGCCTTCACTACGGCCTTGACTTGTGCCAGCATCAAAATGGCGACCTGGAAACATCGACACGCGTGGCATACGGGATGAAATGACGCTCTGTATGGTGATCTGGAAACTGTGGGACCTTCCACACGTCAAGTTTGACAGTCTATGAGTTTGACTAGCAAGAACTTTTACTAAAACTGACTGACACAATGGAATTTAAACGTGAACAGCCGTCATCTTCAGCCTTCACTATTAGGTCGATAGCTATGCACATCTGGACTGTTTACGTTTTACTTGCGCTCTTGAATCACTTCACACCAGCGATCATGACTTCAACTTCAAGTGAATTGGGATGGTTTGCAGTATTTTCTACCGATGAAAATGATACTGTGGGAACTACATTAGAAACAAGGGATAATCATAGGGACAGTGAGTCGGACAGTGATCTTAGTTTGCCTAACTCAATTCCGAGTTCTGAAACTGAAAGTGAAGGTGAGGATGTTGACCTTGAATGGAGTGAAAATAACTTGCATGATGTAAACATTTTGCCATTTGTGGAGCCAGTTGGCCCCACATACAGCCTTTCAGAGGATGCTACCATACTTGACTTTTTTTATCTGATGTTTGATGAACATTTTTTCCAAACAATGGCTGATGAAACAAACCTGTTTGCTGCACAGTCTCAAGAAGAAAACGGTGTGGATAATTATTGGTACCCAACAACACTAGCTGAAATGAAAGCCTTCTTTGGAATTAACATTTTGATGGGAATTCTCAGCAATATCCCAATATTGATAATTACTGGTCTATAGATGAGCTGTTGGGCTCAATTTTTATCTCGAAAACTATGCCAAAGTTGAGATTTAAAAAATTATGTCAGTATTTTCATCTAATGGATAATCAAAAACAACCTCCTCGGGATTCTCCAAGATATGACAAACTTTGCAAAGTTTAAAATATTGTGGAGATGGTAAGGTGGAACTGTAGCTGGCGATACAAGCCACAGTGTGAGCTCAGTGTGGATGAAGCCATGATAGGCTTCAAGGGACGTTCTGTAATGAAACAATATATGCCCGCAAAACCCACGAAATGGGGTTTCAAATCGTGGACCCTGGCTGAGGCTGCCTCAGGTTATGTATGCAATTTTGACATATACACCGGAAAAATGGACAGCCCCAGTGGCAAAGGCTTGGCTTATGATGTTGTAGTTTTCCTAACCAGGCCTTACATGTATTTGAGACATCACATGTACTTTGATAATTTTTTTACCTCAATCCCTCTTCTAGAAACATTACTCAAACACAAAACCTAAGCGTGTGGAACTTTCGGCGAAAATAGAAGGGGCCTCCCTAATACTGTGAAAAGTGTTCCACGATTAATACAAGGACAAAGTGTTAAATCACAAAAAGGAAATATGGTGGCAGTGGTTTGGCATGATAAGCGAGATGTAAGCGTTATATCTACAAACTGCTAAATGTCGTCTTGTACAACAAAAACATGGGGGGGGGGATGGATCTAGCGGATCAGTTGAGGGCCTACTATAGTGTTGGCAGAGAATCTAAGAAATTTTGGCAATATGTAGGTTGGTATCTTGTGTCAACATGCATATCAAATGCCTTTATCTTGTACAAACATTCTTTTTTACCCAACACAAAGGAGCGCAGTAAGTTGACTCATCTGCAGTTCAGACTTGATCTATGTAGACAGTTGGTTGCCG
Source organism: Hermodice carunculata (assembly GCA_964020975.1). Lineage (NCBI taxonomy): Eukaryota > Metazoa > Annelida > Polychaeta > Eunicida > Amphinomidae > Hermodice > Hermodice carunculata. The sequence goes on along the minus strand of OZ026614.1, from coordinate 46,636,205 downwards.
GCTTCTCTTGCAGAGCAAGGAAGCCTGGCAAGCAAAAGGTACGTAGTATATTGGAGAAAGGGAACTTGAATGGTCTTGACTTAGTTCATATAGAGGGCTGTAAACAGGTATGTGTAAACTGCAGTGAGCTCGGGCGACGTGCGGCATCTGGTCGGGGAAAACAAACAAGCTTTGAATGCCGTATATGCAAGGTTCCACTCTGTAAATCAGGTTGTCTGGTAGAGTTCCACACTCGACATGCTCATAATGCAGAGTCATAGTTCTATTGTAAACCAGGATTACCATTTGTAGATCTATATGATTGAAAAAAAGAAGAAAAAAAAAGAAAAAAAAAATGGAAAAAAAAACTCCACTTTATTCAATGATACAAGGTACAATATTGTTCATGTTCCTCCATGGACGTGTCATTCCAGTTCCAGTTTCATCAAATACACCAGTTATGAATTTTAGATGCTTCCAGTATTCTATGGTCAGTGTGTGTGATTGAGTACATGCACATGATAGTCATAAATTTATTATTCATGTGTAAAGCATATCACTTGGGAGGAAAAAAATATTCAAAATTACAATTTGAAAAATTGCTCATATACAATATTCGTTCTCGCTTTTTAAATAGAAATTGACTTGTCATTCCAGTTTCAGTTCCAGTTTCACAGTTTGCAGTTGGTTTTTCATCTCTTTATATGCTTGTACCTGCCATAAAAAGTAAAAGATGTAATTTTATCAAGGCAAAGTGGTGATAAAAACTTCCACAGAGTAAAATTACCTTGGTGGAAGTTTTGAGTATTTAGCACAAATAAACATGATTTTTGCTTTCTTGCTACTTTTTTCATGCAAACTTCACACAATTTGACCCAAAAAAAAAAAAAAAAAAAAAAAAAAAAAAAAAAAAAAAAAAAAAAAAAGTACCTTGTGTGCATGTCATTGCATCTTGCTATGTCATTTTGCCTAATAGAAACAAACAAATAAAGTTATGACACAATGTACAAACAACCTTGTGTTATTTTCTTTGAGAATGTCGGCCATATTGGAAAAATTGTGAACTGGGGAGCCAGATCTGCCACTAGGGGCATGACCAGTATAGGGTTAAAATACTCCTGCAAATTTTGTAACTTTTGCTGCAAAAGTATTCAATGAATTGAATGTTACTAATGGGAATACACACTTCTATTCCATGAAAATGTTGTGTATTGGGTTGTATATTCAGCCAAATACACATACAATTGCTAATTGTGACCTCTCCTATCATACATGTATGTGTCACAGCAACCAAGAAGTCCCCACTTGGGTCAATTACTTTCATTATCAGCTTAATTAGCTTAAGTAAACAAGGGAGAACAGAGCAAAGATGTTATCTACACCATGGCTGGCAATCGAAGTACTGCAATAAGAGTTGTACAATGTTATCCCTGGTCCTGTGCGGCCTGACATGATGTAGGCCTGTGGTTCCATCATCTTTCTGAAGGGCCGGTAATTGTATGGTATTCAGTTTGGATAGTAAAACTTCATGTCATAATGAAAGACTTGTCGGGGAATTAATGGCACCAAAAACAAGTCTTGCGCACGTTCCCCACTGATGACCCAATTTAATATAAAGGCTAATAAAGCTTAAAACTTTCATCTAAATTTCAATTTTATGAATATGATTTGTTTGATCCGTACAAAAAATAATTTATTATAATGATTTAAAACTATACAGTTTTTCATTGAATGGTATGGAATAGGACTTTGCTCTTGGAATATCAGACTTAATGGTGTTCAAACGGTACTTGGGCTTACAGATTTGGGTTTGTTAAGTTTCCTTTTATATTAGATACACATGTAATACTCTATTGTCAGATGTTCAGATTCATAAATAAGCAAATATAACTGAAGTTTCCAGAACCCCAGCTCCTAAATAATTTATTTCACTGGCTGAAATGAGCAACTGGTGGTTTGTGTGACATTTTTGTTATGTATGTGCACATGTTCGTAATTTGAATTAATAAACAACAACATGGTGGCCAGCAATGTTAGGGCAGAATGAGTCAACTTTTTTAAGGAATCTTTATGGATGCTGACAGTGACAATGAAGGATTTGATGTATATGATCTGGATGATGAGGAAAATGATGCGGAACAGAACCAAAGGCTAAAGTGTTGACTAAGAGGAGCTGTTTGAAAATTGGATTGACAGGGATGCAACTCGGAATTACCCGAGTGTGAGCCTGCCACTATCACAGGACTACAAATTGAATGTATTCCAGATATGGAAGGAGCAGCGTTCCTTTCTTGTTTCCAGAGATATTTTGTGTTATATTTAATAGTTGTGTGACGGTACCTCTAAACCACTATTGCCAAGACCTCTGGGTCTGGGTTGAATGCCCAAGAAATCAAGTTGAGTTCACTCACTTGATTCCAAAAACCTGACAGTCCTCTGGTGCCATCTCTCCATTCCTGTGGTTCTGGTGATGACTCTGATGCACATGCTCCCTGTATTATCCTTCCTCTTTTAGGAACCATTACTGGCTTGTTTGTTCAACTAGTTGAAGCTCGGTGAACGCTTGTCCAGCCTCACTGTTCTAGTGCTTTACTCAAGTTCTCTTCAGTGGAAAATCATTTCTTAGCGGTCCGGGACTCTTCAGAGACCTAAATACCTGATATTTGTCCTGCAAATACTTCTGAAATAGTTGGGAGTATAGCTGGTCATTTGGCTTAAAACCTAGATTTTCAAGATGGCGTCTCGACATACAGATCTCAGATAGTGGGAAGACAGTGGACAACAGGCAGTCGCTGCCTTTTGCCAAGGAGCCTATGGTGTTGATATAGTGACCACTTCACCCACCTCCTTGTTGGATAGAGGGCAGAAGTTTGACTCATGGAACCACTATATGGCAGCCTGGGATGATCATCAGCATTGGTTGTCACCTCAAGTGCCAAATGACCTCGCAAACAAACATGCAAATACTGTGAGGATTGGGGAGAGGACAAATGGCTGCTGTATGAGCAGGCAAAGAGATAGAGTGATAGAGCAAGATGTAGGCGGCAGGCCGTAGCTGCCAAACACTGAGCTTAAGAACCTGACTCCATTCAGTCTTCACCTGCAACACCACTAATGTGCGAAGGCAAACCACGTAGCTTGCTCACAGACTCAGGTGGCTGACATCCCTACACCTGGAAGCCCCTTGAGCCACTGACCCAAGGGTTGGCTGTACCTGGGAGCCTATGGCTTGGAGTACAAAGTTGCAGGCTGATATGTTGGTGCACTGATGGCCCCTTTGAGCCTGTCTCTTCAGAGTCCCTTTCAAAGAGTACAGCCAAACCCAGATTGAAGCTTTAGAGATTTCAGTTCTCCGAGTCCAAGTGCCCGGTGCCAAAATTGTGCAAGTTCATGGGGCCCGGAATGGAAACTTAGGGGGTCTCATCTAGGCATCCCAGACGCTCGGCCAGTCTGAGTGCTAGGATCGTAAGTCCAAGTGATCAGGACCACTGAAGGCGGGACAAACTTCCCAAGCGCCTGGTTCCGAGAGCTCGGATTGTAAGCCCAGGCAAGCTGGAGAGAAAACGAAGGCACCCAAGTCTGTGGTGGTGCCTTCTGTCATTAGTAGGCCTTCGGCTCCTGTGGTAGTGGCCCCTTTGGTGACCCAAGTGCGACCTTCATTGCCTCCAGCTGCAATGCCGGCTTTGCCTGCTGCACCTCGGATGGGTCTACCCCAGAGTGAGCAGCCATCTCCTCAACCCACATAAACATCCTTGACATTCACATTGGGAGCAATCCTTATCTGTTGGAGCTCGTTGCATCCTTCTACACTTACATGCCAGCAGCAGTGCAGGTCCTACGTATACCATGGTGGGACTTTCTGTTGGTCTTATAGTCATATTGAAGAAGTGGCCCTTTGAATACCTTGAAGACCCCCGATGGGTGGACCTCAAGTACTGGACGCGGAAAACTTGTTTCTTGTTATTACTTGCTTAGTGGGCTCGAAGAAGCAATATCCACACTCTAGCTCATGACAGAATCCAATGGCCAGGTGACACTGAGGCCTCACTTGGGCTTCCTTGCAAAGAACCAAGTGGCTTGAGATCTGGCTACAGCCTCCAAGGGTTTTACCTTCCCTGCCAAGGATACTGCTCTTTCCCCAGAGGAAAAAGCCCCATGTCCCATGAGAGCACTGTGTTTGTACCTTTCATGCACACCTTTACGGGCATCACAGGCTCCTTTGCTTAGGTTCCGATACCTGGCTGTTAGGCTTCTGAGTCTCATCAGAGGAGCCACCGTGTTCCAGGTATAGGTTAGTGCACTTTTCAGTGGGCCTCCTATTAAATTGACCTCAGACTCAATTGTCTCAGACTTTTGTCAGGCAGTCGTTCCTTCTGTCCTGGCGCAGTTACAGCCAGTTGACCCAGGTGTTCACTGCCCATATGGATCCATAAACCACCCCCCTGGCACCTGCCAGTTTCACGACTAGGTCTTGTTAGATCCAGGTCTGAAGGAGTAGAAACAGACAGCATCTACCCACAAGGCAGACAGCTATCTTGTTGGCGGGCGAGTTCTGGGCGGTTCAGAGTAGTCCCATACTTGTAGATAAGGAGTGTTTCTGGCTTCAGCTGGATTCTTCTATTGGTGGCCTCAAGTCCACGTACCTCAGAGGTTTTCCCTTCAGACATCGCCTCCTCACATGGACAGATGGTTCTTCTCTCCCCCCCGGCTGTTGGTCCTGGGTGTCATTTGTGGTCTGTATGCCATTAATGTTACGCCCTCCAGTGTTGCGTCTGTAAATCGGCAACAGTAGTCAAGAGGTAACGTTATGTAACTAATGCTTGAAACTTTAAGTCAGGTTGGCATCAGTAAGTGTACTTTTACTTGTCAAACACCAGAGAAGCCCACCCAACCATCCCGCTTCCTTTTTCACTGTTGACATCAACTAACCATTCATTGAAAGAGGAAAGATGATTCAGGGAGCATGTGCACCAGGAGTCATCACCGGATCCAGAGGAACCGATGGATGGCGCCAGGGTACAGTCAGGTTTTTGGAATCAAGTGAGTGAACTCAGCTTGATTTCTTGTGCATTCGACCCAGACAAAGAGGTCTTGGCAGTGGTGGTCAAGAGGTACATTTAAGTATGCTTACTAATACCAAAATTATTAACAATTCCATGTATTTCAGTGGATGACAATAGAAACAAATCGGTATGCTAGACAGTGGCTACAAAACCACACTCTAAAAGAAAAGCTTTCATGAATAGACTGACTGTTCCTTTGCAGAATAGAAGGCTTTCATAGCCTCTATTATAGCCATGGGCCTGGTGCATCAACAAGACCTATAGAATTATTGTATTATGAATGAACCATAAGAAGTCCTTTTTTTTTTTGAGACAGGTTTTTGAACATTCTATCGTTTTTTCATTTGAATAATAGTGAACTGTCAACCCAAAGGAATGAATATGGGTATGACCCACAACAGAAACTTAGGATGAACACAAGGTAATCAAACAAGCCTTTGCTTTCATATTTACACTCTACCATAACCTTCCCATTGATGAAAGAATGGTGCTTTGGCGTTGAAAACTTGGCTTCAAGGTGTATAAACCAGACAAGCCTGATAAATATGGTGTGAAGATGTTTATTTTGTGCAATTCTAGTAATACATATTGTCAACTTGAAGTGTATGTTGGCAAGCACACAGATGTATCACCAACTGGTGCCACCTATGACTTGTGCATGAGACTTGTTAACCCCATCTACACCAAGGATACACACTGTCTGTGGACATTTTTTATACATCACCATCCTTATTCTTCACACTGTACTGTGACAGAACTGGGCCTTATGGCACTGCACTTACAAACCGAAAAGGGGGAGGGGGGTGCCACCAAAAAAAAAAAAAAAAAAAAAAAAAAAAAAAAAAAAAAAACAGGGTGCAAAAGCAAAGAACAAAGGAAATAAGTCATGAACACTAGGCTGCTTGTAATTATATGAAGTTATATGACTTCTGTCCACTGTTCACACAACCAATAATGTACCTACATGGGGAAAAAAAGCAAACCCTGGCATTGTCCACCCCCACTGCTTTGAAGAATGTGCTTTTTTGTGTGTGTGTGTGGGGGGGGGGGGAGTTGATTTGTGTGACCAGATGCTGAAATATTTTTTTAAAGTGCTGGGAATATTATTTTACTTGTACCACATCTTTGGGCTTGTCTGTCTGAATGCTGTGGTTCTGTACTGCCAACATACAAATGATTAATCAAACCGAGAAGCTTCTGTCGCACACTTGTCACTGAATTGGTATCTTCGTCAGGTGTGCTGCCAAAACTGAAGCCTGGACGTTCATGTCATGATGCACGACAGGAAAAGTTGGCAAGGTTAAGTGATCACCACTTTACTAGTAAGGTTCAGCAGACAGGAAAGAAAAAAAATCCAGCACGCGAGTGTGTAGCCTGTGATGTTCCAAAGGGCAAATGACATAAGCCTTGAGAAGGACAGAAACAAGTTGAATCCACATACAAGTGCATAGGTCATGCAGATTGTGATGTTGGACTGTGCATGGCACCATGCTTCAGACTTTATTACACAATGCACAATAACAGATGTCCAATCAAATGTATTTTAAACCAATGCACAATAACAAATAGCCCACAATCAGTTGGATACTAGCAAGGAAACAGTCCTTGCATCCGATGAAGAAAATGATGACTGAGTTACCAAATTGTCCCACCAATTATGGGCGAGTTTATTGTCATTGTTTTCAGACAATAACACAGATTCTTGTTATACCAATTACATAAAAACCTGCCGGTACTTTCGGACCTGTATCCACTATCTGGGCAACCTTCTCCGCTAAGGTCCATCTTTAACTCAGCAGGGGCTTGTAGCTTCTGTGCCCAGTGCAGCCACAGTGTACTTAACTCATAGCCTGGGGGTGACTTCAGTGTCTGATACAGTTTTCCTATTCTGGGGCCCACCGCCGCCCACAACTGGTAACTTCACGGCAGTTTATTTACATTTTTAGGTAATGCTCAAACTGGAGTCCCATTATATATTGTCATTACATTCATTCGACAAATTAACCTTCTGTTAATACAAATCACACATATATTTTGGATACTACCTTGTTTAGTGATCATTATTGTAATATTTTGCCAGGTACCAGGTGTCCATTGTCTGAGTTACCAGTGTTAAAGGTCTTTAAAGTACTTTTAAAACATGATTTATTATCTTAACTTTAATCAGCCTGGTCAGTTGTGTCTGAAGCAGTTATCATGGTTAGTTACAAATCCAAATGCAACACGATACCCTGGCAAACCATGCACATATTGGTAAGCGCGATTTTGAACATGGGTCAGTGCATTTTAAGACAGTCGCACAAAGGAACATTTGATTTGGATATCAAAGTGAATCACAGCCACATGTTTTCAGCACTGCTTGCAATGTGCATGGATGAAAGTGAACGAGGTGGGTTGAGCATAATCAGATATGTCCATGTTTGTACACGATTGTATTAGATCATTAGATCTCAAAATGTTTGACATGTGGTCTCATGCTGTTTGTTGACTATCGTTGTTTATTCGTGGTCTGGTTTATGCACACATCATGCAATGAAATTTTGCTGGACTTCTTTTCTACTTTCATATCATATGATTCAATGATGAGTAAACTCTTTAGAAGCAGAATATGAGTTGCACACAGTGCAATTCTCAAGTGTTTTGGGGTATAAAAAATACCACTCAATTCTTTTTTTTGTGTGTGCATTTATGCAGGTGAGGAACCCTAACCTATGCAATGACATTGTATGGTCAGGACATCTGAACATGCACTTGATGCGAACGGCCACCTGCAGCATGCAACCATTTTTGGCTGGCAGTAGGGGTGGTAGTAAACAGCATGCACCACTGTAATAAAACTATCAAACCAAGTTACAGCATATTTTCATCATTACGCTGCATGCATATTAATTTCCCACCACAAAGCAAGTGTTTGATGCTGGCGGTCATGGGGGACATGCGGGTCACATTGCTGTCACAGGCAGGGCCATATAATCATTTCTCATGAAATTAGTTTTTTTTTTGAGAAATTTATGTTCACAAATGCCAAAATTGTATTTATCTATCGTACTTCCTGAGTCAAAAAATGAAATTATTTACACCTGCTTTTAGTAAGTATTCTTTATTTCCAAAACATTAGTAATATTCTGATTATCCGCAGAGGTACTGACCTCTCTCTCACCATATCTCACCAAAGCAAGACAAGGCAATCATGTATGCTGTTGTGAAGGGAAATTAATATGCATGTCTCAAAGATATTAAAATCTCATTTCAGTGAATTGAACTTGTTTCCTTGAAATAGAAATACCTCAAAAGAAGCAAACAATGCAGCACTAGGGTTAAAGCATGGTGAAACCATCATGAAACATCTTACAGGTGAACAGAGGATACTCATATAATCTGGGTAATGAAAGGCAGGAACTGAGGTATACATTAGGTATCATGCATGTAGGAATAACACTGAGACCTCAGGTGTGAGATACCATATGGGCTGCCGTTGAATATCTAGATAACCACCTGAGGGAGAGACGACACAGCTGTGATGAAAATTCACCATGCCCAACCATATGGTATATCTCACATACATGTACTGTAAATGCAACCTCCAGAATTATTTTCAATATTTAGTTTGTTGTTTATGACTGATTTATGTTTGTTAAAGTGACCCAAGAACAGGAAGTGGTTGTGAGGACTGAAATTGGCTTCACCATTGTTATAACTCACCTCCTCAGAATATGATGTATAATCATATATATTCCTGATCATAAAATTTCCATGCATAGATGTTTTAATATGGACCCATGCATGTATCCATTATACATGTATTTATTTTTTTTAGCATGCCAATGATTGAGAAAGCTCTTTATAGGAAAGCAAATAAATAGTGATAGGCCAGACTGTGTATAAAGTCTGTCTTCTCTATCTGCTGGATCGTTGAATATAACATGCTTTTCAGTGATGGATTTTCATAAAAAAACGATGGCTTGAAATGGATTGCCAAAAGTCAATTAATTGAAAGTGTACATGTAACTGAGTCTGACATTCAGGGACCTTGACCCATTTTCAAGGTCACCTTTGGAACATCATATTTCAACCTTGGCTAAGGGGGTCTTAATGTCATTCTGACCATTACATTGTTTAAAATTGAATTTTTTCATTTGTTTATTTATCTTATTTATGTACTTATTTTTTAATAGATTGATATTAGGTCATGTCAGTTACTTTTCTCTTTGTTACCAAGTAATGCATAAAATTTATAGAATTCATCATTTAATGCTTTGGAGGTCTTGGACATATGGTAATGCTCTGTATGTGCAAGTTAACAATGTGTCAAGCAATGGAGGGCTTTGGTTAATGAAATGGGCTTTAAATTAGTATAATGAACGTATGATTTGAAGAATAATTGACATAAGCCTTAACACATTTCACATGCTTTAACTGGCATAATGCACTGCATGTTTAATTCTGCAGATAGAATGCCAGTATAGTGCAGGCCCATTGTTCATGGACAAAGGTTTTTATAATTATGCAGTGAGTGTGCAATCTATGGCATGGCCATAACCCTCTCTTCCTTAACTAAAGCTGAGTCAGCAGCTTTCCTTGATCTGGGTTGCTTGAGCCCATATTAACCCTTTCTCCCTTGAATCAAGACTGAGTCAACTGCTTTCCATGGCATTGGTTGGGCACTAAGTGCCCAACCAATGCCAAGAAAAGCTGTTGACCTGGGGCATGTGATTTTGATAGGTCTCATCTAGAATTCTCAGTCAAATTGTTTTTCATTACTGTTGAAATTAGGTGAAAACACTGAAGCAGACATTTGACCATAAGCCGGTCTTGGCCGGCTTAAGGTAGAAAGGGCTCAGGCAATGTCCGACCTGTTTAGGATAATTTTGTTCATTTAGGAATTTGGGGATATTTTGGTAGATATATGTGCTGTGTATCGTGTATCCAAATTTAGTAGTTTTAGCCCCGATGCAATGTGCAGAAATAATGAAAATACTTTCAGTCTTAACATGGTAATCAATGCACCCTGTTAACCTTTGGATCTTTATTTATGACAATAGGTATCTGCTCCAAAATGAAGTCTCTGATTTTAATTGAAAAAAAAACTGGTTTACTCTAAAAGTTCTCCAGAGCAAAAGCATATCAGGGAATTTCTAGGAAATAATCAGATCTTTTTAGTCCCCCGCCCACTTGGTGGGGGACTATAGGTTTGCACCTCGTCCGTCCGTCCGTCCGTCCGTACGTCCGAAGCTTCTCCGGGCCATATTTCCAACACCATAACACCCACAGCTACCAAATTTAATGTGTTTGTACTTCCTAGGATAGAGGTGTATGGTGTGCCAAAAGTAGGTCACTAGGTCAAATATCTGGGTCACAGAATACATATGTATGAAAAATCTTGTCCGGGCCATAACTTTTTTGTCCTTTTACTTAGAGTCATGAAATGTTACACAAATGTGAAGCTTAGTCTAAGAAAGTGTCATAAAGCAAAACTAGGTCACTAGGTCAAATATTTGGGTCACCACGATATGTAAATATACAGAAACAAATTTTGTCCGGCACATATCTTCCCTATATTAATGCTACCTCTTTAATTTTTTTATGGTGGGTAGACCTTAGGTAGTAGGTGTGCATAGGCATTGTTTTGTGTGGCTAATTACTTGCATTAATTAATTATTCAACAAAGTTCGTAAAGCAAGACAAATTTTGTCCGGGCCATATCTTCTAAACTATTAATGCTAGCCCTTTGAATTTTTTATGGTGTGTAGACCTTAGGTAGTAGGTGTGCATACGCATTGTTTTCTGTGGCTAATTACTTCCATTAATTAATTAACAAAGTTCATTAAGCAAGCTCAAGATACAATACAAATTTTGTCCGGGCCATATCTTCTAAATTATTGATGCCAGCCCTTTGATTTTTTTTTATGGTGGGTAGACCTTAGAGGGGATATGGTAATGGGCACCGTCCATGTGTCCGTCCGTCCGTCCATCTGTCCATGATTACTGTGGGCGGGGGATATGGCTAGCGTCAGCGGCTACTTGTTTAAATATATGCAAATCAAAAATGCAGAGACCCACAAACTTTATCAGTATCACAAAACCAACCGTTTTCCAATTTTTGTATCACCATTGTAAACAGATACAGTTATGAAAAAAATCCCTAATATCTGTTTGCAGATATTTGTGTTGAGATTGTTATACCACAAATTTGACCATTTATCTTAAATCTTTTTGATAAGTGTCCAAAATTTTGCAAAAAACACTTTAAAAAAAAAAAAAAGTCTAAATGCTTGTATTTATACAACAACTTTGAATTTTGATTTCCATCTGTAGTGAAGACACATTCTGCGAAACTTTATGTCAAGTGGGTATATAGGTATATGTCAGGGATACATGTTTCTTTGATAGTTGGCGTAAAAGTGAAGTCACTTTTCCTGCTTGGACATTACCCTATTGGAAGCTTTTGATCTGGGGTATGCTATCCAGGTAGGTTTCCTGAGCAAATCTCATTATGTCTCCCGGTGGAAGCCGGGGGACATATTGTTTTAGTGCCCGTTTCTTCCGCTTGTTGTTGTTCAGGTTCTTCAACACTTGGTTTCCGTGCGATAAGTCTTGAAGGACTTGATGGAATTTGATGAAACTTGGTAGGATTATGCATCTAGGCAAGACCTAGGTTGGGATTGTATTTGGGTGACCTTGAGCGAATTCTCAAGGTCACAGGGTCACTTATGTGAAATTGGTTTCTGTTCAATAAGTTATGAAGAACTTGATGGAATTTGATGAAACTTGGTAGGATTATGTATCTTGGCCAGACCTAGGTTGGGATTGTATTTGGATGACCTTGAATGAATTCTCAAGGTCACAGGGTCACTTATCTGAAATTGGTTTCCGTTCGATAAGTCTTGAAGAACTTGATGGAATTTGATGAAACTTGGTAGGATTATGTATATTGGCAAGACTTAGGTTGGGGTTGTATTTGGATGACCTTGAACGAATTCTCAAGGTCACAGGGTCACTTATCTGAAATTGGTTTCCGTTCGATAAGTCATGAAGAACTTGATGGAATTTGATGAAACTTGGTAGGATTATGTATCTTGGCAAGACCTAGGTTGGGATTGTATTTGGATGACTTTGAGCGAATTTTCAAGGTCACAGGGTCACTTATGTGAAATTGGTTTCCGTTCGATAAGTCATAAAGAACATTATGGAATTTGATGAAACTTGGTAGGATTATGTATCTTGGCAAGACCTAGGTTAGGATTGTATTTGGATGACCTTGAGCGAATTCTCAAGGTCACAGGGTCACTTATGTGAAATTGGTTTCCGTGCGATGTCATGAAGAACTTGATGGAATTTGATGAAACTTGATAGGATTATGTATCTTGGCAAGACCAAGGTTGGGATTGTATTTGGGTGACCTTGACCTAATTTTCAAGGTCACAGGGCCATTTATGTGAAATTGGTTTCTCTGCAATAAGTCTTGAAGAACTTGATGAAAATTGCTAGAGTAATGTATCTAGGTGAGAGCTAAAATAGGATTGTAATTTCAAGCAAACTTGGTCATTTGTAATTTGTTATCACCTGTAGCTTATTCAGAGACGTAAGTGCTCCACGGGGAGACATTTGATTTTCTGTTAGAAAATCAGTCTGTTCTAGTTTAAAGTTGTTTTCATGTTGAAAATCAGTTGTACACACTGATGAAATTGATGCCATTTAACCATGAGGCAGTTTTGGCTAGTTTAAAGGAGGTAAGTGTTTATTAAACCTTAATTCTCTGTGATTACCAATATCTCATTTTTCAACTCGTGGAGGTGTGTCTGGTCACCTACTGTACATGTATAATTAATCCAACATTTAGTCATTTGATTTCACAGCGGTTAAGTGCTCTGGGATTTCTGTGCCTGCAAGGTGATCATGACTCTTACATCACACTTTTCAATTGGTCCAGTACAACACCACCAAAGTCAAGCAACTATACAACTATTTGAAAGAATGTCAGAATTTAAGGAATTTGTCTGATAATACAATTATCATTGTGACTGAAGGTGGCCTTCATGAAGATTGCTTACTTGTATTGACAAGAAAATATGCAGGATACATGAATACAGGGTACTGTGTTGTTCTTTTCCTTTACTTTTTTTTATCTTGAACTTTTTTCTTGTCTTTGATTGCTCCAAGCACTAGAAAAGTGTAACTTATTACTATTAGGTAATGCATGACCTGCTGCCCCAGTAGCCTCAAGCTGCATGAGGCTTTATCACTCTGAACAAGGCTGTATACATGTATATATGTGTAAAAGCTTTTGCACTGAGGGCTTTCCTGTCATCTTTTTTGTTATGGAAACCATTGGCAAGATAATGATTTGACAAAAGAACCTTTGATCTACGTTCTTGCAGAAGAAGGCTTCAGGGTGATATATCAAAATCTTACTCTTTCAAAGCTTATACATGTGATGTGTAAATCATATAAAACCAAGAAATTTGCTGTTAATTCTGTGGTAAGGTTACATGTACCTTTACCATCCAGAGTTAATTCTGTACAAGATTATAGTGTAACATGGGAAATCCAATACAAATACTTAACCCTATTCATTGCTGCCTTAAGTTCCTGTGTGGGAACCCTGATAGAAGGTAATTGTATAGATATAACATAGGTCATGTCTATAAACCTCAGATCAAAGTAGTGTAGTGTATAAGAAATAACATTAATTTGCCTGTATCCTGACAAGGAAGCTGCACCAATATTGATGGGAATTGACTGACGTGTCTTCCATTTCATGCGGAAGTTCATGGCTATACAGACAGGCAGATGTGATGGAAACCTCCAAGGCTTAGCTTGTCTGGTAAGAAGGGCTTTTTACATGGAGAGGAACTTGTGTATCAGAAGCTACTATCTGTTATGAGCCAATTTATAAGCAAATTGAAATCTTCTTGTCTGGTGGAGATTGCGCAAAGATGACATGGAAGGAACTGACATTAGGTATAAACCTGGACATACTTTGATTGAAGGCTGCTTGTTAAATCCCAAAAGTGGTATGGCTGTACAGACATCAGTTGCAAATTCAGTTCTGACTCATGAGTGAAGTTTCTTTTTAAATTTCCTTTCGAACTGTATCGTACCTAGTGTATCATTTGCCAAACTTTCATCTGTGTTGCTGGTATTTTTTGCTATTTTTTGGTATGTTTGGGTACCAGCTTATTCTGTTCTTAATTCAAAAGTAAAATTTCCTGGAACACTTCCTTATAAAACCAAAATGTCAGGATCTTGCTAGTTTTTGCAGGGTGATCTTGTGCACCATGTCGGGATGTTGTTCACGCTGGGTAGAAAATGCTGGGTTTTGCTAGATTTTGTTGGGTTTTGATAATTTTCTGGGAAATAATGTGGGGATTGTGTTAAGATTTAACCAAATCCTGACATGTTGGGATCCTGCTGGCCTTGGACCCAGCATACATACTGGGTATGTTGGCAACTTGCAGGAGTCCACCAGGCCCCCACCCAGCAAACACTCTGAAAAATAGTTCCCATTCATACAATCCTCCATTTCCTCTATCTCCAGTCTGCTGCTTTCTACTATATGCAAAAATGAAATATTCAATGGCCAATAAGGTGGAATATACATGTATGTGTGCAGAATAATATAATCAACAAACTTACTTCTATGATTACTAACAGACTGCTTTGCCTTGGTTTGTCCTGAGTGTCTGCCAAGTATCTAAATATCTCTAGATGATTTCAACAGATGTAAAATCACAGATTCACTTGTTGCAATATAGCTGCTTTCAAATTCAAAATTCAAAATATAATGGGAAGAATTGCAGAGCATCATGGGTTAGATGGCTGACATTCTCCAGCATTAACTTTGTTTCATTGTTGAGATCCCATCAATTTCCTGAAAAATGAAAGACTGTTATCTTTATGCCCAGCATCAAATAATTTACGCATGTTATACCTACCAAAAACCAGCATTTTCCCAACATGATCCTACATATTCAACAAAAGCCCAACATGTTTACCCAGCAAAATCCAGTGTACCCAGCTGAAGCCCACCGTTGTCTTTATGCCCAACATTAAATAATTTACTTAATTTTTTACCTAGCAAAAACCAGTGTGATCCCAATAGGATCCAGCAAAAATCCAATATTTTTACTCCGCAAAGCCAGAGTATCTGGCAACAACCCAGGAGAAAAAATAAAACAGTCATTTACTCATCAAAAATACAGCATGATCCTGCATATCTGATATGTTTACTCAGGAAAATCCACGGTAATTCAATTGACAATTCACATTTTTGACTTCTCCAAAATTTCAGCCAGATTCACGTGAAAATTGGTGGCGATGTACATGTACCCCATGTAAGTCTATACCAACTTTGTTCAAATGGTCACGATCCAATGATTTTTAGCCAAGTTGACTTGTCAGTAGCTGAGCTTATCTTATGGCCGTTCATCCGTCAGCATTCATCATCTGGCATCAACAGTCAACCTCTTTTCCAAAACCTGCCAGATTCACTTCAAACTTGGTAGCAATGTACCTTGGGTGAATCTCTACCAAGTTTGTTCAGTTAGTCATGCTGCAGTGATTTTTTGGATTTTTTATGATTTTTTTGGTTTTTTTTGTTCTTTTTTCGGCAAATCTTAAAAAATCTTCTTCTCTGAAACCGCCCACCCAATTGCTTTGAAATCACACTGGAACACTCGTAGGGACTCTTAGTTTTGAATTTATTCCCCAGGTGGTGCTGCAATTTTTTATATTTTTTTAAAATTTTTTGTGTGTTATTGCTGTTTTTAACTTCTGCTTTACAACCGTCAATCAGATTAAGCTGGAACTTATGTGTTCTTTGTGGAAGGGTCAAACAAAGTGGGTCACTTGGTGGCAATTCTGTGGAGACCTGATTTTTCACATTTTTTTGTTCAATTAAAGTAGTTTGGGTAAATGCACCTTTCCTATTGATTACTGTGCAGGTCATTGGGCATTCTAATGCTAATTCACAGTTATGACCTCTCCAAAACCGTCTTTCAGATTGACTATAAACTTGGTGGCAATGTTGGGGGGGTGGGGGGGGTTCTCTAACAGATTTGTTTAAATGGACACGCTCCATTGATTTTTGGATTTTTTATGAATTTCTTTGTTGTTTTATGGGGCAAATCTTAAAAATCGCAATGGTAAAGTGCATGTCGGCTGAGCACAGGACTGTTACAGTCCTCATGTTTTATTTTTGAATTTAATTTTTGGCAAAAGCTTGAAAAATTTTATCCAAAAATGCTCACCCAATTGCTTTGAAATTGAAAATGGACATTTATGGGGACCCATAAACCTTAATTTGTTCAACAGGTGGTACTGTGATTTTTTTGTATTATTTTCAATGAATTTTTATGTGCTAAGGCTATGTTTGACTGCTTCTCCAAAACTGGCATTGAGATGGTTTTGAAACTTGGTGGGTATGTAGCTTGAAAGAGGGCTAAAAAAAGTGTTGACTAGGTTGTGATACTCTGGACCCCTGATTTTTAACAATTTTTCATTTTGGGTACTTATCAGTTACCGCATATATTTCTATTGATAATGGCAGTCAATGGAGACTACAATGGAAAATCACATTTTCAACTTCTCCAAAACCATTAATCAGATTCACTTCAAATTAGATGGCAATACAACTTGGTTGGGGTTTTCTTCAAATGGTCACACTCCATTCATTTTTAGATATTTTATGAATTTTTTGTACATTTTTTGCATAATATTAAAAAATATTCTGCTCTGAAAACGCTCAGCCAATTGCTTTGAAATTGCATGGGCACACTTCTAGGGACGCTGCAATTTTTTTTTCTATTTATTATGAACTTTTGACTTTTCCAAAACTGTCATTCAGATTGTTCTGAAACTTGGTGGAAGTGGAGGTGTGACTTGTCAAAGGGTCAAACAAATTTTTTCACTAGGTGCTGAAGCTCTGGATCCCTGACTTTTAATGAATTTTTCAATTTGGGTTTTTTTTTTGTCAGTATAATACATGCAATCCTATTGATTACCATGCAAGTCAATGAGGATTGCAATGAAAACTCACATTTTTTACTTCCACTATAAAGTCCTTGTCCCTTAGACTAGAGTGGGACTTAGTAAGGGTTGAATGTCAAGGTCAGATTGGGACAGGATGTTCACACAGACCTCTTGTTATTTCATTTGTGCCAAAATTCCAGCATTCAACAGATAGTTTGTTTTTATAAGTGTGATATTAGCCTTATAGATAATTATAGGTCCTCATTGGGTAACTGTCAGAACATTTGAGCAGTTTGCGTATTCAGGTTTATTCGTGTAAAAAGTGAAGATTCATTTGATATAATTATCAAGCCTCAAAACTGCATCTACAACATCTGGAGTAAAAATTGTATCAAATTTTGAAATGGAAGTTACCAAAAGAACAGCTTATAATTTATCTGTGAGGAAGTTGCAGCCATTTTATTGCATTATTATCCACTTCAAAGAGGTGCAAGACATTACGCCAACACTGGAGCCAAGATGGCACTCCTCGGCATGAATCATATCAAAATTGGCACCATTGGATGGATTGTTGTATAGCAGATTAATGAAAAGATGAGTTTGGCTTCTTAAAAATGGTCTAGTCGAGACTAGTGTCGGCTATACGTACACTAGCTTTCATAGGTATTTTTGCGACAACCATGTCTTCAAGCTGTCTACAGTATTTGTAAAGTAGTCTAGTCAAGGTATACAATGAAGGGGACTAAAGTGGTTCCTGAAATAATTAACAGTGTCTCCAGCACTGCAACCAAGGATGTAAGTGGGAGCCATCATACACTGTTGAGTTACCAAGGTTACTTCCTTGATGCATTAGTTTAAAGTTTAATTGTACCGGCTCACATATTTCTTCCTGTGTATTTTCTTTGTGGTGCCTGCGGAGCTGATCTTGATACAATATATATCCTGTAGTTCAAAGTCACATATATGTCAGAGTTTTATTGATGCTTGCCTTCAGGACCTTCAGAAAAGATAACTGGAGACATGCATCTTTGTACATGCACAAGATTGGTCTCCTATACGTATGGCTGACACATATATAGGTGTTTAATTTAGTTTGATTGCTAATATAGCAAAAAAATAGTTAAATACTGCATTTGTTATTGGCATTTGTTGCATATGTCCCATCTGTAGCACACCCACTTCTTTTGAAGGAGAACAGGTCACTATTTTTGCATTGTGCAATGCAATCAGATCATGCAAAACTTCTTTATCATATGCTGTCAACCACGTACATTGTACCTGCAGGCACATGATTTTACCGCATTTAAAAAATACATTTTTCGCGCGTAGTAAACAAAAAATTCCGTGTTTTACCGCATTGCCAAATTTGCTCGTTTCCACCTTTTACCGCATCAATAAATACCATAATTAGTAAGCCTAACGGGACAATCCATTGGTAATAGATCAGATTGTGTTACAAAGAATTAATAACAAGAAGACATTGTTGATAATATGTTTCAAAATTCATGTCCAGGAAGTGGTGCACGTGTGCCAAAAAATTCAACGTTCACTGGCCCAATCATCCAGCCCGCGATACATACAAAGCGTGCTGCATCTTGGCGCACACGTGGCTTCACTGCCAAGAGATATTCAGTTATACAAAGCTATTCCCGCCTTTGCCACACCTTCCTTTGAGATTATCTGGGAATGGTCGGTCTACAGAAATATGCCGGCAAATGAGCTACAGTTTGCTGAGCCAATCAGAGCCGAGGAAGCGGTTGGCGTCACCATGGAGACAGACAATGACTCCGATGATGGACAGCCTCAGCGTGCAAATGACCGTCAACGTATTGCCACGTGGTGGCAAGCTCAGGCAGTGCGCATGCTCATTATGACAGCCTTGCCCTTGAAGTATATCTATTTTCCATGGTCGTCAGTGGAATTGGTGGAGCATCAGTGCATATGGGAATGTTTTTGGAGACGAGACGTAACCAAACAGATAAAAGCATGCGTGATCTGGTCATGCTTTACTTCAATGGAGATGTAGAGGGTAGATTTGCTGGGTATTGACATCTCTATGCATTGAAGCTCTGCTCGAACTCGGTGACCGTGAAACACGGACAGATTCAGATTTTCAGATTTTTTTTTTTTTTCGAACACCGCTAAATTGTTGACATGCATATATTAACCCGGTTAATATTGAGAGTTTAGCCTGTGACTGCGAGCCCGGAGGCTGTGTTTTTTTTCTCGATCTTCATTCGTGCATCACTTGACATTAAACTAGCCTATAACTTTTATTATTATCTGCATAATATTGTTATTTGTATCGTACTCTACAGGGCGGTACATATTAATCTACCGCCATGTATATTGCCATACAAATTATTACGCAGAGTACTTGGTACATCGTTGGTACAACATAACACTTTCCTGCTTAACTGGTTGTTGACCTCAGGCAATGGTTCTCTATGTTTTAAGCATGAATAAAGATGATTTTTTTTGGTGAATCTGCTAGCTTTCTGTCATTCCGCATTTCTTTTTCAATTCCACAAAAACCGCCGCATTTCCGCCCATGCGGAAAATCATGGGCCTGTACCTGCTACAGATGATATGGCATGCAAGTCATGAGTTTTTCAAAGTAACATGGAAGGGCATAATTACGTGAACAAAGTGTAAGTTTGTGTCAGGCCTATTTAAGTGTTTTGTGCCTCTTTGTTATGCTACCAGCAATTGTTGACAAACAGGTAACTTATATTAACATTCTTATAATTACAAATATGCCTGTGTGTGTTATATTAACCTAATTTGGCTATCAAGATAGCAAGGCCATTGTCAATGAATAGTTAGGCCTCAACCTTTGAATAATTGACAATGAAGTCAAATTTATGTTGTATGTGCAAATGGAATTATATTATTTGAATCATTTCTTGCATAATTTTTTCCATATATTGTTGTATTTTCCCATGCTAACTCAAGGTTTATGCTATTGATTTTTTATCCAGTACTGTTAACTTATAATTTGAGGCCTCTTATATAGCCTTGATTGCAGGAAACTCAATGGTTAAGATTAGCTAAAACTTTTGCAGGAAAAATTGTTGTGGCACCTATTAAGGTTACATATGAAACTTATTCTTTTCCAGTCTTCAGTGACCTAAAGTTACACATTAAAAGGGGGGGGGATATTCCAAAATGGTTTGGACCCCCAAGGGACCAAATATTTGGGTTTGGTCCCAACTGTTTAGGGACCATTGGGCCCATCTGTTTGGGGACCAAAATATATCAGTGATACTGGTTTGTAGTGGAGATCGAACTTCTGCAGCCAAATGACACACATGCCAATGAGCATCAGCAGTATATGCATGTATGTTACTAACCCTCCACCAAATAAAGCCCTTGCAGTATCCATTATTGTCAGTAGCTGCATGTCCAGATCGCTATAGGTTGAAACAAGTTCTACATTGTAACACATTTAGGATTCTTGCCTTGCTTAGTCTTGAAGAACATTTAAAAAATAACCTAAGATTTTCAGAAAGGTGTCCCCAAAATATGGTCCTACATATATTATCTAACATCAGCCCAAGCATTATAGTTGATTGCCAATTTATGAAAATGTAGGACTCTGTTGGTGTGTTGCTGAGGAATCAAGCCTTCATATATGAAATCTCCAACTGTTATTATTATTTCAGTTTAGTGACTAATAGTGCATTATAAATTGTACATGCATCTGAAATTCCTTGAAACTTTAAATTTGCAAACTGGTACATGTTAATCTCACATTGAAGAGGGAGGAAGTTAATAGATTACTATTTTTGCATTGCATACCTAATGTAGTTTTGGTTGTTGAAAATATGAAAGTTCTCTATAGATATTAGAACCATGGTAACAGTAGTTGAGACAAGGTAAGAAATATGACAGCAGTGAGCAGATAGGGATGCCAGAATTGGCATTTAAGTGGCATTCTAGAGAGACAGGTTATTGGTATACGACTTAAAAGACAATCTCTCTCATCGTGGTTTAATTAATTGAATATGGTGTATACTTATAAAACATGCTCTATATTTTAATTTATGTATAGCACCAGACCGCATGGTACAGACAGTTCAGCAAGTTTCAAAAAGGTCAATCTATATTGGCCAATGTAGCAAATGGTTTTGCATGCAGGTGGATACTTCAATAAAGCTGCTAGATGAGCATTGCGTATTAAGCATGATGAGATTGGGTTGAAATTGCCATGAAATGATATTAGTATGGAAAATTTTGATTCCAAATATACATTTTTTGCTAATACTTGAGCGAAACTCATACATAAACATGGGGTTTAAAAACCAATGACAATTTTGACCTGATGGATTTTCAAGTCCGCCATTAGTTTTAGAATGTCTGGTTATGCAGAGAGAGACTAGAAGATGAAAAGAGGTAGATTGCAAGAAGATGAGATAGCAGTCTAGACAGGTTACCCACAACATTTTATATGCTATGCTGTGGCAGACAAACAGTCCATAAGTAAAAGGCAATTCACCTAATCAAACTGTTGAGCCATAGCAGTAACATACAGACCATGCTTCTTGTGTCTGCGTGACACTCTCTGACTTCAGCTGAACTGCTTTACCAGGCTGATATATGTAGAGTACGTTAAATTACTTGAAAGCACCACTTTGTGTGTGGGCTTGTCCGTGAATGCACGTCGGCTGGATTAGAAATTGTTTCAAATGGGCAAGCTTGGTCATTCATGGCAGGTTCCCTCTGTTGAGTAGTTGATTCAATGTGCAACATGAAGGATTCTTTTCAAGGTCAGGGCTGATGAGAACAATTAGTAACAACACCCTTCATGATGTCCAAATAAGCTGTTTAGTTGTGGTATTTGCTGAACAAATTGAGGAGCTTCCAGTGAGCATTTTGGCAGAGGTTGGCAACCATGTGCTTATCCCTAATGTTTCCTCTAACATGTCTTGGAGTGTCCTTTCCAATCAAGCTTGTGCAGTCTCACTTGTGCTTACACATGCACGGTGTTGTATGAGGTGTTGCCAGAAGGCAGGTCACCAATATATACAGTCCAGACCACGTTTACTGATTGCACTTGGTCATCGACACAGCCTACACATTTTGTGGTCCCCTGCTACCTTCGAGTCATGCAAGCTACAGCGTAGTTCTCGCATCAATCTATTTGATGGAAACTGGTTAACTCCTTGCCATTGTTTGTGCAGTAAAGCTGATTGTAAGGAAGCAAGCACAGACTGAAGCACTTAATTTCGCTTGCATGTATGTGGATACTTTGCTTGTTTCTGTATTTGTGCTCATTTGGCCAAATTTATCCATCCCTGAATTGTATATTGAACATGGTAGCATGAGGCAGTAATGTGTGTATTTTGTGACCAAAAGCTGTGTGGAAGGCTAAAGTGATAAATCTTTACCATGGGAGCAACAGAATAATTTTAGAGCTAAAAGGCATGTGAAATATTTTGCCTGTGAGCGTACACAGTTGGGTGCCATTAATTAGAGGTTGTGTGATTGGACTTGGCTTAAGGGGACCTTTGGGCACAGCATAAGAGATCAATGAAACAGTGATTCCTAAGAATATCACCGTCTACAAAGAAAAATACCATTTCACATTGAGATGACGCAGATCAAGCAGAAATCTTAACAGGAGCAGTAAGTCATGCTTATCTAGTGGAGCCAGAGACAATGCTTGAAATTATCCTTGTCCTGATTGAAACTAGGCTATAAGGTTAACAAAATCGGCTGATATATATATAATTTTGAGTGTAGTAAAATTCTATGGTATATCATAATTTTCATGCATATGTTTTTGTATTTACAATAGTTTGAGCATTTTTGTATGTTGAGGTACAACAGAACTTTTTATAGGTTGCTTTTTTTTTCTTCATATGAGACATTTTCACTCTGATAAAATGTTTTCCTAATATATTGTTTCTGTCAGTACTTTCATGAAAGTACAAACCCGTTGTATACTTTTTCACTCAAAAGCTTTCAGAGTAATGCTTGTACCATTGTCCAGCCTTGGTAAATTTAATATGACAATGTAAATCATTGATAGGAATTGCATGTGATTCCAATGCATTCTGTATAATTCTTTCAGAAGGGTGGAAACCCAACAGCAATATTCTCTATTTCATATAATCCATCAGCAGTTATGTTGTTCGTCTGATCCACTGGGCTAGAGTGTATTGACATGTAAAATTGTACATTTTACAGAGAAGCTGGGCAAATTTGGCTTCAAATCCCTGCATGCAATAGTTGCTATCTTGAAAAGCAGCAATTACAGCAGTATTTGACTTGAGCCACCAGAGTATATTTATTTAACATATTTGGGTCCAGGCAAAATGTTCTCTGGATGATCTGTTGTAGATTTATAAGGTGGGTGTACATGTATGTAGACCAAACAAGTGGCAGCTTCTGCCTCTTTGGCAGTCTTCCATCAAAAAGTGCATGGATTCACTGTATTGCATGCATTTCTTGAACTATGTATTGTATGCTTTCCAGAATGGGCCAAGTCCCTCCCTCAGATAGATATGCTCTGAAGATTTTTAGTTTGCAAAAGCTGGAAGGTTCGTGCTTCTTTGACACTGGAAAGATATCTACATGTATGCTGCTAACTTGCATGAGACTCCTCAGTTCTGCATTTCTAAACCATTGGAAAAATCTAGTTGCAAGCATGTTTTATCTAAGGGAGACACACTGCAAATGTAAAACCATGGGGATCGAAGTACATGTGAGTGTTCCTCATATAATTGTACTAAACTATAATTGGTTGGGTATGTAAGTTAGTGTGCAGACAACTTGATGGATGGTCATCGGCATGTCCATGTGGTTCTGTAAGAATTATGGGGCAAAGGCTATAGTTGGTAATAATTGGGCCAATTTATCAATCCTGAAATGAAAGGCTGATCTTTAAATCATTGCATACCAGTCCCTGGTTTTTCCGTATATTTACCTACATGTAAGACAATAATTGCATATTTAAATTCTCCATGAAAAGAGCTTTCATTCAAGTACCAACATGCCTATAGTCTTAAGGCAGTGGTTCTGGCACTGCCTGGTAAGTCATGCTGCAGCTGCCGCAAGGGCAGCTGCAGCATGACTTGCCAGGCAGTGCCAGTACCACTGACCAAGGCCTGTGACCACAGTATGGAATGAGTTAAATCATAGCCATACCATTTGAAGTCCATCAGGAATTGGCAGATGTTCCTTGGCTGGCTGTTTGGATGAAGGGCAAGGAAGCATGATATTCTTATTTCTGTTTGTATCCATCATTCATTTGTTAGATGACTTGATGGTAACTGTTATGCAATCATGGCCATCATTGAGGTTTGGATGTATAAATACATATTCATACTGGCTTGCTTTTGTAACAATTGACAGATAAGTTTTGATTTGATTGAGCAATTGAATTCTAGCTTTTCCTTTTAGTGGATTCAAGTGCATTGAATGACTGAGGATTATGCTGCCAAGAGTCATGAATGCACTTTTGTCTGTCTGAAGGCATTTCTTTTTAGAGTTCCTTTGTACACTCCAGCATGCATGCACACAATCAATGGACAATGGTGTGTTCACTGCTACTGGCTGAAAGATTAGGACAGCCTGCGGGGTTCTGCCTGAAGCAGAAGGCCCTGCAGTATTGCTTGATGTTCTACCCGGTATGTTGTGCAATGTTGGGAGATGTTTTGTAAATATATGATTTACCAACATGGCAATAGTGAGACTTGGCACTCAGATGATGAATGTGTAACATAGTTTTGTGACTAAGAGTGTTCACAAGATATCCATAATAGTCGTAAAAGTGTCATGTACATGTACAGTTACCAACCAGATGAGCAGTAATTGATATTTTGTTTACAAAGCTGTTCTTTGTTGTTGGAGTAAAAGACCTAGACTGCAGTGTCATCAAAATTAACATGTGGAAATAGAATGCGTATATACAGAATCACTCAGAGCTACTTCTTGTTTGAATCTTCTCTGTTTCATGTATGGAATATTTTTATGATTATAGGCTTCATGAGAAGCATTTGCAGTTACATTTTATGAATTATTAGCCAACTAATATCCTGAACGGAGAATTGTGTTCATGCAGGTTTATTGTGTGATTTTGTGGGGTGATTGCGACACCATATAATTTTAAATATTGTCGTGCTTCATCATATTTTGTGCCCAAGATTTCCAGTTCAGGCATTTGAAAATTTAGTATAGCTGATGTATCAGTGAAAGGTGAGCTTGTAAGGTACTTATCCGTCTGTCCTCCCTTAACAATACACATTTTTTACTCTTCAAAATCTGTTGGCTGCCTGCATGTCTGATGGGGATTTATCTTGGTTGGGTCTCTGCCGATTATAGTCTAAAAGTCATGCTCAGTAATATATGTATTTCTTTATGATAGTTTGCTAATTTTGGTGAGAGCTTAAAAAAAATCTTCTTCAACTGCTTGGCCAATTGCTTTAAAATCACACATGGGCACTTCTGCGGACTCCCAGGTTTCAATGTGGTCAACTTGTGGCATAGCAATTTTTCAAAGTCACAGAAGCCATGTATACATGGGCAAAAGTGAACCGATCAGTCAATGCTTTGCATTGAAGTGCCTATAGAAATTGTTCACTTTGAGTACTTACCATTGAATTTTTATGCATACACTCCGATATTGACTTTTATAACAGTTAATTGGGCCTGATACTAGTCAAACATTTTTCTTGTAAAAAACCACTGACTGTTGCTTAAGCTTAACACTGTTCAGTTGAGTGGGGACTTTAGGTAAGGAGAGGTAGGTCAGCTGAACGCAGTCTGTTTGCACATCCCTTTAGTTTATGAGACATTGTGACATCCATACACATTATCCAAGTCTCAAATGCTGTTCTAAAACTGGGACACTGGTCAAACTAAAATATATGTAAGTCTGGATCAGTTGAGCACTGGCAATTCACACAGCCCTCTTGTTGTGATGATAGTCTCGCCACTGTAATAGGAAATTTGTTACATTCTACACTGGAGAGCTGTTTAACAATTGTAAGCACCAGACACCCAGCACACTTAAAGTATTTGTGTTGCTGAGAGATATCTCACTGTACCACATTCATCACCAGTCTCACATTTAAGATAGGGACAGAGTGAAAGGAATCTAGACTTTTGATGAAAGCCATGACTGGCGGACACAAGACCAATTCTTACTCAATGTCTACTGGGGTGGCCACAATGACATTCAAGGTTATTTGTTCTGGTACTTGCCATGGATTCAAGGGAAGATATACATGTTAGGTGCTCTGTATCAAAATGTCACCATTACTCAAAAAAAAGTCCGGTGTAAGTGTTTACTTCAAGTAGACATGGGTACAGATGTATTCCCAGTTAAAAAAACACTTGACTGAAAGATTGGGCTTTCCTGCTGTTCTTTTATCACCCAGCATGTGACAAGCTTGAACAGTTATGAAAATGATACTTCACATAACAAAGGGCACCCATTATTTACTATGTTGATTTTATGTGTGGATGAAGAGAGGTTTGATTTATAAATCATATGAACTGTGATAATTGCTGCTAGGTAGTTGGAGCAGTGATCTGTCTGAAAAGGAGGAAATTATTGGCAGCTTGAAATGAAGTGATACGATGGATTGAAAATTTTGTCAGCTTGGACCAAACTAATAAGGTATTTTCCAGTTCTAATGTCAGGATGTTTAAGGCCAACTCATTATTTCAATCTTGAATCAAATGGTCATTATGACAAATATAGTTCCCATCCATAATTTCCAAGGCATAATGTCAATTTTTTTCTGAATAACTGGGGAATTTGGTCTGCACATTGCATGTGCATATTGTGGTAATGGCCACAGCTACTACTGCATGAACAATTAGTGCACAAGAGATTTGCTAAGTCCAATGTGTTTCCTGATTAGGCCAGACAAATGATGAATGATCACGTTCAGATGGTTCAGTTGTCCTGTGATTGAGAAGCTCTACAAGAACCTGAGGGTCAGTCACTATATAGTAAAGATCAACAAAGTAGATCATTAACCTTCCATTTATCGCCTTAAGCCAGCCAAAACTGGTGGGTGGTGAAATGTTGTCTGCTTCAATGTTTTTGACTTGAATTTCAACAGTGGCGAGAGATAATTTTAATGAGAGATTGTCAATTGCAAAGTAACATGATCCAGGTTAACAGCTTTCCATGGCATATGGTTCGGTCTCATAGCACACAATCCATGCAGAGGAAAGCTATTTCAGTCATAAACACAGTCTTAATTCAAGAGGGAAAGGGTTGGTTTAAACATATTTTATTGGCAATCAGGAATCAGGGCAATTTAATGCCCTTTATGAATTCCTCTTGGGGACGGGGGGGGGGGGGGGGGGGGGAGGGAGAGAGAGACAAAGGACAGGACAAGACAGGACAAATGGAACACCAGAGTCCATGGCAAGGCAATCCATGGTGTGATATTTCCATGCCTGGATACACAGATTCAGAGCAGGACATGGCATAGTACAGGACAGGAAGAGGGGCAATTTAAAAAAAAAAAAAAAAGCGTCTTACACCTGAGATTGATATGAGCTGGAAACCTGTCTCATGTTTGAAATTATGGTCCTATGTTGTGGTTTGGTATCAAGCATGTTACTGTGAGTTTTGAACCTGAAAGCTGCTGGCATTTGCTATAAAATTTTGCACAGCTAGAAATACCAAAGTATTGCTCCCAAAACTACAATTTTCTGATCCCTACAATACCTTGTGAATGTTGAAAAGAGCGAGGTCAATGATCGTTGCACATAAACGATTTCTGTGGGTGATATATAATGGACAGGAGAAACTGTCGTGCCAAACATCCTGGGGAGCCTAGCTGGCTGCATGAACATAGTGGAGAATTGCTGATACTGATTTTGACACAGTTGATCATTCAGTCAACTGTGGGCCAAGCGTAGCTGAGCATGAAAAATTGCAAGGTATCTCTTTCCAACATTTAATAAGTGAAGGATGTTTCACTAGGAAGAGAGATTTGGTTCTTATATTTGTTTTAAACTGAGATGGTTTTGGAACATTGAAAAGGGTAAATGTTGTCCCCGAAAAGAAACACTAATCCCATCATTAAAGTGTCCCAACTTAAAGTGCTTTTCTTCCGGACCGTTGTTGTCATAGAATGATTATCTTTGTTCTCAGTAGAAACTTATAAGAGTATTGACATTAATTACTGATGGGGCATCTTAGTGAAAAAATCATTGTTAGGTGAATTCTTTCTAACACCTTTCCTGATGGCATAAACAGTCAAATGTGCTTCTTAGCACCTTCTTTTTTGAAGATTTTTTTTTCCTTAGGAAGGATATTGCAGTTTATTGGAAGTTCATGTAAGATTGGTAAAGATCATGTTAGTTTGCCAAAATGATGCATTTATATGTGAAAACAACATTGTAGTTTATTGCTTCAAAGCTTAAAGACTGAAGTAATCCATTCTTACTTTAAAGAGTTTGGATGCTGAAAGAAGTGTACAAAGAAACTAATCCATAGCTTATAAAAGGTTTCTTAATGCAAACGAAACCATTGGTTCTCAGGATCACTGGCCATCATGTCATGGAGAGATTGTAAGGCTTTCCTGGCCATGAAGAGATTACAGTGTACAAGGCTATCCTAGCCATATATCATGAACACTAGCTGAGAAGGATATATTCAATAAGAGCCATAGTGTGAAAGGTAGAGATGTATGCTGGCTTTGAAGTGCAGGGTCATTTTTGTTGACCATCATGCTTTACAGCCTTGAGTTAATTTTCACTGTGTCAAATCATATCTTAATCATGCATGTTGATCACATGCTTGTTTTCTGTTTCAGGTTGCTGGCATTGTTGGTCGAGCAGATGTCCTTGCCTGTGTTATGGTGCTACTGTCTTTTCTTTTATATATTAGGTAAGAAAATCACTGCCTGTTGATTTATAAAGTCCCACTTTACTTCCCCATGATGTTTACATGTACCCTCGCAGCTCTGTAAATGGATTGGGTATTTTGTCCCATCTATTCATGTGTGGGTCTGTACATCTTGTCAAAGCAATAACGGCTCACCCAATTGAGAAACATCTGGACAGCCATCAAAATTGTACACATGATGCATCAAATCAAGAGCTTGGATGAGTTCTCTTCCTGATGACTTTGACCTACTTTTCAAAGTCCCAGAGGTCAGCATAAGAAATTCATGTAAATACATAATTTTGAAAACAAATGAAGCTACAACCTTGAAGACCTTGGTTGAATAATATTTGGTCCTTGGTGACTTTGACTCAGAAGATGCATCCATCATACTTTGACACCTGAAGCAACTTATGAATATCTTGGATGAGTTTACTCTATGGTATACCATGGCCCCAGTTTACAAGGTCAACATTCAAACTTGTCATAAGGTCACAGATGTGTACATAACACATGATATTTGCTGAGGGGGTGTTATGGTTGTTCTGGTCGACTGCTATGCTTTTCATTGATTCACCAAAAGCATATACATGTACACTGTACATGTTTGTATATTGAACAGTTTCAGCACGGAAAAATTTTTAGCTTCATACATGATTTTACAATTGCTGAACAAAAAACTCTGGACTGGCTAGTAAACCCAACTGTAACTTGATAAAAAGTCTGGCCAGTCTTAATTGTCACCTGTGACTTCTAAGGAAAATGAGGTTAACGGTTCCCAGTACTGCTGATATACCCGGTATAATGATACATGTTGCTAATATAACCACATACTGTTACCACACGGTATAATGATACATGTTGCTAATATAACCACATACTGTTACCACACGTCACTTGCTCTACATAGTAATTTACCAGGAAAACTGCCCCTTTACATGGGGGGCACAGGAGGCTCAGGGTAGGCCTCCGGTGCGTCCAAGTTAAAAATGGAAAACACATACAAATACGACTATACACATGCATCGCTTAAAACAATTAAAATACATGTCTGGTCGGTATCGGCTGTACAGTGTCAAGTCTTAAATTCCACACCTTCACTAAAGACTCAAAATGTTACTGAACAGGGGGCCCATTTCATTACTGTGTAAGAAACCATGATCTCCTAGAAATAAACAGTTTCGTTAAAAGAAATGAACCACAGTACCTTGCCCCAAATATGCTGCATCCAGTTTTATTTAATTGTTTTCCAATTTACTATAGCATATGGTAAATTGGAGAACAAAAATGTTGATGTATGGGCAGAACTGATGTTTTTACTACGTGGTCAACCCTGCACATTGAGTGTTGTACTGCATATATATGTACCTGGTCTGATTGGCTTGTCACAAACAAGCATGTTCTCAAGCACCTGATATAATTACTGGATGAATAATTGTACATGGCTTTGATCACTTTGTCAAAATCCAAGTTACACATCAATCATTGATTTACGGCCAAAAAAAAACACTATATAAAGTATCAATATTTGAAATTAACATATAGCTGTACGTGTACCTTTTGAATAAATAATGTTATAAATAATGTTTGTAAGTGGATTTAATCAATTATAAAAAGTCAAGATCAAAATGTTTCAGAGGTGTGCCAAAAGCCTTTAATTTCCCCCATAATACCTCTACAGACTCTCTGAAGATTCTGATGAGGGTTTTTGTCAGGAACAATATAAATTCAGAAAAATGTACAAGTAAATGTAAAAGCACTGAATAATAAATGAATGTTCATAATTGACTTTGATTACCATATCAAAACCCAGTTTACATATTGATCAGAGTCCCTGTTAAAAGTTTTCAAAAACATGGTAAAAAGATTCAATATTAGAATAGTATATAACAAAATGCATTCTAGATACAAGGCTGAAAAGGTGGTAACTATAAATTTTGACAAGAATTGGTCAAAATCTTGATACAAAGCTCTCAATATGATTTAGGATGTGACATTTTCAACTTTTTGAGTGCCTACATATGTTGCCCTCTGCTGTACATGTAGTTGTATTTTGGACCAACAGCAAATTGAGAGCAAGGGATTGTGGGCCATATCTGTGTTTCTGTTTTATTCCCTGCAATGTAGCATGGCCACATGTGGCTGAACACTTTTTCTTGTTGAAAAAAAAAAAAATTATGGATGATTTCACTCACAAATATCTTCAGATTTACTATTTTGTTTTAAAACAGATTTATCATTCTTGAAGTATTTACTGAAATTGCATGTTAAAATCAAGTAAAATGTATAGCACTTTTTGTTTTCCCCAGTACATGCGTCAATCACCAACTGATATGCGTATCATGGAGCACATCATGCACATGCACATGTACATGTACCATTATGGTGCACCAGTGAACCATTATTATTACTGAATAAGGATAAGCGAAGGCATACATTTACCAAAGCCATGCAAATTATCAAACCAGGGAATCAATGACAGTCAATATACTAAATTGGGGGGTGGGGGTGGGTGGGGGGGTGTATGTACATGTATGTTTGTATAGTTTTGGTGGGTCTGACTTGAATGTCTTTATTGCCCTCCCAAAGAATGAGTTGGGTGAGCATTTTTACCCCTCGGCCCATAAGGCTGGAGGGGTATTGTCGTCACTTACGTATCCATCCATCTGTCCATGTCTTGTTAACGCTAACTCCAAAAATACTCACTTTACAGAGACCAAATTTTTATCACTTGGGGGTTATTGAGGTGCTTCAGGTGCCTATTGAAAAGTAGGTCACTGGGTCTCATTTTTAGGTCACTGTACTACATTGCAAAGAAAAAAAAACATGACGTTAACACAATATCTAAAAATATATTGAATGCAGCTTCATCAATTATTTATGACAGTTGGACCTCAGGATGCCCCAAATGCCTATTGAAAACTAGGTCACTGGGTCACATATTTAGGTCACAGTACTGCATTGAAGAGAAATAGCCATACCATGATATCTTCAAATATTAAGTAACTCATTGTAGCTGCACCAATTATTTATGACGGTCCTAAGGATGCCTCAGACTCCTAGGAAAAACTAGGTCACTGGGTCACATATTTAGGTCACAGTGCTGCATTGAAGAAAAATGTCCTTGCCATGCCATATCCCCAGAAATACTCACTGTACAGAGACCAAACTTTTATCACAGAATGCCCTATAAGGTGCTTCAGGTGCCTATCGAAAATTAGGTCACTAGGTCACATATTTAGGTCACAGTACATTGAAGAAAAAAATGCTGTTTACACAATATCTAAAAAATATAGCATGTAGCTTCATCAATTATTTATGACGTTTGGTCCTAAGGATGCCTCAGGTGCCTATAGAAAACTAGATCACTGGGTCACATATTTAGGTCACAGTGCTGCATTGAAGAAACATGGCCTTGCCATGATATCTCTGCTCATTGCATTTGCACCAAAGCTTTGTCATAAGGATAAACAGAAGTAACCTTGACCTACTGGAGGGGTATTGTCATCACCTATGCATCCTTCCATCTGTCTGTCCCTCTGTCCTGGCCGAGGGGTTTTGCGGTCACTGATCGGCTTCTAGTTATATATGAAGCACTAAGGAAATTCAAATCCCTGTGGCAGGTCCCATTTTAACATATTGCAGTAAAAGTTACTGAAACTTGAAACACAGATCACTCAAGGAAATGTGAATAGACTCTTGAAATGACATAATATTCAAGGATATTGACAGTCATTGTTAAAAACCAAATTGAAGTGTGTGTTATAATGTATGTTCACAGTGAATGGTTCATGAGTGACTTGACTGCTGCACAATCCCTTTTGAAATATCTTTAAAACAGGACAAATTGAAAATGAAAATTTCAGCAACAATAATTAGAAATATCATTACAGATTGAAAATGGGAATTGCAGCAAATATAATTGGAAACATTAATCAGACTCAAATAAACCTACAAGCAATTGAAGATGCATGTGGTACATTGGAACACAGATGTGAATTTAGAAATTAATAGATTTTCTCAAGCTTGGGCTTTCAATAATTCATGTTTGTTCTAGTATGAAAGAGTAGTTACTCAAGACAAATTACTCCACATCTAACAATGGGACCATAACACTAACAAGTACATGTAGTTATAGGATTATGGATGTTGTGAAGCAGTTATCACAAAAAGCTTTATCTCACACTGCGGTTGCCTAACAATAGATGGTGCTTTGTAGTCATCAAGGAAAATGTGTGTTCACCCGGTTAAGCTAAATGTTACACTAATGTATTTGGTATAAAGAAACTGAATGCACTAGCTTTCAAAATAATCCATGAAGTGCACATAACTAGCTTATCTTTCATAGCAGTCATAAAGTGTATATATTCAGCACATTTAGTCAATTGCTTTAGGATTTGAAATATGTGATACATGCATGATAATGGTAAGTAGACAGAGAAAGAAAGTTAAAAATGATGTAAAGTAATTGTTTAGGCAAGAACAGCCATTACTTTGTTTCATTAATCAAAATGATTTATCATTCTGCACAGTAACATTTGGTACAAAACTTGTAGAAGGTCCAAATATTAAAAGAGCACGATTTCCTTTTTTTGTTGGAGAGACTTGCCTTGTAACTCCCGTTCGTTGGACTCAGCACTTTCTTATTTATGAGATATTTTATGCATCACCTCACATTTTATTCATGTGGCCTGTGCACTCACATCCTCTGATCTTTGAGATGGTTTGGGAGAGAAGTACACAATTGGAACCTGGGATGTGATTTATCTCCGACATACAAAACTGTCATTACACAGAAGCCAACCCATGAGTTGTGAAACAGTATTTTTTTTTTTTTTTTTTTTTAAAGAAATATGGAGATTCTAGCATGAGAAAAAAGATACATTAGGTATTGAAAGAGTTCCACCTTTAACCCTTGCCCCCTTGAATTAATTATGAGACAACAGCATTCCTTGGCATGGATATGACACTAAGTGCCCAACCCATGCCAAGGAAAGCTGTTCACTTGAGGCATGTGATCATGATCTACAATTCTCAGTCAAATTGTTTTTCATTACTGTTGAAATTAGATGAAGACACTGAAGCAGACATTTGACAACCAGCAAGTTTAAGGGGGAAAGGGCTAAAGAGATTACAACAACCTTGTGAAATAATGGCTCTCTTTACACATCATACTGATTTTTACTTGTGAGGGATTAACTCCATGTAACCTGACCATGTTATTTAGTCATCTACCATGGTGCTGGCCATTCTTCATGGACAGAAGTACATGTACATTCTATTGTGAACCCAGAGTGACTTGATATTTATCAGTTGATCTGTTAATAATATCATTTGCTGCTGGCAGACCCAGTGTTACTCACAATGTTAACTTGATCAAACCCTCACTGTCTTTTTATTTTGAACCTGACCTGACTTGTCAATCAATTAACTGGACTTTTCTTGTGTGGTCCATCAACCTTTGTTGACTTCTCAAAAAACAGTGGCTGGGTACTTTGAGTCAGATCTTTGAAATTGGGCATGGCAGTGATCCCCTATGATAACTAAGTAGGAATTGTATTTTGGTGACCTTGACATAAACATCAAGGTTACTGGGTAGTTGTTGTGAATTTCATATTGGCCATGATGATAAGAGCCAAGGTTGTAGGCCCAGTACAGCAGTTACTGTTCATTTGATAATATAAGCACCAGGTGTATGTGAGCTGGGACTTTGGCATTGCAAACATTAATGGTCATCTGGGTAGAGCTGTTAAAATGACCTTGATCTGATTTCCATGGTCACAGAGCTATTTTAATTTTGATTTAATACCTCAACTCTTTGAGTCAGGGCTTAACTTTTTTGCAGATGATGGTGCTTTTACACATTGTGATGGTCCTTATAAAGGGCCAAGTTCAGATGTTGCATGGATGACCTTGACCCAATAGTGTATGTGCGTGAAATGCATGAGTAAATACGTAGGACAATCATGGACCTACTATCTGAAGGACCAAGGAGGTTAGAGCTCTACCCTCCTTGGAAGGACTGAGCACCAGCAGCGCTTCAAACACCAGAGCTTTGTTACCACCACAGCGGTTGGGAGATAATATGCAGGCTTCAATTGTGTGTTCGCAGATGCTGGTCTGCTGAGTGTTGAACGGTGGGCCAAAGGTACACTTCGGTAGTATTTCACTTATGTGAATGATTCATTTTATTGCATTTTTCATGTTTCAAATTTTTATGTTTTTTTGTTTTTTTTTTTGTTTTTGTATTGTTATGTCTGTGTGTGAACACAGACATATTGTTTTACCCAATATTCTTTCTTTCTTTCTTTCTTTCCGCCAGATTTTTGTGTCGTCTTAAACTCAGTCACCATGCAAGCTAGAAACTTCAAACTTTGCATGGCCATAGCACCTGCAGTGAAGTTTTGCATATCTTTCTGAATAGTCAAGATTTTGAAAATTATGCAAATTAGGGCAATTAAAAAAATTCAATTGCTTCTGGCTTTCAAAGTATTCATCCGATTTTGATGATATTGGACCCAAGTTGTAGATATTGTAACACTGCACATTTTTGTAATTTACATGTGACCTCTAACGGTCAAAGGTCAAGGTCATTTGTACATTTGAAATATTCATCCAGCCATAACTCAGTCAATTTCCACCCAATTTTGATCATGTTGGACACAAATTGTAGCTACTGTAACACTGCACATTTTTATAATTTACATGTGACCTTTAGAGGTCAAAGATCAAGATCATTTGGACCTTTGAAATATTCATCTAGCCATAACTCGGTCACTTTTAATCCAATTTTGATCATGCTGGGCTCAAATTATAGATATTGTATAAGTGTTGCAACACTGCATATTCTTGAAATTGCGCAAATTTTTCACACACACAGACAGATTTGCTTTCAAGCAAATCTTTCTTTTCTAGTTTTGTTTTGTTTTTTGTTAGTCTACTCCTCTATCTACCACACTAGCATTAGTAGGATATCCATGACTCTATGGCATGGGGATATTATGCATGATTGTTACGCACATTTACAGGCTCCTTATTGGATACTGGGCCCGGAAATCAACAATTTGACCACTTTATGATTGCAAAATTTTCAGATACGCTGGTACTAGCCGTAAATTTGAACTGCGCCAAAATCCACCTTTGCTTGTATACAATCATTTTATGTAGACTTAAAGGCCCTTTTACAAAACCCCTTTCTCCCCTGGGAGAATGACCTTGGCCTGGGACAGGGACACACAGGTGCACTGAACCAGCCCTTCATCAAAGTGCTAAATAAACTATGTGGTCAACTGGTGAGGCTGAGGTTGTTGACACCATTTACTGTGTCATAGCCATCCAGACACCACATTCAGGGTGGGTCAAAGGGGCTGGGAATAACAGAAGTTGGGACTTTGATACTTCTCCTAGTGAACATTGTAGCCAGATCTTGGATTTAGGATGAAGGGAATGGCAGTATAAACCTTGAGGACATATTTTGAGTGTTTTTTTTTTTTTTACCCAATATAAATGATACATGTATTTATGAACTCTCTCTATCATGCATCCTTGCCTGTGTTCAGACATCAGCTTTTCCATGCATCATACACACAAAAAACGAGTTTTGACAATAAAGCATTTTATGAAATTATTTATTTACACACATTTGTATCGAGTGCAAAGTCTGTATACTGTCAGTGACAACAACAATATGTACAATGTACTTATAAGAATCCTCTGTTGTCAAGGGCCTTTAAAGTTCCGCACTTGACCGGCATTTATTGAGAAAAGCGTCTAAATCATATAAGGTTTGTCTTAAATGATCAATAGTGATGCTGCCCCATGGAGACGGCAATCCCTTCATCAAATCCCTACTAATCATCGTAGAGCAAAAATTCAAATGCTGTTTTTGCTTGTATTGGCGGAATGGGAATGGCAAGGCTGCTTGCGCAATCGAATGCTCAGCAGGAGAGGCCCCTTATATATCATTGCGCATCCAAGCTTTTAAGTTCTGGTCAAATGATGCCACGGGTTGCCAACCAGAATGGGCTTCCCCAAGTGTGACTGTCACCCGCTCAGCCGGTACCAGAGCCACGGCACAAAGGGCTCCGCTTATCGCTTATCTTGTTGCGGCAATCAGCGTAAAACAAAGGCGGATAAAAGACACTGTTTATTCATATAAGTGAGCTTTATGGGTTTTGTGCTACTGAGATACACCGTGCTCAGTCCTCCAGATAGTAGGTCCATGGAACAATAGAAAGTCTGGCAAACTTTGATAAATTTGAATAAAATCTATATTCCATCATTGACTGGGCTTTTCAGAATTAAATATATAGAGCACTAAGTGTGAGTGAAAAACTTTATTTTCAACATTTTTCATACAAAAATATATCCCTGGTATCTGTGGGCAGTTTTTAGGGAAAATGTACATCTTCCTAGTGTATTTCTTTGTAAAATACCCACACCCTTGCAGGACATCAGGCAAGACCACTCTGTCGTGACTTGTGTCTTCAGTTATTAACAGGCCAATTAACCATTGTTCTTGTATACTCTCACATGGGTTATTCCAAAAGGTACAGGGGTCACATGGCCTTGACCCAATTCACAAAGGTACAATGTACAAGGGTCACATTAGTCTGCGCATATAACAGCAGCATAGCAAAAGACTGTTACAGTCCAAGTTATAAAATAAAGTAATGGTGTCTGTGCACTGGCATATTTCCTTGAGCAATCCTTGAGTATTCCAAGCAGTGTTTACAATACAGGAAATACCAGCCTTATCAGAATCAAGAAGATAGTGTGAATAATCTGGATTTTAAAGGGGGCAATCTCAGCACTAGTCCACTATACTGCAACCAGTAAAAGTCCATTCAGGGCAGTAAATTGTTAACATTTTCCAATGGGTGTATGCAAGTCCAAAAAAGTATAACATCTCCATTCTGTCTGGTAGCCAATAAATTTAAAGACTCAGATGACAAAACTCTCTCTGCATACTTTCCAGTACTATTTGAAGGGATTGTAAAGGTTAATGTCTTAGCATTCTGATTTCTTAATTGTGATTTTTTAATAGCAAATGATAAGCAATAAACCAGGCATGAGAATGAAAAAAAAGAAGCAATAGATGAGGCATTGTCCGTTGCATGAAGCCATGTCCCATTGCCTCATAGGAGCCATAAATTCCAAGTTTGAAAGGAATGTCGATGGTAAGACATCGTCAGCAGACCTGTATTCTTAGAAGATCATTTCTGTATAAAATGGCTGTGTCACTGCATGTGTCAGTGATACATAGACTGTGGACAGTCATAATCTAAACTGCCTCTGAGGAGTAGGCATAAAGACATATTCCTTACCAAAGACAAATATTGAAAGAAAAAAAAACCTCTGGTAACTGTACATGTATAACAGCAGAATTCTGTTATACATGTGCATGACAGTATGTACTTGTGCAATTGGACTGCAGTGCAGAACTTAATGCAGGCCAGTCTATTTATATGCATGTTGTATATCTTTTATATATGAAGTTAATTCATGTTCAATCATTTTCACATTTTCAGAAGCATAGATACCCGATGGCCCAGCTATTTTCCGTCCACGGAGTGTCCGTGGCTGTTTGGTGCCAGTCTGGTCTGTGCAGCCTGTGCCATGCTGGTCAAGGAACATGGTATCACAGTGCTGGCAATCTGTGCCCTTTATGATGTCTTCATCATCTGCCACGCTGGCCTTAGTAGGTAAGTTCAAGTGTCAACAGGGTTTGAATTACCTACCTGCCTGGAGTCCTGGGGCAAACTCATTTTATAGTAAGGTTTAGCATCAAGCAAGTTAGAATTTGGCAGAGAGAGAGAGAGAGAGAGAGAGAGAGAGAGAGAGAGAGAGAGAGAGAGAGAGAGAGAGAGAGAGAGAGAGAGAGAGAGAGAGAGAGAGAGAGAGAGAGAGAGAGAGAGAGAGAGAGAGAGAGAGAGAGAGAGAGAGAGAGAGAGAGAGAGAGAGAGAGAGAGAGAGAGAGAGTCCCTCTGTCATGCACTGTTGGTAAACAAACCACTTAACACAAGTGGGACATTCATTGTGATAAGACCCCCGACTGGTTCAAATGAATTGTGTCAAGTGTAATGATTCAGGACACATGGCTATTCTTATGCCATGTTTTTAAACCAATCTGGTTCAATATATTTTATTCCAATTTCTACTGACATATTTTATTATTTCTAGAGGGTGTCCGGATGTCTTAAGACTTGGACTCCTTTACAGAGAATTGTATAGGGGTGGCCTGTGATATAAATAAACTAAATAGCTCTAACATATTTCTATTGGAGTTCGTTGATATAGATGGTGGGGCAAGCTCATGTTTCTCCGGGCAAGTTGGGTACACATGTAGCTTGCCCTCAGGGCAAGTCACAAAAAAATGTAATAGATTGACTACATGTATTTCAAATAAAGTGTTGAATGATTTGTGTAAAGTGAGCCAAAGATTTGATCATTTAAATAAAACCGGTATAGAATTTCCTGGTAGCGTTCAAACCATAGATTTGGAGTGTGCTTTGACTTGAAATAAGTAACAATTTATCTCCATGCAATAAACCCCTTGCTACCTGCGCTAAGAAGTGGCTTATTTGATTCTAGTTTAAGTACAATCCATCACACCTTGTGTCTGGCACAAAAATACACCAGGATCGAAAAATGTAGCACATCTTCCATCTGTCTACCTCTGTGGAGTCTCTGTCTGACAACGCTTAATTGGATGCTCTCTGGTGACCTTTAGTGTTAAGGCAATAGCATCCGCAGTATTTGAGATCTTGACGCTTACATGTAGGGACATCAAAAACACTTTTTCTTAGCAGCGTGCTGTTCCATTTTTTTTTTTTTGGGGGGGGATTCATTTTTATTACAAATATTGATTACCAACCCCGTGAGTCTTGCTTATGCAACTGAAGTATTATAGCTACTCTGTACATGTACTTGTCTCCAATTGACAGAGAAGAACATCAAGGTAGAAGGTTCTTGTTCCCATCCTGTAAAGATCACGTCTGTCTGGAGGGTTGACTTGCGCATTCCTATTGCTTTTTGTAATTTGTAGATTAATAACTTTAAAACAACTCCATATGGAAACACCTAATTTCTTGGCTGATTTAGGCGAATACCTGAAATTTGCATAAAATTCTGTTACCAACGTAACAAAGTAATCAGTTGCTATCCAATGAGATGACATGCCTCTGGCTGAAAAGAATTTTGTATGTTGTGTTGTATATTCAACTGAATACATATCAATTACAAATTATTACCTGTCCAATTCCAGGTGACAAGATGTTGGAAGTGAAAAAGGTTCAAATCACAAAGAGCTTGTGATTGCCCTGAGAACCTCCCACTGGATGAGGACGATTTATAGAAATCTCTTTTTCCGCCCGTCCATCCGCTATTCATGTCCAGGCTCATGTCCAGGCTATAATTCGCATGTCCTTGAACTCAGATTAATAAAACTTTACATACAGATGCATCTAGACATAAGGGTGTGTCATGCAACAAAAGTAGGTCAAATGTCTGGGTCACAGTGGTATATCCTGGTAAAATTGTATCCAGACTGCAATACCTTTGCTCAGTAAGTTAGTTTCATGAAACTTCACACACACGCACGCGCACACACACACACACACACACTCTCTCTCTCTCTCTCTCTCTCTCTCTCTCTCTCTCTCTCTCTCTCTCTCTCTCTCTCTCTCTCTCTCTCTCTCTCTCTCTCTCTCTCTCTCTCTCTCTCTCTCTCTCTCTCTCTCTCTCTCTCTCTCTCTCCCCAAACTTTTGTCATGTAACAATAGTAGGTCGCTATGTCAAGTATTATGTGTGTCCGTTCTCTGTTCGTGTCTGGGCTATAGTTTGCTTGTCCTTCATTCAAGGTTAATGAAACTTTACACAAAGGTGCATCTTGCCTTAAGAGTGTGTCATGTAACAAAGGAAGGTCACTTGGGTCAAGTGTCTGTGTCACAGTGACACGTCTTGATACAATCGTGTTGGGGCTATAATTCCTTTACTATTTAATTTAGTTTTAGAAAACTTTACGCACACATATATCTTGACCTGAAGGTAGGTCACTAGGTCGAGTATGTGGGTCACAGTGATAGCCTATGTCTATTGACTACAGTCATTGGCTCATTCAAAAATGAGACCTGTGATTAGCAAGGTTAATAATGAGGTGAGGGGGGCATGGATCCAGCAATCTCTGATTGCAGTTTAATTTTGGCCAACTCTTCAAAAAAAAATTTTTTTGTCCGAAACTGCCCAGCCAATATCTTCAAAATTGCATGGGGATCCCTAGACCTTTATGCATTCAACAGGTGGTGCAGCAATTTTTCTGTATTTTCTGTAATGTTTTGATTTTTTTTTTGTTTTTTGTTCATTCAGGTCATTCTTGACTCTTCTGCAAAACTGTCACTCTGATTGTTCTGGAACTTGGTGGAAATATAACTTGGGGGGGGGGGGGTTAAAGAATTTGTTCACTTGGTGAAGATACTCTTGATGCCTGGTTTTTTAACAAATTTGTAGT
Organism: Hermodice carunculata; assembly: GCA_964020975.1. Classification (NCBI taxonomy): domain Eukaryota; kingdom Metazoa; phylum Annelida; class Polychaeta; order Eunicida; family Amphinomidae; genus Hermodice; species Hermodice carunculata. The sequence goes on along the minus strand of OZ026614.1, from coordinate 46,594,825 downwards.
CCGGGTGCTTTTCAGTTGATGCATGCATTCCTATTGATTACTATGCATGTGAAAGGGTATTGCAATGAAAATTCACATTTTGACTTCTCCAGAACCGTCAGGTAGATTCACTTGAAAATTGATGGGGATGTATTTTGGGTGGGTCTCTACCATGATGTTCAAATAGTCATGGTCCAATGAATTTTGAATTTTTAATGAATTTTGTTGTTGATTTTAGCTCAGCTGACAGTCAGCTTAGGTTATATGGTGATTACTCATTTTCATTTGCCCGTGTTTCTGTCCATCTATAAGCATTTGCTTGTGAACAAGATAGTGCCTACAATTTTTGACTTAACCCCTAGAAATTTTTGGGCATACTGTATGGATAAATATCTGGGTTCCTTTCAATATTGAGGTGCCACCTGGTGAATTACGTAGTCTTAAGGGCCAAAAAGTGAAAAAATTGAAAATACTCGGGTGTGTTTGATTTTCGATGAATCCTTATGAAATTTATTGGAAATATTCTGAAGGCAATTATGTATAATCTGAATAGTACCAGTGGTGCCATCTATTGGTGAATGGGAAATATGACTTACTGTTTGGTAATCTTTATGAATTTCATTATCTTTACAAAATTATTATACTAATTTTGCCAAATGTGTATCATGTACATGTGTAGAAGCTGAACATTAGGTAATATGGGTAAAGGGAGAAAGGAGACCAATAATGAACATTTGGTAGTCTCTACATGGAACATGCTCCCTGTTTAGCAAAGAATCCCCATCCCCATTTTTTTGGTCACATTTGAATTACTTGTTGATGCCAATTTTCAGTTTTTACCCTGGACACAAAAAGTGCCGGAGGGTATTGTCATCCCCTGCGTCATCCGTCCGTCTGTCCCTCTTGTCAACATTACCGTGATACCTCAAAAAAAATATTCACTGTAGCTGTTCCAAATTTTTATCAGAGATGCACCTTATAATGGACCAGGTTTTTAATAAAAACCAACTTCCTTTTATTATTTTCAAACCTTGTATGAAACTTTTCATATGTTTATTTGAAGTCCGTCTGAGTGCCCGCAACCCTGACGATGCTACTGTGATGTCTGAAAAATATTCATTGTAGCTTTACTAAATTTTTAGCACAGATGCACCTTATAATGGACCAGGCTTTTGAAAACCAGCTTCCTTTAGTTTTAAAGTTTTTATGAAACTTTAAATGTATTTATTTGAAGGCCATTTGAGTGGCATCAACCCTGACAACGTTACCACGATATGTCAAAAAATATTCACTGGAGCTTTACCAAATGTTTGTCAGAGATGCATCTTATGATGGACCAGGTTCCTATAAAAAACAGCTTCCTCTTTGTATTTATAGATTTTTTTATGAAATTTTAAAGTGTTTATTTCCAGGCCATCTGAGTGGCGCACAAGCGGACGACATCATCATAATATCTCAACAAGGATGCATCCCAGCTTTACCAAATTTTTTATCAGAGATGCACATTATAATGGACCATGTTCCTATTGAAAACCAGCTTCCTCTTATTATTTTTAAACTTATGAAACTTTTGAAATATTTATTTGAAGGCTGTCTGATTGGCACACAAGTGAACAATCTTGTTACCATATCTCAAGAAGGATTCATCACAGCTTCATCAAATTTTTGGTGCAGTTACACCGTATTATGGCACCCGCAAAGTCTGAAAAAAAGGATTGTGGGCGTCGAGGGTAATCCGTTCTCTGAATGCTATTTTTTGTATTATGTTGTAATATGATAGCTCAGTCCTTCATTCTGACAATGTTCACATCAATAACCCAGAAGCTGAAACTTGCACATTTCACTGTGCTCAAGGATATGCACATACTTAATGGCTTTGCGAGCTTTCTGTCTGTTAAATACTCTGTATTTTGCATGCATATAAACTGTAGTTTTTATCATGCCTACATGTATTAACCCTTGACCTTTCAGCTAACGGGATATTTTTGTCATCCTGTCTGTGCCTACATGTGTCTGTCTGTCTGTCTGTCCGTCCTTATATCCATTACCCTTGTGGATGCAATTTTGAACAAATTCAACTGCTATCATGAAACTTGTACTGCATGCAGAAGCATTTGATTAGAAGCTTGGCTACATTGAACATTCCATGACCTTGACCATTTTCAAGGTCACCAGGAGTCATCATATTTTTACTGTGGTCAAGGTGGTCTTAACTAAGGTTGTTCCAACCAGTATACTTACATTTTAACATACTTGTGGTACATGCTGAAGTCCATGTTTAAAGCATATACTGCACTTTAAGAGTCTGTATAGTATATGTCTGATGCTTGCCACGGTTTGTATTTCCTTCTTGATTAGTTCCAGCCTCCATACAGAAATCAATCTTGAGATGAGACCCACACCAGAGGTTTCTTGTATGAAAAAGTTCTGTATTTATTTAGCAACAATGTAGAAAAATGAACACACAGTATACTGTATGTGGAAAATGATGTCATTTGAATGTCATTTTATACAGTGCATCAGTTTTTATATCCCTACAGATTAATCCCAAACTTGGTGCATTTGATACCACATACTAGCCATTTGTGATCTTTATTTGGAGCATGTGTTCTTTCTCAACAAAATTATACTTGCTTATCAGTTTGTAAGTGACAACAGAAGTACACGTGTTCCATAACAGCTAGCCTTTCAGATTGAAATTCATTTGGATGTCCCTCTCTTGCTGTATGCACCCAGTTTGTTTTAGAAGGTCCACTTCATTCAATAAAGCTTAATTTTCAACATAAAATTCAGCATTATTTCTATGGGATCAAAGGAGTGTGGCATACCCAGAAGAGATCAGAAAAAGTTCACAGAAGGATATACATTCTACAGACAATTACCTGTTTGTGTTATTATTTGTATTGTGTTCTCAAGATTGATTCAGCAATAGAGGCTCATTTTACTCTCATTTTCTGAGTGTCCAGGTTGCTCACAGGAAGTAATATGTTATTTTTTTACCTGCCAGAATGATTCATGAATCCCCACAGCTGCTTTGTGTGATTCAGACTTTTTAATATAAATATTGCTATTTAGTTTTGGGGGAACTGGTGATGGACACTTTGATGAGGTAAACCAATCAGACTGTGAATTTGAAACCATCCCATAATTGTTATCATTAATTTGAAGTTGGAAATCAATTATATATATGCACTTCTATTATTGGCTAATAATTATGAATGGGTAACATGTAATAAATAAAATGCATGTACATGTATACATAACAGTTAAATAAATAAAAGTACTGAATTTTGGATGTACTCACTGGAATTGGAACCGCAGACTGTGAGCATTAATGCATAGCCAATGAGAGTCTGAGACTTAAATCACTGCACCAGAATTTAGCTCAGTGGAGCATTTATGATGGTACATGTATATGAAAGCCTGTATCTCAGTGCTGCTGTAGCTACCCCAGTCAGAGTATAGTCAAGGCCAGCTGGATCGACGGGACAACTTGTAATGGGTTTTCTTCAGAATACAATTGGAATTTTGCTTGTAACAAGTGACATTTATTGTTAAATATTTATATAATAACGGAATGAATCATTTTTAGTAGTTTAAAAATTGAATTTAACCAAATCAAAGTTGTACATTTATATCTGTGTGGAACATTGTCAGTGTGGCTTCCTAATTTTAAAAAAATGTGAACATCCCTGTTGATGAGATAATCACTGGTAATTAACGCAGTGCCAGCTTCCATCTCAGATGTTCTGAAGGTGATCATAGTCATGTAATATGAGAATTATTATGATATATCAGTTGATTGTGTTTTTTAATACTTTTTGGTGGCAAAATCTGCAAAAAAACAAAAAAAGTGACCAACAGATATTACTTGTAAGTGATTACTTGGAGAAAGCACCATCTCATAAGTTGATCAACATTCAATTATTACCCAAACCCTTACTGCAGTTGAACTGACTGAAAGTCAAGAATTTGATGTACATATATTTAAAAACATTGAAATTCTGTCATGAATACAGTCAGCACCAATTACCTGGACCCTTTGGTGATTTGTTGACTGCCTGACTGGGTACTCGTATACAATACCAGAAACTGGCTTGTTCCCAGTGACACTCTCACCTCATGATGCTTTTAATTTCTTTCTTGTTTTGAAAAATTCTGCTCCACTTAATGAGAAGCTCCAAATTTAAAAGAAAAAAAATCAAGAAAGCTCCATTTTATGGCTTTTCAAAACATGTAGTACCATGCTTATGAACCAATACTGTGAAAGGGAGTGTCATTAAGGATTTTGTCCCTTACAGCACTTTTCTGTCAAAAAATCGTAACAAGTAGTGCTTTAAATCTTTATTAATCTTAAAATTTTTACTTGTACCATCTGACAATATACTGATCCCAGGTAGTATGGCATGCTTTAATGTCAAGTGTGTACCATCATTACTTATCCCTCACCCACAAAATGGGGGACATGAGATGTATGTAGTAATGGGCTCCATCCATCTGTCTGGATGAGTTTGTCTCGGCCATTTTATGGAAAGTGTTGTACCTAGTCATCTGAAACTTTTTATGGCAGGAAGACATTACATAGTGAGGGTGCCTTTTGATGTTTGTGTGGCCAATTGCCCTTGTTTGTTTAAAAATCTGCCTCAGACATTCTCTGGTTTGTTTCTCAAAATCACAGTAGTTAGCCATCGGAAATTTTTGATGGCACATACTGTAGCCCTTGTGTTACAGAGTTGTCTTGCATGTATATGGCTAATTATTCTCCCTCGTTAATTAGGTTTAGCAGCCTCACACTTTTTGGGAGGCTGTGGTGGAAAGTACATGTAACATGCATGTGTAAAGCAAGTAGCCATGTATCTGAAACTTATGGCAGAGAGACTTAGCGTGATTCGTGTGCACTACTAACATGCAAGGTCTATCTGCCATTAAAACTAAAACAATTTGTAGGGAATAATCACAATAGGGAGGCACAAAATTCCTGTAGGCCCAATCAGTTTCAAACGTGATGTCACATTCTTCAGGAACTAAAATTTGCGAACAACTGCCTACTGCTTGTGTGTTTAATACTGCATGGTGGCTACATGTATGCTCTATAACATTGCTAACATGAGTATGTTCTATTTTATATCAGTTTTTAAGTAAACTGTGAACAGTGTTTGTGATTCCAGTTTTGATTCCTGTCCACTATGTGATAGGGAGCATTTATTTTCCAAATACAGAAAACAGATTTACAAGCCTTGATAGGACAGCAGGTGCATAAAACTGGACTTTGTAGGGATCACTGGGTGGGGGATGGAATGGGTGGCTGTTCATGTACTCTGTCTGAGCCATTAAAGTTTCAGAGTTTCCAGATTCATGCAAGGGACACCCGAGCTGTGCTTGTTGCCAAGTAAAATTTATAAAGTCATTGCAAGAATTTTGGTTGGATTATGGCTGAGAGCTTTTCTTTTACACATTTGGTATACCCGTAGCCAGGTTATGTAACTGAGATGTCTAAAACCAACTTATGCTTCAAGTACATACATTTGCACTAAGAGAGAAAAAAACTTGGCAACTGGAAGGGCAAAAAAAAAAAAGAAAAAAGCCTCCACAAAGCCAAAGGCTTCCCCCAGTTTTTGCTCTGCTGGCCAGAGCTTTACACACCAACTGCCACATTAAGCATTGCTGGAACCTCAGTGGTCGTAGGGTAAGCACAGTTTAATCACACCTCACTTGTTCTACATGCAGACAGGCCAAGTTCACTGACAAGTGCATTAATTGATACTGTCATTGTATTAAATCTGTAATACTCCAGCATGGAAAGAGTTTAAGCTAGCAAGCATGGCACTGCTTAATGGATGATAGATTCAATTATTCAAGAGTGAATGCATGGGACTCAAAGACAAACCATGTTCTAACAACATGTGGAAGGTCGTCTGGCACTATAAAAATGCTTGGGGTCAGGTTCACACTGGACTTGTGTCCATGTGGAAAAGAGCTTCCCTTGGGTGAACCTATTTGTTACAATGCATAATGCAGTTGATCAAGTTATGTGACATAAAACACAGTGCAGTCAGGTGGGGGAGTGGCATCTTCTAACAAGAGGGCTGTGTGAACAGCCCGTGCCTCAGCTGATCTTGACATTCATCACCCAGCTCTATGAACTTGGGAAAGGATCAAGGACACCATGTTCTGAGTAAGTCTGACCTCTATAGAAAACACTTACATGTGCAACATCAAAGTTCAAGTAGTTCTCAAGTTATAATGAAGAGTAAAATTCATGTATGTTGCACTGTGACCCCACAAACGAGGTCAAGGTCATTCATGTACTGTCTCAGCATGACCTTCATACAGAATAATTAACATGTGTAGCTAACTCAAAACAGATCTCAAGTTATCAAGTAAACAGTAAATTTCGTGTCAGTTGTCCTGTGAATTATAGAATGCCCATTGGCTGACATAGTAATCAATAGGAAAGCTGCATTGAACGATAAGTACCCCAATTGAAAATCCTTAAACATCATGAATCCAAAGCAGTGCCCCCTAGTAAACAACTGTTTGACCCTTCCACAACAACATATCCATCACATTTCAGCTTAATCTGAGGAACGGTTCTGAGAACAATTGAAAAATCGCAAAACCATACAAAAAATTTATTAAAAAATTGCAGCGCTGCCTGGTGAACAAATTGGGAAGTAGGTGTCCCCAGGAGTGTCTATGTACGATATCAAAGCAATTGGGTGAGTGGTTTCAGAGGAGAAGAATTTTGAAGGTTTGCCCCAAAAAAGAACACAAAAAAATCATAAAAAATCCAAAAATCAATAGAGCGTGATCATTTGACCACACTTGGTAGAGATCCACCCAAGGCACATCCCAACCAAGTTTACAGTAAATCTGGCCAATATTATTAAAGTTATGACCATTACAAGAAATTCCCATGTTAAACTTTCCTATCAAAACTTTTGTAGAGATTTTTGAAAAAAAAAATCATAAAAAAAATCCAAAATTCATTGGAACATGACCATTGGAACAAACCTGGTAGACACCCACCCGAGGTACATTGCCACCAAGTTTGAAGTAAATCTGGATGATGGTTTTGGAGAAGAAGTCGAAAATGTAAATTAGCATTAGAATGCCCATTGACTTCCTTAGTAATCAATAGGAAAGGTGCATTTACCCCAAAGGAGCTGAATTGAAAAATTCGTTAAAAATCAGGAATCAGGATTTTTTAAGATTTCACCCAAAAATGAACAAAAAAATTCATAAAAAATCCAAAAATCACTAGACCGTGACCATTTGAACAAACTTGGTAGAGACCCACCAAAGGTACATTGCCACCAAGCTTGAAGTTATTCTGGATGACGGTTTTGGAGAAGAAGTCGAAAATGTGAATTGGCATTAGAATGCCCGTGACTTCCATAGTAATCAATAGGAAAGCTGCATTGACCGATAAGTACCCGAATTGAAAAAATCGTTAAAAATCAGGAATCTGCAGCATTCCCACATAGTGAACAACTTTGTTTGAACCTTCTACAAGGAACATATCCACCATGTTTCAGCTTTATCTGAGTGACGGTTCTGGAGAAGAAGTCGAAAATAGCTATAACACACAAAAATTCGTAAAAAATAAGAAAGAAATTGCAGCGCCACCTGGTGAACAAATTAATAACTAGGAGTCCCAGGGAGTGTTCCTGTGTGATATCAAGGGAATTGGGTGAGCGGTTTCGGAGAAGATTTTTTAAGATTTACCAAAAAAAGAACAAAAAAATTCATCAAAAATCACTGGACCGTGACCATTTGAACAAACTTGGTAGACACCTACCCAAGGCACATCTGCACCAAGTTTGAAGTGGATCTGGCAGACAGTTTTTGAGAAGTCGAAAATGCGAATTGTGGACGACAGACGGGCGACGGACCCTCACAAAACCTCAGCTGACTGACAAGTCATCTGAGGTAAAAAACCAGAAGCATGGCCGTCTTACCAGCCAGACACAAGTACCTGGTGGAGCCTCCAAGTTTGAGATTGCCATCTGGTGGGCATATGAATGTGTAAAAAAAAAGAAAGGACACAAAATATGCACGAGGAATTGATGACCTTTCAAATTGAAGTTCCGAGTTTGGAAGCCCCTATTGTTTGGGCTGAGGGCCTTGTAAATAGAGCCATGGATACTATGGTAGTAGAAAGCATGTCTATTGCCATTCAGATGTACTCTGTCACCACAGAATGCTGGGGTATTGACATGTAAGCAATGCTTCCCGAAACGATCCCTCACTATTGCCTGTTACCGCATCCAAGTACATGTACATATTGGCCAAATCCTGTCTAGATGTGTATTGAATAGGGGAGATACGCCGGTGAGGCTGGGCCTTGGACAGCTGAAAATCTCACAAACAGTGACCTCTTGCACTCCATACACCTCTGACAACAGATCCACCATGTTTGTCAAGAGTGGTGATATGGTAGATTGATTGCTGTGGAATGCTGTCTATTGTAGCACTGCTCAGCAGTCCTTCATGTGCAATCTGGCAGTGGCCAAGGTCCATATACCACCTGCAAATCCTTGCAAAAAAGTCCTTATGCTCCCCCCCCCCCCCCCCCAACAAAGCTGTGTCTAGGATGAAGGTGCATTGAAGGTCAATTCCAACATTGGAATGGGCCATGCAAAGTTTTCCAAGTACAAATCCAGCAGTGCAGGGCATAATAGTGATACAGATACAATTTGCTAATGTTCTTTGGCACTGTTAAAAAAAATGAAAAAAGAAAGACACCCCCCCCCAAAAAAAAAGAATTAATAAAAAATTACTTTTAATCCAGGAATTCAGCCAAACTTAAAAACCAAAAAGTAAACAGAAGAAAAGTTTGATGACTGTTGAGATAATTGACTCATGCATGTCTGATTGCATCAGCTGCAGACTGAAGAGACAGTACATTTGAAAGAGGAACGCAAAGGCATAATAGAAAGAAGATGCATTTTCATAGCCTTGCTTAATCAATGTGCTCTCTGTTAGAACGTAATGAATCTAGATTTTTAAAAAATGCTATCCTCTGATAACTTAATGTTTCGGTATGGTGTTTAGCCAGCTTCATTATGGGCTTCCTGTGGCACTATTGGTCTTGTCAAATACAAATTTAAAAATTGTATGACTTCCTCAACAATTGTTTGACCTGTTGCCTGCTTAGATGGACTGTTTTTGCATAATTCTCATAGTGCTACAAACTGTTGAAACACCATCAGA